>JAKSZT010054503.1:2939546-3020964 GCA_026826555.1 Tolypeutes matacus
GGTTTTTCTCCAGTGTGAGTTCTTTGATGAATAGTAAGTGATGAGACATGCTTAAAGGCCTTCCCACATTCCATACATTTGTAAGGCTGCTCTCCACTATGACTTATCTGATGTCGATAAAGGGTTGAGATATGGCTAAATGTCTTCCCACATTCATGACATTTATAGGGTTTCTCTCCAGTATGAATTCTCAAATGGCGATTAAGGCTCGAGTGACTATCAAAGGGTTTTCCACATTCACTGCATATAAAGATTTTTTCTCTATTATAAGTCTGGTATTGGGTAAGATCTATGCTCTGGCTGAAAGCTGCCATACTTTCATTAGAATTTAAAAGTTTCTCTCCATCATTGATTTTCTCATTTTGTGTAATTGACTTTTTGGGTAAACTGTTCTCAAACATATCATATTTATGTGATTTTCCTTCAGAAGCCATTATCTGTGGTTCACAAAGAATAGCTTTTAAGTGGAAGATGCTACTAAACGTATTGTATTCGTAAACACTTTCCCCAGTGAGGCTTCCTCTAAAGATGAAGGTCAGTGGTCTGGAATGTTCTACTTGATTTCTGTGCTTCCTCTCCAAATTTGCTATATATTTCTAGTCCTTGTCAAATTTGAACATTCAAGATATTCTTTTATAATTTTTTTCTATAATGGCCCTTTGCAATGAAACATCATCTTCCTTTGTTGATAATTCCTTGTTTCTCCATCATGATTCCCAATCGGAACCCTCAGCGGTCGGGACCCCACAGCGCCGCGGGGCTCCTCTGCACTGAAGCCCACTGGGGGCCTCCCCGAGTCCCGGGCGTCCAGAGCCCCCGCCTCCGCGTACTGCCACGCGGGTCGCTGGTGGGCGGACGTGGTCTCCCCAGATGTAGGCCATTTTAAATCAGCACACAGCACTCAGAACTGAGTGGGAGAGAGTGTGGTCTATAAATATGTTTTAGGAGGTGCTTAGATACCCAAAATATTACACAGAACCCACTGGGATTCCCATGTTGCCCACCTCCCACACCTCCCACCTGAGCCATCACCCATATGGACATAATCTATGGTAAAGGGATAGAGTGTGATTGCATGTTGGGGGATGGGGCAGATGAGTGGTGGTGTTCCTGGGTTTGGAGATGCAGGATTTAAGACAACTAGTCAATGATGTTCACACAAATCTAAAACAATTCAAGGAGTTGAAGGACAATATGGCTGAAGAGATAAAGGATATTAAAAAGACACTGGGATAATGAAAGTGTTCTAAGAATGAGTAAAGTAATGAATGCACAAATATGTGATTACACTGAATACTATTGATTGTACACTTTGGATGGATTTGTGCTCTATTAATATGTATCAATAAAATTGATTTGTTAAAAAAAAAGAAGACACTGGGTGAGCATAAAGAATTTGAAAACTTGCAAAGAAAAGTAACAGATTTTATGGGAAAGAAAGGTAAAATGGATGAGATTAATATACATTAAAGGAGTATAACAGCAGATTGGAAATGACTTATGAACATTTAAGTGAATTGGAGGACAGACCATCTGAAATTGAAAAGATAGAAAAACAGACAGAGAAAACTGTGGAAACACTTGAACAGGGTCTCAGGGAACTGAATGACAGAAAAAAAAATACATATGTGATATGGGAATCCTGGAAAGAGAAGAGAAGTGAAAAGGGGCAGAAAGAAATTTTGAGGAAATAATGGCTGAAATTTTTCTAACCCTAATATAAAACATAAATATCAATATCAAAAAAAGACATCAGACTACAAACAGAATAAATTCAAATAAACTTACTCTGAGACACCTATTGTTCAGAATGCCAAATGCCAAATATAAAGAGAGAATTCTGAAAGCAACAAGAGAAAAGCAATTCATCACATACAAGGGATGCTCAATAAGATTAAGTGCCAGTTACTCATCAGAAAGCATGGAAGCAAGAAAGCAGTGGTATGATATATTTAAGAGACTGAAGTGAAAAACTGCCAGCCAAGAATTCTTTATCTGTCAAAACTGCCCTTTGAATATGAGGATGAGTTTAAAGTCTCCACAGACAAATAGAAACTGAGAGAGTTTGTCACAAAGAGACCAAACTTACATGACATTCTAAAGGGAGTGCTGCAGTCCGAGAGGAAAAGGCAGGAGACAGTGGCCTGAAGAAGACTGTAGAAATGAAGATTATTAGTAAAGGTAACTAAAAGGGTACAAATACAGACAATAATAAGATATGGAAAGCCAAAAGATAACATGAACAAAATACTTAATGCCTTTACAGTGTTAACACTGAATGTTAATGGATTGAATTCCCTAATAAAAAACACACACACTGTCAGAATGGATAAAAAAATATGAGCCATCTATATGATGTATACAAGAGACTCACCTTAGACACAAGAACACAAATAGGCAGAAAGTGAAAGGTTGGAAAAAGATATTCCATGCAAATAGCAACCAAAAAAGAGCTGGGGTAGCTACATTAATTGGACAAAATACATTTTAAATGCAAAACTGTTATAAAAGATTATGAAGGCCATTACATATTAATTAATAAAAGGAGCAATTAATCAAGAAAAAATGACAGTAATAAATATTTATGTACCTAACCTGGGTGCCCCAAAATAAATGCAGCAAACACCAGCAAAATTGAAGAGAGAAATAGACATCTCTACAATAATAGCTGAAGACTTCAATACACCACTCTCATCATTGGATGCAACTTCTGAACAGAGGATTAATAAGGAAACAGAAATCTTGAATAATGTGATAATTGACCTAGACTTAACAGACATATATAGTACATTGCACCCCAATACAGCAGGATATACATTTTTCTCAAGTGTTCACAGCTCTTTCTCCAGAATAAACCATATGCTGGGTCACAAAACAGATCTCAATAAATTTTAAAAGATTGAAATTATACAGAGCGCCTTCTCTGGTGGAATGAAGCTGAAAGTCAATCACAGGTGGAAAAAGGGAAAATTCACAAATATATGGAGATCAAACAACACACTCTTAAAAATCAGTGGGTCAAAAAGAAATTCCAAGAGCAATCAGTAAACATCTCAAGATGATTGAAAATGAGAGCACAACATCAAAACCTATGGGATGCAGCAAAGGCAATGCTGAGAGGGAAATTTAAAGGCCTCAATGCTTACATTGAAACAGACGAAAGAGCTAAAAGCAAAGCCCTAACCGCACACTTAGTGGCACTAGAAAAAGAACAGTAAAGTAATCCCAAAGCAAGCTAATGGAATGAAATAAGTATTAGAGCAGAAATAAATGAAACTGAGGACAACAACAACAACAAAAAGAAAACAATAGAGAGAACCAAGAAAACCAAAAGTTGGTTCTTTGAGATCAACAAAACCGACCAACCCTTACCTAGATTGACAAATAAAAAAATGTAAACATGGATCAAACTGACTGCATTTATGCATGAATCCTCCTTATAGTCCCCCTAGAGGGAGTGGCTTCTTCCCCTCTATCCTGGCACTGTGCTGTTTGATCAAGCCATTTTCATTCACACATGCCATAGAGGTTTTGTATCAGAAGACTCTTCCTGCCTCTTTCACTGAAAGGTCTACCATACATCTTTGCTCATTTAAGTAACTGTGCTTTGAAAACTCACATTCTCCAGAAACCAATTTGGCAGAAACCCAAGAAACTCAGGATGTAATGTGCCTGAGATTGGAGGTCATTCTAAGTTCCATTTCCCAGTAATCTTGTAGAAAAGTGCCAGGTGCAGATATTTGAAAGGTTAATTTCCAATCAGGTTGTAAATTCTAGCCTCAGATTTTCTTTTCCTCTAAACTGTCATAGGGTCATGAAAGAGCCTGGTAATTTCCCCAACCCCCAGTTTATTTGCTATTCATAATAAACAAACTCCTTGCCATTCAAACTCAGTCTGTGCTTACATTAAGGGTTGCTTTGAATATCCAAAATTGCACCTTCCAACTTTGAAAATTTTCTAGCATGGTATTTAACTTAGAATGTGTTATTGTGGAATTATTTACAGCCTTGCTTTCTTACTGGTGTCAAACGGACTATTGAACATGGATGACTGTAATTCACATGTAGTTGGTGGGGCTAGTCCAGCCATGTGTGTTTTTTGCTCATGTATTTGACACCATTACTAGACTGAAATGATCAGAAACTAGAAGTGGTAATTCCAATTGCTGGTATGAACAAGTTCCTTTAGGGTTGTCTTTCAGTATCATAGCCTAGTGAGACAAGGCTGCCTAAGCACAGCAATGATCAGATTGGCAATTCAAAGTAGGACTTTGATTCTGGATTGGCAATCAGAAGGTTTTTTTGTAATTTTCCCAAGATCAATCAGCTAGTAATTTGCAAAGACAAGATTCAAATTACAAATATTTTCTCTCTCTGATTGGAACTATATAGGCTGACATTACCTTCATACTACCACTCACCTACACAAGAAATAAAGATCCTCATGAACAGAAAGGGATATGATAAATCTGGTAAAATGGCTGACTTAACTAATGTTTATGACTGTCTTTTCTGCTTTGTTCTCTGAATTGAATACCTGCCAAATAGTTTTTCATTTGAGTATTTTGTTCAACTCATCAGGTATCTTCTGGGGACCTACTCCCTGTCTATTATTAAAATGGGGCAGTCTGGGTTTATTTTTCCCACATGTGCTCATTAAAAGGAAAATAGTTCATAATAGTAATAGTTAGCTTCAGTAAATTATATCTGACTATGTGGCATAATTGCTTAATGAAATGAATTCTTCCATCCTTGGACCATTATTTTTTTAAAGATTTATTTTATTTTATTTATTTATCCCCACCCCCTTAATTTTTGCACTTACTATGTCTGTTAGTCTTCCTTGTTTCTTTAGTAGGCACGAGAAGCCAAACCCAGGACCTCTGATGTGGGAGGTAGGTGCCTAATCGCTTGAGCCATCTCTACTCTCTGCTTTATTGGGTCTCTCATAATGTTTTTCCTCACTGTATCTCTTGTTGTGTCATCTTGTTGCATCACCTCACCATGTCTGCCCATCACGTCAGCTCACTGTCTTCTTTAGGAGGCACTGGGAACCTCTGCTCCCTGCTTTATTGTGTCTCTCATTATATTTTTTCTTGTGTCTCTTGTGTCAAATCACCATACCTGACCATCATGCCAGCTCACTGTCTTCTTTAGGAGGCACTGGGATATAAACCACTGACCTCTCATGTGGTAGGTGGGAACCCAGTTGCCTGAGCCACATCTGCTTCCCTGGACCATTATTTTTTTACTTTTTGCCTTTGGCTGATTGTGGCATGATAAAAAATGATACCCCAGTGAAGTTACTTTCTAGGTCCTATTATAAAGACAGGAACAGCAGTCCATTCCACCCTAACTGCTTAAGGTGTTTATTGCTCTGTAGCCATGGCTAAAGTTTCCGGGCCCTTTACTTCTATTTTTTAATTTATTTTTTATTTTTTAAAAAGATACTTAGATGACATAAATGTTACATAAAAACATAGGGGATTCCAACATGCCCCACTCCCTACATTTCCCACATTTTCCTACATTAACAACATCCTTCATTAGTGGGGTATATTCATTACAATTGATGAAAACATTTTGGAGCATTGCCACTAAGCATGGATGATAGTTTACATTGTAGTTTACACTCTCTTATGCACAACTTTGTAGGTTATGGCAATATATGTAATGGCCTGTATCTGTCATTGTAATGACATTCAGGACAATTCTCAAGTCCCCAAAATGTTCCCATATGTTTTTCCCTCTCCCTGACCTCAGAACCTCCCGTGGGCCACTGCCTCCACATCAATGATATAATTTCTTCCATTGCTAGAATCACAATAAGTCTATAGTAGTATACCAGTAAGTCTACTTTAGTCCATAATTCATTCCTCAGTCCTGAGGATTCTGGGATGCTGAGGTCCACTCCGTTTCTAATTGGGGGGGGGGCTTTGGTCCCATGGGGCAGATGTATGGGACTCTCTTGCTTGCAGTTGTAGATGCTCTTGGTTCTTGGCATGATTGTTGTCCATCATCATCTTCTTGTTAGTTTTCCTGGGTGAGTCCAATGAACTGGAGAGTAGGTGTTACAACTCCGTTGAGATTCAGGGCCCAACTGTCATATAGACAGCCCAAATATTTCAGTATCTTGGATGTATACATATCAACTCTAGTAATAATTATAGGTTCAAATAGAAGGGTCAGAAGAGCCATGTGTAGGGAAACCACAACTGAGTTCATCTCTGTCACATGGGGGAGCATAAATTCCAAAGTAAGGCCCTCTGGCAAGGCATCAAAATCCTGAGCTATCTGCCCTGACTATAGTGTCTGGATGTCTCCAGAGCCTTCACACCCCCCACTATTTGAGTTAGTATTTACTTTGACAATGAGTTCCTGCTGAGACATACATAAGCATAACCACTGGAATGACCTCCCGAATCACTTTGAGGTCTCTTAGCCAATATAAACTCATTTGTCTTTACCTTTTCCCCTCTTTGGTCAAGGTCTTTTTCCAGTTGCATTGCTAGTTGGTGCTTGGAAGTAATCCCTCAGTGCCAGGAAGGCTCATCCCTGGGAGTCATGTCCCACTCTGGGGGGAAGGCAATGCATTTATATGATGAGTTTGGCTTAGAGAGAGGCCACATTTGAGCAACAAGGAGTATCTCAAGAGGTAACTCTTAGGCACTTATAGTACTAAGTTTCAATTTCAAGAGTAAAGGTTAATAGAGTCATCAATATTAATGGCCTATTAATGGATCATCCTCCTTCACTAGGCAATGCCCCTCTTCTCAGGGAATTCTTGCTGTTCCATTAGAGAATGTGGCAGAACTCCTCAGGATGGGAATTTATTATTGTTTTGGTTATTGCACGGATCTCTACCCACCCTGACAATGCTCTATGAATATTTGAACACATTTATACGTCTTATATGTATGTTCAGGTGAACCTCTTCCCATGTATCCCCCATCACTGACACCCTGCACAAATGATCCTCCCCTGTCATAGTTGTAATTTTCTGTGATCCAAAATTATTAAAAAGTGAAGCCAACAAAATAGCCAGATAAAATTAATAAGAAAATGAAATGATAGTTTTAAAACTAAGAAATAAATTACAAATTTTAAAAAATTGGAATAATAAAAAATAGTGAAAAAAAATTAAAAAATAATTTTTTGACATTATGTCTTTCATCTCTGTAAGATCTGATGTCTTGCATGAATAGTGACATTGTTTTCAGATTATTTGCCCAGTGTCTTTTTTTTTCATTTTATCTTCAAAGAAGTTTTAGGTTACAGAAAAGTCATGTACAGAATATAGGGGATTCCCATATACCCAACATCCTTACCCTTTTCCTCCTTCCCCTATTAATAACATTTTATATGTGAATGGTACATTTGTAACAATTGATGAAAAAATATTGAAACATAGTTACCAACCATGGTCAATAGTTTACACTATAGTTTACATTTTGGACCATACACTTTTAAAAATTTTGTTGAAATTTAACATGGCCTGTATCCATCATTGCAATATCATGTGGAACACTTCCATAATCCCTGAAATGCCCCATGTTCCATCTGTTCTATTCTTCCCTTCCCCTCCCCTCAGAACCAATGGCAAACAACAGGCTTCACTCCTTGAAGAACAAGATTCATAGTTACTTGCAACAATATTGAGGGCTTGACATACTGCTCTGTCCTTTCCTATTAAGCACTGCTTATGCTCTTGAGAGAGTCCTGTCCCTCTATTTGAGAAGACAGGACTCCCCAGGATGGGAGTCCATCACCTTCCTGCTAATTATGTGGGTCTTCATCCAGTGATACAACCCATTATGACAAGATGAATACTCACACATTCCCTAGAAGTCTGCCCCAGGTGTGCCCTGTCCCGAATTCTTCCCACATTCAACACCCTAAACCAGGAACCTTCCCCTGCCATGTTGCCAAAAGAACATTTACAATGTTGTACTTTTAACCAAATACCCGCCAATACCCAGTGTTCACCTGCTCCCTCCCCCAACCCTCCCCTCAGTTCCATGGACAGTCCAACCTACCCTCCACACCCTAACCCCTGACAAATCAGCACAGCCCAACCCAAAGTTATAACTACAACACTATCATGCCCCTAGGCTGCACAACTACACACTTCCACCTAATCTTAGATTTTGCCCATATGTGCATTGGCACACAACATTCTTCTCCCTTTCTATCTTCTGTAAACCTATCATCCAGACTCTAGCTCTGTGAGTATGCTCAATTTCATTAATTGATAACAGTGAGGCCATGTAATATTTGTTCTTCAGTGTCTGGCTTGCTTCACTCAATATAAGCTCTTCAAGATTCATTCATGTTATCCCATGTGTTAATACTGCATTCCTTCTTACAGCTAAGTAATATTCCATTGTATGTATATACCACAAGTTGATTCCAACTTTTGGCAATAGTGAATAATGCTGTTATGAACATTTGTATGCATATATCTGTTCATGCCCTTGATTTCAAATCTTCTGGGTATATACCCAGCAGTGGAATTGCTGGATCATATGGCAATTCTACAGTTAGTTTTCTGAGAAAATGCCAAACTGTCCTCCACAATGGCTGCACCATTCACATTTCCATCAACAGTGGATGAGGGTTCCCATTCTTCCACATCCTCTCCAACACTTGTAGTCCTTTCTTTTTTAATAGCTGCCAGTCTAATGGATGTAAGAGATATCTCATTGTAGTTTTTATTGCATTTCCCTAAATAGCTAGTGTTGTTGAGCACCTTTTCATGTGCTATTTAGCCGTTTTTATTTCTTATTTAGAGAAGTGTCTATTCAAATCACTTGCCCATTTTTTAAATGGGTTGTTTGTCTTTTCATTTTCGAGGTGTAGGATTTCTTTTTATATGCTGGATAGTAGGCCCCTATCAGATATATGGTTACCAAATATTTTCTTCCATTGAGTAGGCTACCTTTTCACTTTCTTGACAAACTCCTTTGAGGTGTAAAAGTTTTTAATTTTGAGGAGGTCCAAATCATCTATTTTTCTTTCATTGCTTGTGCTTTGAGTGTAAAGTTCATGAAACCATTTCTGAGTACAAGATCCTATAGATGCTTCCTTACATTATCTTTCAAAATCTTTATGGCCTTGGCTCTTATATTAGAACTTTGACCCATCTTGAGTTAATTTTTGTATAAGGTGTGAGATGGTGTTTCTCTCTCATTCTTTTGGATATGGATATCCTGTTCTCCAAGTGCCAATTGTTGAAGAGGCCATTCTCTCCCAGTTGAGTGGGCTTGGTGGCCTTGTCAAATATCAGCTGACTTTATATGCAAGGATCTATATCAGAACTCCCAATTCTGTTCTGTTGGTCAGTATGTTTATCCTTGTGCCAATACCATGCAGTTTTTACCACTGAAGCTTTGTAGTATGTTTTAAAGTCAGGTAGTGTTATTCCTCCAATTTCATTTTTCTTTTTCAATACATCTTTGGCTATTCGGGGCCCCTTGCCCTTCCAAATAAATTTCATAGTTAGTTTTTCCAATTCAGGAAAAAATGCTGTGGTGATTTTTATTGGAATTGTGTTACAGTTTTAGATCTGTTTGTGTAAGATAGACATCTTAGTTATATTTTGGTTTTGTATCCATCAACAGGGAGCATTCTTCCATTTATTTAGGTCTTCTTTGATTTCCTTTAATAGTGTTGTGTAGTTTTCTGCATACAAGTCATTTACATAATTGGTTAAATTTATTCCTATGTATTTATTTCATTTTCTATTGTAAATGATATTTTTTTCTTGAGTTTCTCCTCAGTATGCTCATTATTGGTGTGCAGAAATGCTACTGATTTTTGCACATTAATCTTAAAACCTGTCATTTTAGTGAATTCATTTATAAACTCTAGAATCTTTGATGTAGATTTCTCAGGGCTTTTGAGGTATAGGACCATATCATCTTCAAATAGTGTGAATTTTACCTCTTCCTTTCCAATTTGGATCACTTTTATATCTTTTTATTGCCTAAGTTCTGGAGCAAGTACTTCTAACACAATGTTAAATAAGAGAAGTGACAATGGGCATCCTTGTCTTGTCCCAGATCTTACAGTGAAAGCTTTTAGGATTGTACTATTGAATATGATGTTAGCTGTGGCTTTTTCATATCTACCCTTTAACATATTGAGGAAGTTTCCTTCTATTCTTATCTTTTGAAGTATTTTTTAAATCAGGAAATGTGCTGTATTTTGCCAAATGCTTTTTCTGCATCTATGGAGATCAATCATGTGATTGTTTTCTTTCAATCAGTTTTTTATTTTTATTGGAATTACATTGATTGGTTTTCTTATGTTGAACCATCCTTGCATACCAGGGATGAGGCCCACTTGGTCCATGATGTATAATTCATTTGTTGTGTTGTTGAATATGATTACCAAGTATCATGTTGAGGATTTTAGCATTTAGGTTCATTAGAGTGATTGGTTTATAGTTTTCCTTTTTCTTGGCATCTTTGTTTGGATTTGGAATTAGCCTGATGTTGGCATCATAGAATGAATTAGGCAATGTTCTTGTACTTCTATTTTTTGGAAGAGTTTAAGCAGGATTGGTATTAGATCTTTCCAGAATGTTTGGTAGAATTCACCTGTGAAACCATCTGGTCCTGGGTTCTTCTTAGTTGAGAAGTTTTTGATGACTAATTCTATCTCATTACTTGTGATTGTACTGTTGAGTACATCAATTTTTCATTTTGTCAATGTAGGCTGTTTGTATGTTTCTAGGAATTTGTCTGTTTCCTCTAAATTATCCATCTTGTTGGCATATAGTTTTTCAAAGTATCCTCTTATGATACTCTTTCTTTCTTTGGGGTGAGTGGTGATATCCCCTTCCTTGTTTCTTATTTTGTGTATTTGCATCTCTCTATTATTCTTTGTTAACTTAGCTAAAGGCTTGTCAATTTTATTAATGTTCTCAAAGAACCAGCTTTTGGTTTTGTTTATTTTTTCTAGTGCTTTTTTTCAATTTCATTTTGCTCTGCTTTAATCCTTTTTATTTCCTTCTTTCTACTTCTTCTGGGGCTAGTCTGTTTTCTTTTTTTTCTAATTCCTCTTGGTGTGTAGTTATGTCTTTCATTTTAACTCTTTCTTCTTTTTTAATATACGCATTTATGGCTATGAATTTCCCTCTCAGTACAGGTTTTGCTGCATCGCATAAGTTTTGATATGTTATGTTGTCATTTTCATTTGTTTCAAGGTAATTACTGATTTCTTTTGAGAATTCCTCCTTGACCCATGTTTGTCTAAGTGTGTGTTGCTTAACTTCCATATCTTTGAGCTTAATCTAGTTCTCTTCCCCTTAATGATTTCCAGCTTCATTCCATTGTGGTCAGAGAAATTACTTTGTATAATTTCAGTCTTCCTGAATTCATTGAGAGTTGTTCTATGGCCTATCATGTAGTCTATCCTGGAGAATAACCCATGTTCAGTCTAGAAGAATGTATATCCTGCTGTATTTGGGTGCAATGTTTTGTATATATATCTTCGGTCCAGATCCTCTGATGTAGTATTCAAAGAAACAAAAGTCTTTGCTTCTTTATTGATTCTTTGTTGAGATATTCTGTCTAATGCTGATAATGGTGTATTAAAGCCCCCCACTGTCATTGTAGAATTATCTCTTTCTCCACTTAGTTTTTCCATTGTTTGCCTCATTTATTTTGAAGTGCCCAGGTTAGGTGCATAAATATTTATGATTGTTCTTTATTCTTGATAGATTACCACTTTTACTAATAAATAATGTCCTTCTTTGCCTCTTACAATAGTTTTGCATTTAAAGTCATTTTTTTCCAATATTAGTATAGCTGTTCCCAACCTTTTTTTTGTTGTTGTTTGTTTATTGTTTGCTTGTAAAATTGTTTTCCAACCATTCACTTTCAGCCTTCTTGAATCCCTCAGTCTAAGGTGAATTTCTTGTAGACCACTTATAGATGGGTCATATTTCCTTCCATTCTGCCAGTCTGTGTCTTTTGACTGGTGAGTTTAATCCATTAACATTCAATGTTATTACTTTCAAGGAATTATTTACATTAGCCACATTTCCTTTGGGTTTATGTATGCTATATGTTATTTATATTTCTCTTTTTGTCTTTTTAGTTGTTCTTACAGTCTCCTACAACTCCCTCCTGTTTTTTCCTTTCAACCTGCAGAACTCCCTTAATATTTCTTGAAGGGCAGGTTTCTTATTGGCATATTCTCTTAATTTCTGTTTTTCTGTGAATATTATGAAGTCTCCCTCTTTTTTGGCTCAAAGTTTTTCTTTTAGCACCTTAACTATATCATACCACTTCCTTCTTGCCTCCATTTTTCCAGATGAGAAATCAGCACTTAATCTTATCGAGCTTCCCTTGTATGTGATAGATCTCTTTTCTCTTGTTGCTTTCATTATTCTTTCTTTGTCTTGAGCATTGGATGATTTGACAAGTATATGTCTTCAATTAGGTCTGTTAGGATTTACACCTTTTCGGGTGTGTTGCACTTTCTTGACATATACATCCGTCTCCTTCAATAGGGTTAGGATGTTTTCAGCCATTATTTCCTCCAACACACCTTCTGTCCCCTTTCTATTTTCTGGGATGCCTGTAATATGTATGATTGTGCATTATGTGTTGCCATTCAAGTCCTTACGTCCCTGCTGGATCTTTCCTATCTTTGTATCTATCTGTTTAACTATCTGTTTGATTTCAGATGTACTTTCTTTCACATTGCTGATTCTTTCTTCTGCTTGCTCAAATCTGGTATTATGTGCCTGCTTTTCTTATTTTTTTATTCTGTACAGAGTGGGGCAAATAACTCCAGTCATCCATTTTATAAAAAAATAAGAGGTAAAAAGCTACTGAGTAGTCCTTATATCTGAACAAAACTGTCATTGCAGGGTGAAATGGAGCCTAAAGTGATTACATACTCTCAGGTAGTTTTCTTCCATCCCCATGGAACAGATTGGAAAAGCTATCAAGCAAGGGTTGATGCATTCTGCACGTATGGTGAGGCTATTCCTGGCACCAGGACAACACTTCATAAAAAGCCTATTTTTCCTCTGCTACCATCTGTGACCCCAGTGTGTGAGAGGATGTGAGTGAAGGTGGTTGAGGAGCAGTGGAGAGAATAATCTGTGTGTCTCTGCTCCCATTACTCAGCCTGCTTCAGTAACAACAGTATACTCTGCCCTGTTCTCTTCCTTAAATGGTATACTTTGATATACTATTGGAATAAGGCAAAATCTCCACAACCCACACAGAGCCTCCAAGCAGTCATTATAGCTAAGATCTCATTCCCATTTCCCCTCTAAACTTCCCATTGAACTTTATGTGGCTTCCTCCATTCACTTTCACTTTGTGGATTTAAATTTCTTCTTCTTCTCATTTAGGGTTTTTTATTGAAATCAATGTACCTTCAAAATGATGAAAGGAAGAGATGAATTTTAACAATACAAATAAATAGTTGATCAGTGATACATCAGACAACATCCCATCATCCACTCAGGAACCTGTGAAAGGCAAGATTACTCATATTAAACATAATGACAACTGACTTCATTAAAATATTTGGTGTTTTCATTTTCATTCAAATACAGTATCATCATCAAATCTTATCATGAATATTTACATACTCATCAAAGTAAAGAGAGGCTTTTCAGATTTTTCTGTTAGGTTTTGCTTGAGCTCTTTTGTAGCTGAAACAGAGATTTTGACTGTTGTGCTCTTTCTTTCCATCTTGCCCACAGTACCGTTGTACCAGGCCTTTACAAAATGTTCAATGCCTTTACAAAATGTAAGACACAAATATTATAGGTCCTATAGCATTTGTCATCAATTAATAGTAAAGTTTCTAAAAATAAAATATAATACCAGGGCTTGGGAAAACAACTCAGAGCAGGCTTGTGTATAATCATTTAAAGGTGGGTAGTGTGACGTGAGGAAAGGATACAGAACCTGAAGAACTTCTGACTGCTATGCATTAATTTGTCACTATACCTCAAGCCTCACATCTAGTAAGTGGCAAAACTGAGACTCAAACCTAGGTCTGTCTGACTATATATCCTATGCATCTAAACTCTAGCTAAACAGACTACCAGAGTATAATAACTCACTTTATTGAGCATTTACCATGTGCCAAACACTTCACTTTATGTGCATTGTCACATTGAACATGTCATAGCTGAGGAAATTGAGAATTTAGAATATTACTGTGTGATTCTCAGCAAATCACTTTATTTCCCTAGATCTCTGTTGCCTCCTCTTTTCCCAGGCTTTCTAAGTTGTAACTGCCACCCAAAAGCTAGTCCAATGGTGTTTGTGTAAACAAGGGTTAAGAATTAACAAATAGCTATGATTATTTTTATTTCCAATATATTATAAAATAACCAAAGATTAATATCTGAAATTACTTAACCTGGCTAAACTGATCTTACCCTTTGTATATGGTCATTTCCAACTAAAAACCTGCCATTGTAATGATTATTCCAGATGGATCTTACCTTTGCATATGGTCATTTCTAATTAAGATCTGCTAGTATGATGATTATTCCAGATGCATCTTACCCTTGTATATGAACATTTCTATTGAAATGATAACGACTCCACCCTCCCTGTTTGAACCCCATATAAAAACTCTTGTAACTGACCCCATTCTCTAACCCTCATCCCCAGATGTCTTGATCTCTGATAATAATTGTCTTGTGTTTGTAATAGCCTTGTAACTCACCCCTGTTTTGCACCCACCCCTATCCTGTATAGTCCCTTAATGTTTATTAATGAAGGAACCTAAGCCAGCCCCACCCCAATTACTCATTTGCATAAAATGCTAAGCCTAGATATTACTGCAGTTTTTGGAAGCAGTTTTTGGGCTATTAGGCCACTGTCCTCCTTTGCTATGCAACAGCAAATAAACCTGCTCTCTCTTTGAAACCCAGGTGTCTCAGGAATTGGTCATTAATGAAGTGCATCGGGCTTTCATAAAATTATCAGGAAAATAGTTCTCCTGTACTGCTGAAAATTATTTGTGAATACTGTGCATCTTACAGTGAACAGTGTGGAAGCTGTACATTTTCTTTTTAATCTCAAGTAAAATACTTTGAAGAACTTTAAGAAAAAAGTTTCATTTAATATATTATGAGTTACATGAGAAGTGTTTGGGAAGTATTGTAAAATTGAAGGAATTTTCTAATCTTCTTTTGATTAAATCTGTATAAGTAAAACATTATTTATACGTTTATATTTTTAGAGACCCTATTCTATCCTAAGAATGATCCACATGATGGTGTTGTTGGTTGTAGTTTTAGTTATTGTTAGAAGAATGTTATGTATTATGAAAACAACCAAATTTCCTTATCAGTTAGACTGTTCTCTCTGATACTTCTTTAAAAGAGCATGCAGTCAGTTCATCCTCAACACAAAGGGACTTTAAAAGAGATATAAGGCAAGTCTATAAGTTATATTCTATCTGTTGATTAACATAATCCTGGTAAAAGTGCAAAAACAAAATGAAACAAAACTTCTACTATGGTCTGTAGTTAATGATCCTTAGAAAAAGCTTTATTTAAAATACTCAGAAGGGAATTAGGGCCTAGATTGTAAGCTCTTGCAGCAGTCACATTTATTCCTGGGCTCTGATCTCTAACTGTTGTTTCTAAACCCTGAGGTCTTTTACTCTTTTGTGTTTAACCTAATATCTCCCTAGAATTTTTAAGTGTCTGTATGACAACAGCAACTCAGAGCTAAAGTTTTCCAGCTCTAAAGGTGCTGAAAAATTAGCATTAATTCTAAAAGACCACCACAAATAAAGAAGTTAAAGAAAGAATCAGACTTCAGTGGTAAATGGCAAATGGGGTTAATCTAGTTAAACACTAAGGTGAATCAGGATACATGGTAAAAGGTAATATCAGTATTTTAAAACTTTAAATACTATGGGGACCAGAAAGAAGAAATTTATTTTAAGAAAATTCTTTAAATTTCCGTGGAGCACTGTCTAATTTAGCCTGTCTGGTCAGTTTATTTGAATAGCCTAGCTAACATGGAACCTAAACTAAGGAAAGAAATTGTGATATTCTGTACAGAATTGTAATACCCTGAGGCACTTCAAAGTGTTTTAGGCATAAAATAGAAAGGTATTTGCAAAGTGCATTAAGAGACTAGGGAAAAAGCATAGAAATTAATATTAAATTTCTTCGCCTGGGGAATTCCTACTATTCTCTCAAGCAATAGGAGCTCCCAATTTATTGAAACTGTAGAACTCTGCAAGGCAAACCTGTGAAAATAAACTCTGAATTATATGAGCCCTGCCTAATAAAAGAAAATAGGCTAACAAGTTGAGCCCCTCAGTCTTGAGTCTTGTACTCATGAAACTTATTTCTTTAATGATGAAGCTAAGCCTAACAATAATTAATGCCTAAGAGTCACCTCCTGAAAACCTTTTATTGTTACTCAAATGTGGCCTGCCTCTCTAAACCAAACTCTACAAATAAGCTCACTACCTTCTCCCCTACATGGGAGATGGCAGGACTTCCAGGGGTAAAGATTTCCCTGGCAATGTGGGACTTGACTTCCAGAGATTTTCCTGGTAATGTGGGACTTGACAAGTTCCAAGGATGGGCCTTCCTGACAATGTGGGATTAGGCCAAAAGGGGAAAATAAATAGTACTAATAAATTTTAATGGCTAAGAGATTTAAAATAAAGTCAGGAGGTTATTCTGGAAGTTACTCTTTATGCAGGCTTCAACCAAAGTTCAGACTGCCGCCATAAGGAATACTGCAGGCTCTATCTAAAATCTATAAAAATTATTTCCCCATTGTAACATAGTTCTACGCCTTTTATTTAAACTTTTAAAATTATTTATTTATTTATTTTAAAGAAACTTTAGATTATATAAATGTTACATAAAAAAATATAGGGGCTTCCCCTATGCCACACTCCCTAGCCCTCCCACACTTTCCCACATTAACAACACCCTTCATTAGTGTGTACATTTGTTACAATTGATGAACACATATTGAAGCATTGCCATTAACCATGGATTATAGTTTACATTATAGTTTACACTCTGTCCCGCACAATTTTGTAAGTTATGACAAAATATATAATGGCCTGTACCCATCATTGCAACATCATAAAGGACAATTCCAATGTCCCCAAAATGCCCCCGTATTACACCTGTTTTTCCCTCTCCCTCCCCTCAGAACCTCTGGTGACCAGTGCCTCCACATCAATGATAAAAGTTCTCCCATTGCTAGAATAACAATATGTCTATAGTAGAATAAAAGTAAGCCTATTTGAGTCCATTGTTCATTCCCCAATCTTGAGGATTTTGAGATGGTGATAAGGGGCTTAGATCCCATGGGGCAGATGGATGTAACTCTCTTCCTTGTAGTTGCACACTCTCCCTTTTCCTTGGGATGGGCATTTGGGAGTATTCTTTTTGGCAAATATGGCAGGATAGGATTATTTAAAATTAAAATTCTCAATTTGCTTTGTAAATTCACTTTTCAGAAAGCCTCTGAATTATTCCTAGGCCAGATAAGCCTTGAAACCCAGAGTAAACAGTATCTTCAAGGATGACAATCAGCTTCATTCCTCCACCCCATAATGTTGATGGCCTTTTTTCAACATGAAAAAGTCAGAGTGGTTGTCATCCAGATTATTCCCAAGATTGGGGAAGGAAAAATAGAGAGGGAAGAATTGCAACTGAGGATTAAGAATTAACAAGTAATTATGATTACTAAATCAGTATATAGATGCCTTTTACTTCCAGTATATTATAAAGTAGCCAAAGGTTAATATCTGAAATTACAGAAAATGGCTAGACTGACCTCATCCCTTTTATATGGTCATTCCCACATAAAAACCTTCTGTTGTGATGATTATTCCAGATGGACCTTACCCTTGAATTTAAACATTTCTGTTGAAATGATAACCACTCCACACTTCCTGTTTGAAACTCATAAAAAAGCCCTTTTAACTGACCCTGCTCTGTACCCCTCATCCCCAGATGCCTTGATCTCAGATAGTGATTGTTTTATGATTGTAACAACCTGGTAACTCAACCCTGTTTTGTACCCACCCCCATCCTGTTCTCCCCCTTAATGTTTATTAATGAAGGAACCTAAGCCAGCCCCACCCTAATTACTCATTAGCATAAACTGCTAAGCCTGGGTATTATAAAACCATCAGGATGACAGCTGTTCCTGGATTCAGTTTTAGGGCCATTAGGCCACTGCCTTCCTTTGCAATGTGCAAGCAAATAAACTTTTTGTTTTTATATATATATTTTAAAAGGTACTTAGATTACCTAAATATTACACAGAAATTAAAGAGATTCCCATGTTCCCCACCTCCTACACCTCCCACAACATCCCACACAAACATCTTTCATCAATGTGGCACATCACCCATAATGGATATACACATCCTGGGGCCTTGCCACTAAGCATGGACCACAGTTCACATCATAGACCACACTCTCTCCCACACAGTTCTGCATGTTATATGATGATGTAAAATGGCCCACATCCGTTGCCGCAATGCCACTCAGGACAACCCCCAAGTCCCGAAAAAGCCCCTGTATTTCAACTGCCCTTCCCCTCCCTGCCCCGAAAGCATCCAGTGGCCACCCGCTCCACCTCACTGTTATAATTTCTTCCATTGCTTGAATCCCAATATGTCTACAACAGAATACCATTAAGTCCACTCTAGTCCATAGCTCTTCTCCCAATCCTGAGGGGACTGGGATGGCAATGTCTACTCCATCTCCAAGTGAGAGAGGGCTTATATCCCATGGATACGGTGGATGGGATTATCCTGCCTGCAGCTGCAGGTCCTCTCCATTCCCTGGGATGGCCGTTGCCCATCGTCGTCTCCTTGCCAGGTGATGGGTGAGTCCATTGAGCTGTAGGGTAGGAGTTGCAGCTCCACCGAGATTCCAGGCATGGCTGGCACATAGGTAGGTCAGAGGCTCCAGTCTCTGGAAGTACACCTAAAAACTCCTGTATCACATAGGTTTGAATAGAAGGGACTGATGGACCATGTGCAGGGAGGACTTATTTGAGTCCAACTCTGTCACTCTCAGGAGCACAGATTCCAAAGTAGAGCCCACTGATAAGGCATCAATCTCTGGGGCTATCCCCCCTTATATAGTACCTGGGTGTCTCCAGAGCCCTCAGGAGCCCCTCTGTGGGGGTGATATCCGCTTTGGTGTTCTATGAGATCCTACTGAGGTGTGCGTAAGTCTTACCTCTGGGATGACCTCCCAACTCTCTTTGAAGTCTCTTGGTCTCATGAACTCATTTCTCTTTACCTTTTCCCCCTTTTATTCAAGGTTTTTTTTCCAGTCATGTTTCCAGTTGGCACTTGGTATTAATCCCTTGTTGCCAGGGAGGCTCATCCCCAGGAGTCATGTCCCACGTTGGGGGGAAGGTAATGCGTACATATGCTGAGTTTGGCTTAGAGAGAGGCCACATTTGAGCAACCCTTAGGCACCCCATAACAGTAGGCTAAGTTTCAATTGCAAGAGCAAAGACTCATAAGGCTAGTCATCAATAACAAGAACCCATCAGTGGGCCATCCTCTTTTGCCAGACACTGCCACTGCACTCAGGGGACTGTTGCTGCTCCCTTGGAGAATGTGGCAGTGCTCTCCAGACTGGGAATTCAGATTCCCTCATTTATTGAGTGATTGTCTACCCACCATGACCATGCCCCATCCCTTGATCATTTGAACAATTTTATATATCTTTCATGTATATTCAGATGAACTTATTCTCATGAATCCCCCATCCCTGACACCCCCCACCAATGATCCTCTGCAGCCCCCATTGTAACTCTTCTGTGATCTAAACCTTCCTTGAACATGAAGCCCATATAATAACCAAATACAATTAATGGGAAAAAGAAATAATAATGATAAGCTTAAATGCAAGAGATAAATACAAGGAAGCTCAGAAGGAAAAAAAACCTAAACTAAAAATAAAATATAATTAGCAGATTGGGACATTCAAAAAAATGGGAGAAAAACAAAAAAAATCCTTTTTTAAAACATTATTCTTTTTTCCTTTTATCACTATATTATCGGATGTTCAGTGTACCGGGACACCTTCCCCCTCTCATTCCCCAGTGTCTCCCAAATTTTCATTTAATTTTCAAAGAAGTTTTAGGTCACAGCAAAGTCACACACAGAATACTAGAGACTCCCACATACCCAACATCCCTCCCCCATCCCCACCCCATATTAAAACCTTTCTCTCTTTGAAACCCAGATGTCTCAGGAATTGGTCATTAATGAAGCACGTCAAGCAACAATCCACTTTTGATATGTATCATATGTGATGATAACATTGAATTCCTGTCATCAGAATCCCTAGGGCCACAAGTCTCTCCTCCCCTCATTCTCTTTTGTCTTCTGAAACTCTTTCTATATTATTTGGTATTGCTAGCTGAACCTCTATTTCTTTTTACCATATTCCACCTCCTGCCTCCCCACGAACCCCCTTTCCATTTTTACCCGCTCTCTTTTCTCGGTCTTCTACCTCTCCTCCTTCCTATACACATTTAAATATGCTCATGTGGGAAGCGGATGTGGCTCAAATGACTGGGCTCCCGTCTATCATATAGGAGGTCCAGGGTTTGATTCCCAGGACCTCCTGGTAAAGGCAAGCTGGCCTGCATGGCAAGCTGGCCTGAGCGGAGTGCTGGCCCACACGGAGTGCTGGCCTGTGCAGAGAGCTGGCGCAGCAAGATGACACAACAAAAAGAGACACAGAGGAGAGACAATGAGCAGACCAGAGAGCCAAGATGGTGCAAGAGATTGAGCGCCTCTCTCCGACTCTAGAAGTTCCCAGGATTGGTTCCCGGTTCCACCTAAAGAGAAGACAAGCAGACACAGAAGAACACAGAGCAAATGGACACAGAGAGCAGACAACGAGGGGGGGAGGGGAGATAAATAAATAAATAAAGCTTTAAAAATAAATAAATAAATAAATAAATATGCTCATGTATCCTCCCTCTTAAAATCTATCACAAAACCCCTCCCTCAAACCTCTGTGCTCTTCCTGTTAATGCTCTCTTTCTACTTAAAAATCAAATCTCTTGAATGAGTTTTCTTCATTCACCATTTCCATTTTCTCAAATTCTAGACCCTGTTCATTTCACTGTGATCTGGTTTCTGTCCTGACTACTCTCCCCTCCCCAATCCGTATTAATTTTCTATGGCTTCTATAACAAATTCCCAAAATTAGTGGTTTAAAACAACACAAATTTATTATCTTATAATGCTGGAGAAGCCCAAAACAGGTCTCACTTGTTTAAAATCCGGGTACTGGAAAAGCTGCATTTCTTTCTGGAAGCTCTAGAAGACAATCTGTTTCCTTATGTTCTCTAACTTCTAGAAGTTGCTCCTTCCCTCCCTCGTCAAAGCCAGCAACATTGTGTTTCTGGTTCTTTCTTCTATAGTCACATCTCCCTCTGACCACTGCCAGAAAAGGACCCATGTAATTAGATTGTTCCCATCAGGATAATACAGCATAATCTCCCCATCTCAAGTTCCTTAACTTAATCACACTAACAAAGTCCCTGTATTGGTCAGCCAAAGGGGTGCTGAAGCAAAGTACCAGAAATCGGTTGGCTTTTATAAAGGGTATTTATTTGGGGTAAAAGTTACAAGGCCATAAAGAGTCCAACTCAAGTTGCTTTCTCACCAAAGTCAGTTGCCACATGTTGAAGCAAGATGGTAGCTGATCTCTGCCTGGTCTTTCCTTTCTGGGCTTCCTCTTCCTCTTAAAACTCTGTGAGACCAGCTTTTTCCCAATCTCAGCTGTAGGCTGGCATAGGGCTTGTCTCTCAGGGCTTCCTCTCTCTTTTGGCATAGGGCTTGTGTCTTTCCAGGCATTCTATATCAGCTTCAAACTATTAGGCAAATGGTTCATCTCACTCTGGAGCTTCAGGATCTCTTCCAGTATGTCTTCTTGACTGAGTGTCCGTGCTTATTTCAGCCCACCAAATGGGTGGGGACTCAATCTGAGTCATGCCTTATTGACATGGTCAAATCAAAAGCCCTAAATTGATTTTTATCAAGTAAACTTAAATCCTTTGATTTTAATACAATCAAAGGGTATCACACCTAGAGGAATAGGTTAGTTTACAAACATAATCTTTCTCTTTTGAGGATTCATAAATAATTTCAAACTGCCACAGTCCCCTTTGCCATGTAACCTAACATATTCAGAGACTCCATGGAATGGGACATGGGCATCTTTAGGAGATATTATTCTGTCTATCTCATACCCAAAAGAGTTTACACTAAAATCACTAAAGACTTCATCGTTGAGAAATCTAGCGGGTATTTTAATCCTTATTTTACTAGCTATCTTAGCACCGTATGACAGTGTTGGCCAACTTCTTTTTTGAAATTGTCTCCTACTTTCCCTTTTTAGTTTTTTCATTTTAAAAACAATTTATTGAAGTATATCATTCATACATGAACTTACATAAAATAAGTGTATAGCAAAAGTTGTGAACTGACAAAACAAACATACATAACATCTATAAGGCTGCCATAAATCTCCCCACCACAAATACCTTTGTGAAACATTTGCAACAAATTATAGAAGAACATCGTAAAGTGTTACTACTAACTATAGTCCAAATCTTATATTTGGTGTATTTTCCCTCAACCCACCCTATTTTTTTCATAAACCATATAATTCATCTAAATTGTACAATCAATGGCATTTGGTATAACCACAGAGTTGCACATTCATCACTTCAATCAATATTACAGCATTTTCATGACTTAAAAAAAAAAAAAACAAACCATCATACCTATATGTTAGCGCTACTAATTACAAATCCTATAATGTGTTTTCACCATTTCTATTCATTTCCAAATATTTACAAACAACTTTTTACCAATTCTGCACAGATTTAACCTCATCTTTCCATTCTCTAACCACATTCTATTCTCTGGTGACATATTCTAGTTTTTAACTCCTTGAGTTTGCTCATTATATTGTTCGTAATTGCATAATCATACAGTATTTGTCCTTTTGTGCCTGGCTTGCTTCACTCAACATATTGTCCTCTAGGTTAATCCATGTTATCATATGCTTCACAATTTCATTTCTACTTACAGCTGAATAATATTCCATCGTGGCATATATCACAATTTGTTTATCTATTCATCAGTTGATGGACACCTGGGTTGTTTCCATCTTCTGGCAGTTGTGAATAATGTTGCTATGAACTTCCACGTGCAGAAGTCTGTTTGTGTCACTGCTCTCAATTCTTCTGGGTATATACCTAGTAGGGGTATTGCTAAGTCACATGGTAGATGTATATCTAACTTCTTTAGGAACTACCAAACAGCCTTCCACAGTGGCTGTACCATTCAACATTCCCACCAACAATGAAAAAGTATTCCTATCTCTCCCCATCCTCTTCAACACTTGTAGTTTTCTGTTTTGTTAATAGTGGCCATTCTAGTAGGTGTGAAATGATATCTCATTTTACCATTGATTTGCATTTCCCTAATAGCGGTAATTTTGAACATTTTTTCATGTGTTCCTTTCACCATTTGTATTTCTTCTTTAGAAAAATGTTTATTCTTGTCTTTTGCCCATTTTTAATTGGTCATTTTTCTTTTTATTGTTGAATTGTAGGATCTGTTTATATACCATGGATATTACACCCTTGTCAAATTGTGATTTCCAAGTATTTTCTCCTATTGAGTATCCTCTTCACAGAGTCCTTTAAGGTGCAGAAGTGCTTGATTTTAGGAGATCCCATTTATCTCTTTTTGTTTTGTTGCTCATGCTTTGGGTGTAAGGTTTAAGAGACCCCTACTTACTTACAAGGCTTTGTAAGGTCTTGTAGATGTTTCCCTATATTATCTTCTAAGATATTTATGGTTCTGGCTTTTATGTTTAGATATTTGATCCATTTTGAGTTGATTATTGGTAAGGGAGTGAGATAGAGGTCCTCTTTCATTCTTTTGGTTATGGATATCCAGTTCTCCCAGCACCATTTGATGTAGAGATTTTTCTGTCCCAGAATATTGGACTTCCCTCCTTTTTTTAATGACCAGTCCTTCTCTGTCTTCTTGCTGGGCTTCCTCTACTATATTTGTCCTTTAAACATTGTAGTTCTCCAGAATTCGATCTTCAACACAATTATCTTCTATCTATACAAACTCTCCTTCAGTTCTCTCATCCATTCCCATGACTTCAACTGAAGTTACACATACTTATGACAACACTTCATAGCTCCTTACTGACTCCAGACCTATATTTCTGACAGCTTACTGTCAAATCTTTATATGAATGTCCCACACAGTACCTCAAAATCAGCATGTTCAAAAGGAAACTTCATCAGTCCCTTCTCCTGACACTCTAACTCTGTTCCATCTCCTTATTTCTTAGTTTAGTCAATGGTACAATTAACCACATGATTTTCTAGGCCATAAACTTTCTCAAAATTCTTTTCAATGTTCTCTCCCTCACTAACAACATTTCTAATCAGTACCTTCTTTCAGAGGTCCTTCCCATTCCATTTCTACTGCCGTTGCCTCAGTCCCTGACCTCATCATTTCTCTCTTAGATTTCTTAAATGATCTTCTTGCTGGCTCTCTATCCTCTCAATCATTTCTCCACACCATAGCCAGAAGACCTGTTTGAAAAAATATCTTATTAAAGTCAATTTCATTGGTGTGTGACAGAGTTGGACTCAGTTGTGACTTCTCTACACATGCCTCTTTTGTCTCTTGTATTTGAAACTATAGTTGGTGCAAAAGTTGGTAGGTGTACATCCAAGAGACTTGAAACTCTGGGCTGTCCATGTGCCAGCTGGGCCCTGAGCCTCAGCATAGTTGCAACACCTACTCTCCAGTTCATTGAACTCACCCAGGACAACTAACAAGGTGGTGAGGATGGACAGCCACCACACCAAGGAACTGAGAGAATCTACAACTGGAAGCAAGAGAGTCCCATCAGCCATATGGGATAGAAGCAATTAGAGGTGGAGTGGGCATCACCATCCCAGAATTCTCAGGATTGGGGAATAAAATATGGACTAGAGTGGACTTACTGGTAGTCTACTATAGACTTATTGTGATTCTAACAATGGAAGAAATTATATCATTGATGTGGAGACAGTGGCCACTGGAGGTGCTGCAGTCAGGGAGAAGGAAAAAGAGATGTAATATGGGGGCATTTTTGGGACTTGGAATTGTCCTGAATGACATTGCAACAACAGGTACAAGCCATTATATATCCTGCCATAACCTACAGAATTGAGTGGGAGACAGTGTAAACTAAAATGTAAACTATAATCCATGTTTAGTGGCAATGCTCCAAAATGTGTTCATCAATTGCAATGAATGCACCACACAAATGAAAGAAGATGCTAATGTGGAAAAAAGTGGGAGGTGTGGGGAATGGGCAATATGGGAATGCCTTATATTTTTATGTAAGATTTTATGTAATCTAAGTATCTTTAAGAATAAATAAAAATTATATTTAAAAAAGTAAAGTCAATTTCATGGTTTCCCAGAGCTTTCAGAATAAAATCCAAGCTCCTTTATACCTTTATGATTTGGCCTCATCATATTTTCAACTCACCGTGTACATCTCCCACCCACTGCCACATCTATACCTTTCAAACCTCCCCACACACTCTATGATCTAAATGGTCCTGTGTTTTCTCAGACTTAGCACATACTTCTTCCCTTCTTGAGAATATTCTCCCTTCTACCCTCCATTCTTACCCACTTTAGAATAAAAAGACAAAAACAATACAAGAAAGGGAATTCAAAGGAGATTAAACAAGCTTAAGAGGATACTATATACATATTTTAAAAATTCTTATAATTACTCAATAAATATCTTAGTATATGTTTTCCTTATTAAAAATTAAATCTTTGCAGATAAAGTTAAAGTCCTCTATGAAGACCCACTCCCTTTATATGTATTGTTCACAAACTTGATTTTTTTTCATTCCACTGTCTTATTACATCCATTCATGCCAGAACATAAAAATTTACTTCATTCTTTTTTGTTTTTGTGTATTATTACATAGTATGGCTATGCTACGTGTTTATTATGTAGTCATTTTGGTATTGAAAAATATTTAGATTGTTGTGATAGTAAAATTTGTTGCAACTTGACTAGGCTATAGTACCCAGTTATTTGGTCAAATACTAGCCTAGATCTTACTGTGAAGGTATTTTTAGATGTGAATAGCCTCTATAATCAGTTGATTTTAATTAAAGGAGTTGCCCTCGATAATGTGAGTGGACCTCATCCAATCATTTGCAAACCTAAGGGGAGATAAGATATTCTGTTTCCTGAAGAATGTCTTATTTTCTGAAGACATTTTCCTGAAGAAGACATTCTGAAGAAGACATTCTGCCTCAAGACTACATCAAGTCTTGCCTGAATTTCTAGTTTACAGGTCTGCCCTACAGCCTTTAGATTTTTCAGTCCCCACACTCTTATGAATCAATTCCTTGAAATAAATCCCTGAATAAATATGTACATATATCCTATTGGTTCTGTTTCTCTGGATAATTCTGACAGATACAGTTGTCTCCTGATCTTTTTATTTTATAAGCATTACTACAGGGATTCTCTTTTGTAAAAATCTTTGATTGTGAGCATGTGAAAATATTTTTCTAGGATAGATATCAATATATATTATTTCAATGATAATGTAAATTACTTCCCATAATAGACATTGTACATTTATTTGTCTGACTCTCTCACTAGTTCATGACTCCTTAAGGGAAAGGGCTATATCTTATGGTTTATGTACCCTCAGACCTAGACAGAGCCTGGTATATAATATGTGTTTAATAAATACTTGTCAACTGAATGTGCCTGGCTTCTCCCATTGAAACTAGGTTTTTTTATTCTCACTTTCCAAAAGTCTTCTAAATTCTTTCTTGTTAGAGTGGCCTTAATCCAATTATCATTGTTGTGCTTATACAGAGGCCATCTGAACCTTGAAGTGTTGCTTAAGAGAGATCTGTTATGGCCATTTAAACATGATTTTGAAGCTGCTACCACCTTGAGTGTCATTTGCTCATGATTTGTCCTATATCCTCAAAGGACGACAAATAAATTCCATTTACTGCATCCAGCCTCTTTGGTAGATATGCATCTTCCTGAAGAAGACATTATTCTGCCTCAAGACTACATCTGGCCTCTTCACTGAATGTAAGATGATAGAAGATCCAGTTGATTGCCTAATATTCCAATTAGTTTTAATAATTCTTTGTTCCTTGTCTATCACTTATCTCTTCCACTGGAATGAGACTTTCAGATAATGGTGTTGTAGATATTGCATAAGTCAACTGCAGAAAGAAGAAGTTACTCGTTAGTCCATTGGTATGAGTGTACATGTCCCACACTCAACCCCATTACACCATGTGCCTTTATTTCAGAGATTATATCACATTCTGTGTGTATCTGTCCCTAATACCCATACCTGGCTCATGTGTGTTAAATCAATGACCTAAAAATCATGATAGTAGAATAGATTTGTCCAATATTTCAAAATATGTAAATATTATGAGATTTATTATAGGAATTGACTAATACAACAGTGATGATGGGCAAGTCCAAATTCTGTAGGGCAGGCCACAAGCTGAGAACTCCAATAAATGTTTCTGATGAATTCCTCAGTAGAACCTGGCTAGCTGAAGTAAAGTTGGAAATTTCTTCTTTCTCACTGCTGAAATCATCTGTTTGCTCTTCAACTGATTGGATGAGATGTCTCTCATTGCTGATGGTAATCTTCTTAGTTCATTGTAGATGTAATCAGCCATAGATGCAATCAACTTAACGATGATTTAAATCCACAAAATATCCTCACAGTAGCAATCAAACCAGTGCTTGTTTGACCAAACATCTGAACACCATAACTTAACCAAGTTGACACATAAACTTAACCATTACCTTGACAATGCTAAGTTTTGTTATGTTCTTTCTTTCATCAGTAACCCAACGTATTTAATGACTGTTTACTTTGTGTCAGTCACTGGCCTAGGTGCTGTTGATACAATAGTGAACAATACAGATACCATCCCTACTATCATGGTGATTTCAGCCTAGTCATCTCACAGAAGTGAGATTTGCAAGAGGCAGTGATAGTGAGGCTCTTCTTCTTGCTCCACTAGAACACAAGACCCTTTCACTTCACTTTGTACCCTAGAATAGGTTTTACTGCTATGTCCAGCTAAAGCATACCCAATGAAAGGGCATGCTATGTTTGCTCCCATCTCTAAGCCTTTCCTTGTGTTATACCACCAACCTGTTATCTTTTGTTTATTCTTGGAAACCTGATTTTTCAAGGTTCAGCTTCAGTCCTATCTCCTCAATGCTATTCTATCCTTCTATCCTCTTATCCATCTTTGGACCAAGCTTATGAGTATCTAATTAAATGCTGACAAGTTATTTCAAGGTTGTCCATATTCTCTCACATATTGGACTCTAAGCCATGGGGAGCTGATTCCATGTCTTCTGTTCTCCACACTCTGAGGCATAGAGTAGGAAATCAATGGATAATTTTGTTAATTTAGAGCTGCTTCATTTAAATACCATTTTTGAACAGATTAGTGTGTGGGAGATGCTCAAGTTAATCAAATTAGGTCAAGCATGTGTTTTTGTAAGCTTTTATTTTATTCAACATTTAATTAACATATCCTGATCATCTCTATGTGCCATATACTGTGCTGGATGCATAAAAATGGTCTACTCTCCTCAAGGATCTCATGGTCCTCTTAGACAGGATAGAGGTTCAGAAATGAATGCAATAATGTAAGTACACCTGAGGTGCCATGGCAGTGTAGAAAGGCTGTCCTCAATCCACCTGAGTGAGGTCAGTGGAGTCTTTATTATTGAGGAAGTTAGGTTTGAGCTGATGTTTGATGGAAGCATAAGATATTAGCCATATTTGTCTTATTGGAGACATTGAATCCCAACTACCATAAAATTTCTAACCAAACCAAAAGGTAGGTAACGTATCAATTCAAATCTGATGGGAAGGATTTGCTTTCCTTTAGGAGGCATTTTGGCTCCTCTTAGGCCTTTTAGTGTCTTCAATGCAGAAATGCACTGAGCAGCCAGAAATAGTTCTTGCATTTCCAAAATGTGAACTACCTGGCACTTCTCAGCAGAACAATCTCCTTTGTATTAGGTGCCAGTTTAACATAATAACTATTTGAAGTCTACAGAGTACACTTATAAAAACAAAATGGAAGGTTAACAACAGTGTATTTGACATCTAAGGTTCCTATTGCTTAGCTAAACTTCACTACCATTATCAAACACCTCTAATGCTAAATAATTGTAATCACTGTCTAAGAATAAATGTGATTACTAAATACAAAAGGCAAGGAATATTAAATTGGCTTAGCTTAAAGAACACAAATATCTATTAAATTCTTAACTGCATTCATTTCAATACTCTATGTATGTTAATGTGTGGAGAAACTATTGAATTTATATCAAATTCTTACTTAGAAACATTACCCAGAAAGCAACATTTTGGAGTATAGTTGTAAGGGCAGGAAGCCTGAACTCACACTTCCAAACCTTTGGGGACTATCATCTTACCTACTCTGGAATCATTTCATCTTTTGTTGATGTCTGAAATTAGCTCTTTGTTTCCCAGAAGCAGCAGGATGATCAAAACAGTCCAAGAAAGATCTCCAATTTTGGCTGGACTTATGGGAGAGCAGGTGGTTTGGAGTAATTAAGGTCTAATTCCTGGTGGCCTCTCACCAATGTAATTGGGCACCTTCAACCACTAATAAATCTCACACTCACTTTGCTTATTTAAATTATCCAAGAAAGCCTTGGCCACAAAGATGTGTTTTACATCACATTTGGTAATGACCTGTTTGGCTCTCTGTCCCCAAAGCCCTCCAGTTCTTATAGTTAAGGGCATTTTTAATCACCTGCAAGTTTAGCCTAGCTCCAGACGCTGGGGCCAGTCTTGACTGAGATAGTGGGAATTTGAGTTGCCTAAGAGCAGGAGCTTAGGTTCCTAGGAATCAGATCTGGTCACTTTTGACCTTATCTATAAGACTAAAAATTTCAATTTTCTTATGTTCTTGTGACAACAACCTATTCTTGGACACCAGTCCTTGTAACTAGGCTTGTGTGTTAGAGACTCTGCCTTAAATCCTTTGGGCTTGGGACACAACCTTCTTTTCTTTCTAGCCCTCTTAAAGATTGGAGGTCTGTCCACAATTTAGTCCATTGGGTTAATTCCTGATAATTTCTATCAGACAAATAGTCCCTGGATATCTAATACTGTGTACCATCTATCTGCAGACAAACCATTTTCTTCTTACTTCTGGATGACCCTTCTGCATACTTTAATCTGCTGCCCCATTCTTCTGGCTTTGTGTCACTTCTCAAGGCCACATCTGAAATTTGAGTCCCTGTGTTTTCACCTCTTTATTTATGCCCCAAGCCACAACTTCCAGGAGAGTTGTGGTTTTCTTTGCCTTTTAGTAGCTATCATTTCCAGAGTTATTACTTGTGAATATTCTCTCTCAAAGACAGGCTAGGAAATGAGAGTCTTACTAGCCCACACAGGAATTGGTGACCTTGAAGAAAGATCCATAGGCTGAGTCTGTTTTAAGGCTTTTACCTTCAATCATGGGGAAACAAAAAGCAGAGGTTATAAAGTAAAAAGTTCTTATAGTCTTCCTCTGTAATTACTAACAAACTTGTTAGAACATTACACTGATTCATTATCCCTTCTTTTATTTGTCCTTACATTTTTGTTTTTGCCATATTTCCAATTCCTTCTCTACTTGTCTGTTGGAGAAAATGGTTGCTTATATGAAAGTCCCTTATCCTATAAAGTTGATATGTTCATCTTTTACTTGATTCATTCATTCATCCATTCAACAAATTTTTAGAGCTTACTATGTGCTAGGCACTAATCTAGGCACTAGAGATGTAGTGTTGAATATGACAAATCATGCTTCTTTTCTCATGGAGTTTATGTTCTAATTTGGAAAAGATAAACAATAGACACATAAATATATATCTAAGAAAATATAAGATGATAGTAAATGATATGCAGTGAATTAAGTTGGCAAGGGCTAAGCAATGATGCATTTGGAAAAAAAAAACCTTGACCCAAAAAGAGGAAACATTACATCAAAAATAGTTTTTGTGGTTAAGAGTTTCAAAGTGAGTCATTCCTGAGGTTATGCTTATGCAGGTCTCGGGCAGATTTCCTCACTGCCACACTAAACAAAACCTCAAACAAGAGTGCTCCTGAGGGCTCTATGGACTTCCCAACAACAGAGTCAAGGCACACAGCGTCATGAAATCGAGACCCCTTCATCAGGCTGTATTTAGGACTATATGATAATTTTCCCAATATTACAAAGTTATACTCATTTATAATTCCCCTACTCATCATTCTTTTACTCATTTTATTTGAAACTATAAATTTCAATATACTTGCTAAATATATCTCTCAGAGACTTAAATCATAAGATTGTTTATATGCTATTGAACTCTGAATTCCAGGAGAGTTGTGGTCAACTCCTACTCTTCAGTTCTTTGGGCTTGCCCTGGACAACCGACAAAACGATGATGATAGATAAGTCTCATCCTAAAAACCAAGGAGTACCTATAATTGCAAGCAAAACAATTCATTCCATTTGTCCCATAATATCTAAGTCCCCTCTCAGCCTGAAGCAGTGAGAGCAGACATCATCCACATCCCTCAAGATTGAGAAATGAACAAAAATAAGGGGGGAGTGTAACCAAAGACCAAAGATTTATTGTTATTGTAAGAATCATTGTAGTTATAATCTTGTGTTAACAGAAGAACTTGTAACATTGATATAAAAAATAGTGGTTGCCAGGGTTTCAGAGGGGAGGGAGAGGGAAGAATAGGTGGAATACAGGGCATTTCTAGGGCAGTGAAATAGTGCTGTAGATACTATAGTGTAATGGAAGAAATTATATCATGGATGTGGAGCCAGTGGCCACTGGAGGTGCTGAAGTCAGGGAGAGGGAAAAAGAGGTATAATATGGGGGCATTTTCAGGACTTGGAATTCTCCTGAATAACATTGCAATGACAGATAAAGGCTGTTATATATCCTGCCATAACCTACAGAATTGAGTGGGAAAGAGTGTACACTACAGTGTAAACTAAAATTCATGCTTAGTGGCAATGCTCTAAAATGTGTTCATCAATTGCAATGAATGTACCACAGTAATGAAAGAAGTTGTTAATGTGGCGAAAAGTGGGAGGTGTGAGGAGTGGGGCATACGGGAATCTCTTACATTTTTTTATGTATCATTTTATGTAATCTAAATATCTTTTTAAAATAATTTTAAAAAGATACTGCAATGATGGACATACAACATTATAATTTGTCAAGGCCTGTAAAACTGTACAGCACATAGTATAAACCATAATATAAACTCTAGATTTTGGTTAGTAGCAATGCTTCAATATTGGTTCATCAATTGCAATAAACATACTACACTAATGTAAGATGTTAATAATAGGGAAATTTATGTGTGTGTGTGGGAAGGTTATATGGCAATTCCCTATACTTTCAGTGTAATTTTTCTGTAAATCTAAAGTTTCTTTAAAAATAAAATTTACTATTACTAAAAAAAGAGAATACTATAATAAAACTATAAAAGAAAAAATGTTGGTAATGGGAGAGTGACTAGATAGCTAGTTTTAATTAGATGGTCAGAGACAGCTTTTCTGAGAAGGTGACTTTTAAGCTGATACTTGAATGGCAAAAAGGAGAAAAGAATGTGAAACTCAGGGGAAGAACATTCCAGCAAAAGAGAACAGCTGGTACAAAGGCTCAAAGCTGGTGTCTTAGTTTGATACTGGGCTACCATTGCAAAGAACCAGAAATGGGTTGGCTTTTATAATGGGAAATTTATTATGGGTAATAGCTTACATTTCTGATGCCATGAAATGTCCAAATCAAAACATCATCAGACATGCATTCTCTCCAAAGTCAGCTACTGGTGATCCTGGTGTCCTGCCACTTTGTGAAGATGGTAACCGGTTTCTACAGAGGTCCCTTCCTTCCCCTCCAGAATCTGCTGTCTGCTGGAGCTCAGCTGTAGGCAACCAGCCATAGGGCTTATCTCTCTCTGGGCCTCCTCTCTCCACTCAGCTCTTCTCCTTTCTTCTTGAGTTCAGCTGTGGGCTATTAGGTATATGGCTCATCTCCTCAGCCTTGAGCTGCTCCGTGTACCCAGCCTCTTCATTCTTTAGCTTCATTCTTTAGCTTTGGCTGCTTATGATCCCTGAGTTCTTTCCCACATGGCAGGGTAAAAACTGGCAGCTTCCTTTCTCTGTGTGTCTCTTCCTCTGTGTTTCCATTTATATAAAGCTCCAGAAAGAGGGTGGAGACCTAACCTGAGTCATGCCTCACTGATGCAGTCCAATCAAAAGGGTCCCACACCCACGGGGAAGCATTATTTCAAGAACATAATTTCTGTTTGGGATTAACTAAATTCAAATTGTCACACATATTAGCAAGCTGATGAGTTTGAAGACAGAAAGAAGGGCAGTTTGGATGAAATGTAATGGGTGAATGGGAGGAAAGTACTATGAATGAGGTTATAGAAGTAGAATAAACAGGACTTGTCCATGGGCTAGATGAGAGAGGGTGGTGAAAGATAGAGCAGATCCAACATGATCTCTAAATTTTGAAATGACCACTGAGTATATTGTACTACTTCTTTCTGAAATGAATAGAACTACTGAAGAAACAAATAGATTTAGAAGTTGGGGGAAGGGAGACTGGGAGAGAGAGAGAGAGAGAGAGAGAGAGAGAGAGAGAGAGAGAGAGTGATGGAGAGAGAGAGAGAGAGAGGGAATTATTTATATACGTGTTGAGTTTGAGATGCCTATCATATCCCCAAGTGTAGATGTCAGGGAGTAGTTTAGGACTAGAAATATATATTTGAGAATTATCACCATATTGGTTGTTTAAATGCATGAGATTGCATAAAATTACCTAGAGGGAGTGTAGCTAGAGAATGCTGCCTAGGACTAAGCCCCAAGACATTGTAACATTAAGAGGATGATGCAGCAACATAGACTGAAAAGGAACAACCAGTGATGTATGAGGAAAGCCAGGGATAGGTATCTTGGAAAATAAGTTTTTAAAAAAGTGTTTTAAAAAAGAGAGAGTGGCTATTTTAAACAATACTGAGAAATCAAGTAAGGTAATAGCAAAAGTGGCCATTGAACTTCACTACATGAACATCATTTGTGGCTTTGAGAAGAGCTGTTTCAGTCATATAGTGCAAACAGAAGCTTGAGTTGGGTGGGTTGAGAAGAGAATGGGACATGAAGGGGCAGAGGCATATTTAGAGCTATAAATTTCCCCCTCATCACTGCCTTTGCTGCATCCCATAATGAAATGCATAATGCTTTGAAGAAATGTTTCTGGGAAATGGATCAGAGAAATTGGAACATATATAGATAAGGATAGAAGGTCAAGGGACTATTTATTTATTAAGATAGGAGATACTATGCCATATTTATATGCAGATGGAAATAATCCAGTAGAAAGGGAAACACTGAGGTTCCTGGAGTGGGCATAATTATAGAAATGAAATTCTGGAGTAGGTAAAAATGGGATAGGATCCAGAGCATAAGTATAGGTGTTCACCTAAAGGTGTTTTCTTGTCTCAAATGGGTAGTTTGCATGTCTGAGTGCCTAAAGGTTGGAGGTCCCTCAGTACTGATCATTGTGTGGGTATTTCATCATGTCCCCTGCTTGTTGTTTTTATGTCCTCCCAGTATCTCTTGTTGACACATTTACAAATAATCCACCTTACCTTCATCTGACTGTCTAGGCTTAAAAATCCTATCTTCATCTGCAGCCAGTGGAGACCTCACTCTCTAAGATTTGAGGAAAGAAATACTAGAGCTTGGGGAAGATCACAAAGGGCCTCATAGGTACGGTAAGGAGTTTGGCCAGAGTTTCTTATTTAATTGTATTTTTTTCTGTTTATTTTATTTATTAGATAAGTTGCAGGTTTAAAAAATGATCATGTGCAAAATATAGGTTTTCTGAAAACCAACTGTAACAGTTTGATATTGCTTATGAATTTCAAAAATAGTTATTGGATTATGTTTGAATTGGTGTGGAACATTTGTTACAATTGATGATAGCACATTTTTATAACTGTGTTTTTAATTATAGTCCATGGTTTAACTGAGGGTTCACTGTGTATTGTAGTTTCATGGATTTAAATTTTTTTTTCTGTTGCCATATATACAATCTAGTATTACCCATTTTAATCACATTCAGCACTGTGAGTTATATTCACAATGTTATGCTACCATCACAACCATCCTTTACTGAAATATTTCCATCATTCCAGATAGGAACCCTGTACATTTTAAGCCTTGACTTCCCATTCCCTATCTCCCCACCCCATCCCCTCATAAGCTATATTCTAGATTCTGAATCTATGAGTTTTCTTATTCTAATTAATACAAATCTGTGAGATCATACTAAAAGGAGATATGTCCTTTTGTGTCTGGCTTATTTCACTAAAAATAATGTCTTCAAAGTTCATCCATGTTGTCACATGTATCAAGACTTCATTCCATTTTACAGCTGAATAATATACCATTGTATGTATATACCACATTTTATTTATGCATTCATCAATTGATGGACACTTGGGTTGCTTCCATCTTTTGGCAATTGTGAATAATGCTGCTATGAACATCAGTATGCAAATATCTGTTTGATTCCCTGCTTTTAATTCTTTTTGGTATAAATTGAGTCCTGGGATTGCCAGGTCATATGGTAATTCTACACGTAGCTTTCTGAGGAACTGCCAAACTTGTCTTCCACAGTGGCTGCACCATTTTACATTGTCATCAGCAGTGATTGAGTGTTCCTATTTCTCCCCATCCTTTCCAAAACTTGTTATTTTTTGTTTTTTAAATAGCAACCATGCTAATGGATGTGAAATGGTATCTTATTGTGGTTTTAATTTCCATTTCCCTGATTGATGTTGAGCATCTTTCCATGTGCTTTCTGGCCATTTGTATATCATCTTTAGAGAAATGTCTTTGCCCATTTTTTTCATTGTGCTGTCTGTTTGTTGTAAAGTTGAAGGATTTCTTTATATATTCTGGATATTAATCCTTTTTTGGATATTGGGTTTCCCAATATTTTCTCCCATTGTGTGGATTGTCATTTTACTTTCATTGTAAAGTCTCTTGAGGACCGAACATTTTAGATTTTGATGAGGACTTGTTTATCAATTTTTTTCTATTTATGCTTGTGCTTTGGGTATAAGTGTAAGAAACCATTGCCTAACAAAACATACTGAAAATGCTTCTAAATGTTTACTTCTAGGAATTTGATAGTTCTAGCTCTTATATTTAGGTCTTTGATCCATTTTTAGTTGATTTCTGTATATCGTATGAGGTAGGGGGTTGTCTTTCTTTTTCTTTTCGCCAATGGAGATCCACTTTTCCCAGTACCATTTATTGAAGAGACAATTCTTTCCCAATTGAGTGGTCTTTGACTTCTTATTGAAAATCAGATGGCCATATGTGAGAGTTGATTACTGAGTTTTCAATTCTATTCCATTGGTCTGTATGTCTGTCCTTGTACCATTGTCTTTTGATTACTGAGGCTTTGTAATAAGTTTTAAGATCAGAAAGAATGAGTCTTCCAACTTCATTCTCCTTTTCCAGATGGCTTTAGCTATTCGGAGCCCCTTACCCTTCCATATACATTTGCTTATTGGCTTTTCCATTTCTGCAAAGAAGGTGGTTAGGATTTTTATTGGGATTGCATTGAATCTATAAATTGTTTTGTGTAGGGTTAATATCTTCACAATATTTTGTCTTCCAATCCATGAACTTGGGCTGTCCTTCATTTAATAAGGTCTTATTTAATTTCTTTTAGCAATGCTTTGGAGTTTTCTATGTACAATTCCTTGTTTAGATTTATTCCTAGATATTTGACTTTCATAGTTGCTGTTTTGAATGGAATTTTTTAAAATTTCTTCTTCTGAGTGTTCCTTGTATGTGTACAGAAATGTTACTGACTTTTAAATGTTGATCTGTACCCAGAAACATTGTTGAATTCACTTATTAGCTCTAGGAGCTTCTTTGTGGATTTTTCAGGATTTTTCTCTATATAGGATCATATCATCTGAAAATAGGGAAAGTTTTACTTCCTCATTTGCAACATGGATGCCATTTACTTTTCTTTTCTAATTGCTCTGGAGAAAACTTCAAGTACAATATTGAGTAACATTGGTTACAGTGGGTGTCCTTGACCTCTTCATGACATTAGAGGCAAAGATTTCAGTTTTTCACCATTAAGTAGGGTGTTAACTGTGGGCTTTTCATATATATGCCCTTTATCATGTTGAGGAAGTTTCCTTCTATTCCAAGTGTGCTAAATGTTTGTTTTGTTGTTTTTTTTTTTTAATCAAGGAGGGGTGCTGGATTTTGCCAAATTCCTTTTCTAGGCCAAATGAGATAATCATGTGCTTTTTGTCCTTCAGTGTGTTAATGTGGTGTATTACAGGCATTGATTTTCTTATGTTGAAACAACCTTGCATAACAGGGATAAATCCCACTTGATCATGGTGTATAATTCTTTGAATATGCTGTTGGATTCAGTTTGCTAGTATTTTGTTGAGGATTTTTGCATCTATATTCATGAAAGATATTTCTGGGCAGTTTTCTTTTTTCATAGTATCTTTATCTGGTTTTGGTATGAGGATGATGTTGGCCTCATAGAATGAATTAGTGAGTGTTCCCACATCTTCGATTTATTGGAAGATTTTGAGCTGAACTGGAGTTAAGTCTTCTTGGAATGTTTGGTAGAATTTCCATGTCAAGCCATCTTGTCCTGGGCTTTTTGTTGTTGGCAGTTATTTATTTATTTATTTTTTAGAATTGTTGGCATATTTTTTTCTTTCCAATGGAAAAACTTTGTCAAACCAGGTAGTACGTTTCATTCAAATTTCACTGAAATATTACATATCAGTCTTTCACTAGGTGCCTGCTATTTCCCACCATCATTAAAATTTACATTCAAGAATAAAAAAATAAAAAAAAAGATATTTAGATTACATACATGTTACCCAAAAGATATAGGGATTCCCATATGCCCCACTCTGATTCAATTACTTTACTAGTAATTGGTTTAAGATTTTCTATTTCTTCTTGAGTCAATATAGGTAGTTTGTGTGTTTCTAGAAATTTGTCCATTTCATCTAGGAAATCTAATATTTTGACATACAGTTGTTCATAGTACCCCACTTCTAGTTATTTTTATTTCAACAGGGGCGTTAATAATGTCCCCCTTTTCATTTCTTGTTTTAGTTATCTATATGCTCACCTGTTTTTTCTTTGTCTGTCTAGCGATCTTTTCAAGGAACCAATTTGTGTTTTTTTATTCTTATATTGTTTGTTTTCTCTTTCATATATATTCACTCTAATCTTTGTTATTTCCTTCCCTCTGCTAGCTATGGGTTTAATTTGCACTTCTTTTTCTCATTCTTCCAGTTTTGAGGTTAGGTCTTTAATTTGAAGTCTTTCTTCTTTTATAATGTACACATGTAGAGTTATTAATTGCCCTTTCAGCACTGCCTGCTTGGCATCTCATAAGATTTCGTATGTTGTATTTTCATTTTCATTTGCTTCAAGCAATTTCCTTGTTTTACCTCTGATTTCCTCTTTAACTCACTGGTTTTTAAGAGTTTATTAATTTCTACATATTTGTGAATTTTCTACTTTTCCTTCTGTTGTTGCTTTCTAGCTTCGTTCTGTTTTGTTAGAATATACATTTTATGATTTCAGTATTTTTGAGTTTACTGAGACCTGTTTTGCAACCTAACAAGTAGTCTATTCTGGAGAATGATCCCCATGCACTCAAGAAGAATGTATATTATGTTTTTGTTGGTTAAATTGTTCTATATCTGTTAAGTGTAGTTGGTTTGCAGTATCATTCAAGTCTTATATTTCCTTACTGATCTTCTGACTAGATATGCTACCCATTGTTTAGAGTTGTGTATTAAAATCTCTTATTATTAATGTAGATACCAATGTCTCACTTCAAATCTGTAACTATTTACTGCACATATTTTGGGACAGATATATATTTATAACTGCTACGTGTTCTTGTTGACTTGTCCACTTTATCAGTATTTAGTGACCATCTTCGTCCCTCATAACTGTTTTTTACTAAAAATCTATTTTATCTGATAGTAGTATAGCTACCCCAGTTTTCTTTTGGTTCCTACATGCATAGTGTATTTTTTTTTCCATCCTTTCACTTTCAACCTTCCTGTATCTTTGAATTTAAAGTTCATATCTTGTTGACAGTATATAGCTGTGTCATGCTTTTTATCCATTCTGCCAATCTCTGCTTTCTGACTATAGATTTTAATTTATTTACATTTAAATTCACTACTGATAAAGCATATCATTCTTCTGTCATTTTGTATTTTACATCATACTTTTTTTCTCTCACTTCTGTTCATGCTTACTATAATATTTATTTCATTTTTGTGTGTTGTACTGTATTGAGTGTCTTCTCATTTCTATCTGTATATATTTTAATCTATTTTCCTTGTGGTTACCATGGGGTTAAAATTTAATATCCTAATATCACAATCATATGTGGCTTGATAACAACTTCAAAAGCACGCACATATACTGTTTCTGTACACCCGTCTCCCACTTTTTTTGTACTTGTTTCCACTTATACCTTTGTACAATGTATGTCCAAAACACAGATTAATCTTTAATTTTTATGCATTTGCATTTTAGCACCCATAGGATGTAAGAATTGGATTTACACATCAAACAATACACTACAATAATACTGGCATTTATAATTACCCATATGGTTACCTTTACCAGAGTACTTTATTTCTTTATGCCATGTTGATCTACTGTCTATTGTCCTTTACTTTCAGTCTGAAGAACTCCCTTTACCATTGCTTGTAGGACAGGTCTAGTGGTGATGAACTCCCTAACTTTTGCTTATCTGAGAATGTCTTAATCCTCTCCTCATTTTTGTAAGAAAGTCCCACCAGATATAAAATTCTTGCCTGGCCTTTCTTTTCTTTCAGCACTTTAAGTATTTCTACCCACTGCCTTCTTGCTTCCATAGTTTCTGATGAGAAATCAGGACCTAATCTCCTTGGAACTCCCTTGTACATAACACCCATTTCTATTGCAATTTTCAGAACTCTGTCTTTGTCCTTTGCAATCAATAGTGTGATCAATATATGACAGGGTTTATTTTTGTTCATGTTCATCCTGTTTGGTGTTCTCTGGGCTTCTTGGATGTGCATAATCATGTCTTTTGTTATGTTTGCAAAATTTTCTGTCATTACCTCTTTGACTATTCCTTCTGTCCCTTTTTCTCTTTCTTTTCCTTCTGGAACACCCCTAATATATATATTGGTACACTTAATGTTGTTCCAGAGGTGTCTTAGCCTATTTTCTCTTTTAATAATTCTTTTTCATTCCTGCTCCTCAGTCTGACTCATTTCAAATGTCATGTCTTCAAGTTTACTGATTTTTTCTTCTGACAGGTCCAAACTGTTCTTGAAACCCTCCTGTGACTTTTTCATTTCACTTGTTATTATCTTCAACTCCAGAAGTTCTATTTGGTTCTTTTTAAAAATTTCTATCCCTTTACTAAAACACTCATATTGGTCATTCTTTATTTCCTGATATCCTTTAGTTCCTTCTCTGTATTTTCTTTCATATCCTTGAGAATTTTTCAGATCATTTCTTGAAATGCTTTATTTGATATGTCCACGTTCTGGTCTTCTTCATTGGTGTTTTCTGGATTCTTATCCTCTTCCTTTGGATTGGGCAACATTTCCTGTTTCTTTGGTTTTTTTTTTTTTTTTTCTTTATTGTTGCACACTGTACATTTTAACATTTTAAAATGTTAACTCTGGGATTTATTCCCTGAAATGTTTGTTTCTTGATTTTGTAGCCACCTGGTGATAAGATAGAGATTTTCTTGAGCTTCTTCCCACCTATCAGGAAGGTCTGCCCAAGGCAAATGCAGTGTGTAGGGTTTCTCTTGCCTTTCTGAGCCTGTGCTGGGCTTTTGTTTATTAGTTATTTTGTAGTTTCCACGTTTACTGGACTTTTTCCCAGGAGACACACCTCCCTCTCCAAGTGCTAAAGAATTGGAAAAAATGCAATAAGAAAACACTGGAATGTTTTAAATAATGAATGGAGTGACCTGATTTACAATTTTTTTGTCCCAGACTTTTTGCTTCTGTAGTTTGTTAAATTCCTTTCAATGTCTCAAGTTTCTTTTACCTGGGAAGGCAAATACTAGGAGAAGGATCATGCCAGAGATGACTTTCCCAATTCACTCTTTCCCAGCCAAAACATGGTCAGGTACTGACCAAGAGTTGGGAGACCTGCCCCAATGTGCCTGGAGGAGAGGATCAAGAAGGTCACCAAGTGCTTCTCCAACAGTTTCCCAAAGTTGAGCTTTCCTGTCCTGCTTAACAAATGCAGTCCTTTAACCAATTGCCACCTGCAGCCCTCAGGAAGTGCAATCCTTAATTTTCCACCATTGCTGCCCCTGAGAGGGATGACTTGAACCAATGACTGCCACCTCTTTTGTCCAGGCAGTTTGAAATAATGGCTGCTGTTGCTTTAGACCTTGGTGAATTGAAACAAAGACTTCGCTCAAAGCTGGGCCCCAAGTGATCTGAATTTGCTAATTATAAGCTGTGATCAGTGCTCAGAAGTGTCTATTTTTGGTCTTGGGGAAGAGTATTTTTATGTCCCTCTTTGTCATCAGTGATCTAGCCAGGGGCTGGAACCAAAGATAGTCTGCTGCAAGATTGGAGGATGGGTACTAGTCTCCATTATTCAGAGAGAGCAATTTAATGTTCTTTACCATAAATTATCAGCCCCTTCCTCCCACTCTTCCTTGAATGCTGTACAGAGTTCTTTTGCCCTCTGAAGTTTCAAAATAGTTGTTTCAGATAGTTCCTGCTTGTTTAATAGTTGTTTTGGTGAAAGGATCGAGTCCTGGAGCTCCTTACTCTGCCATCTTCACACAGTCCTCTTTTATTTTAAATGAATAAGACAAAAAAACTTAACACCAATCATGGTGTATGTACCTTTTTGGATATCCCTCCGAAAATTAAATATCAGATCATTAGAAAATTTAAACACTAATTAGATAGTTGATCACATTAAAGAATTATCAATTTTAGATATGATAATGGCACCATGGATACATTTAAAAATAGAATCCTTACCTTTTAGTGACACATACTGAAGTATTTACAGATGAAATTATATGATGTGTGGAATTTTCCTTAGAGAGTATAGAATAATTGAGTTGGGGATATAAATAAAATTAGATTGGTTATGAGTTGGTAACCATGGAAGCTAAGTTACGGCTACATGGGGACTTATTTTACTGGTATCACCATTTCTGTAAAGTTTGTAATATTCTGTAATAAAACATTTAAAGAATTGGAAAAAATGTAATAAAAAACACTGGAATGTTTTAAATAACGAATGGAGTGAACTGATTCACAATTTTTTTTTATATTGAGGCAAAACTCACATAACATAAAATTAACCATTTTAGAGTGTACAATTCAGTGGCATTCACTGTGCAACCATCACATGTATAAAGTTACAAAGCATTTTATCACATCAAAATGAAACCCCAGACCTATTAAACAATTACTCTCCACTTCCCCCTCCCCCCATCTCCTTGCACCAGCGAATCTGCCTTCTCTTACCATTTGTGTATGGTTTCCTTCACTTAAATGACTTCCATTTGAAGATTACTCCTTCTCTTCTATATATAATAGATTAGATTGGCTCCCTAAGGAGGTAGTGGCAACATTCTATGTAAGAGATGATGGTGACTCCTGGCTATTAGCACAGTGGCATGTGAGATGGACAGAAGTAGATAGATTTGAGGGATATCGCAACTCGGATATATGATTTGATAAAATGTTTCTATTGCTTAAATGGAAGGAACATTGATTACATGAAAATGAAGAAGCAAATAACTAAAAGTTTCGTTACTAATACAAAGCAAAGGAAACAACCTATATAAAAGCACATGTCAGAGGGGCCAAGATGGCATTAGTGTAGGAGGGAAAAAACTGCAAGCCCCCAGAGCAAGGCGGATTGTGGACAGGATCCTGCCCGGGGGTCTGTGCTGTGCACGCGTGGAGTGAGAAGCTTGGGACATCTATCTGCGCGGATCAATGGTGTGGACAGAATGGGAACATATAAAGAAGTAAGGAAGTAAAATAAGAAGAAAAACTGCCAAAGAGAAAACTTAACTCACATGCAGAAACAACAGCTAAATAAAACTCTAGAGCATAGAGAAAAGCTAATCAACTGAACAAACCCATCAAGATAATATGATGACCAGAGGGCAACAAAAAAATACAAATGACTCTGTGAAACTGGAAAACATGGACCAGTCCAATGCACAAAATAAAAACCAGGAAGCAATGTAGAACATACAACAACTAATCAAAGCCCTCCAAACAAATATCATGGACCAACTTAAAGAACTAAAGGAAGAGATTAAGGATATAAAGAAGACAATGGGAGAACATACTGAAGAAATAGCAAACATGCCTAAAAAGGTAATGGATATGATGGTGAACAATGGCACAAGCCAAGAAATGAAAAAGACGCTGGACTCACATAACAGCAGATTTGAACAGGCAGAGGAAAGAATTAGTGATATGGAAGACAATACATTTGAAATCAAAGAGATTGAGAACAGATAGACAAAAAGATAGAAAAAATCCAGCATGGACTCAGGAAATTAACTGATAATACAAAACGCACAAACATACGCATTATGGGCATCCCAGAAGGAGAAGAGAAGGGAAAGGGAACAGAAGGAGTGTTAAAGGAAATAATGGCTGAAAACTTCCCTACCCTATTGAGAGAGATGGATGTGCAGATCCAGGAAGCACAGCGCACCCCAAATAGTATAAATCCCAAAAGACAAACTCCAAGACATATACTTGTCAAACTGTCCAATGCTCAAGACAAAGAGAAAATACTCAAGGCAGCAAGAGAAAAGAGAACCATCACATACAAGGGAAGCACAATAAGATTAAGTGCTGATTTCTCAGCTGAAACCATGGAGGCAAGAAGACAGTGGTATGACATAGTCAAAACACTAAAAGAAAAAATCTTCCATCTGCGAATTCTCTATCCAGCAAAATTGGCATTCAAAAATGATGGAGAGTTCAAAATATTCACAGATAAACAGCAATTAAGAGAGTATGTCAAGAAGAAACCAGCACTTCAAGAAATACTAAAGGAATCTCTACAAGTTGAAAGTAAAAAACAAGGGACAGAGAGTTGAAGGAGAGTTTAAAAACAACTGAAATTACAAAAAGAGAAACAAAACAACATATGACATGCATTAACCCAAAGAAAAAATGGCTGAAGTAAGGAATTCACTACGAGTAATAACACTGAATGTTAATGGATTAAATTCACCAATCAAAAGAAACAGATTGGCAGAATGGATAAGAAAATATGATCCATCTCTATGCTGTCTACAAGAAACCCACCTTTGACCCAGGGATTCAAGGAGGCTGAAAGTGAATGGCTGGAAAACCATTTTACAAGCTAACAATAGCCAAAAAAGGGCAGGAGTAGCTATTCTAATATCAGACAAAATAGGCTTTAAATGTGAAACTATTGGAAGAGACAAAGATGGACACTACATATTAGTAAAAGAAGTAATCTCTCAAGAAGAGAGAACAATTATCAACATTTACGCACCTAATCAGGGTGCCTCAAAATATATGTGGCAAACTCTGGAAAAACTAAGAGGAGAAATAAATGCCTCTACAATTATAGCAGGGGACTTCAACACACCACTATCATCATTAGACAGAACATCTGGACAGAGAATCAATAAAGAAACTAAGGCACTCAACAATACATGAGAAGACCTGGACTTAATAGACATATACAGAACACTACATCCAAATACAGCGGGATTTACATTCTCAAGTGCACATGAAACATACTCCAAAATAGACCACATGCTAGGCCACAGAACAACACTCAATGTATTCAGAAAGATTGAGATTATACAAAGTAATTTCTCTGAGCACAACGGAATGAAGTTGGAAATCACTAAGGGCCAGAGAAACAGGTTAGGCACAAGTATATGGAAGTTAAACAACACACTCTTAGACAAACAGTGGGTCAAAGAGGAAATCTCAAAAGAAATCAGTAACTACCTTGAAACTAATGAAAACGACAACACAACATATCAAAACCTATGGGATGCAGTGAAAGCAGTCCTGAGAGGGAAGTTCATAGCCATAAATTCATACATAAAAAAAGAAGAAAGAGCTAAAATTGAAGACCTAACTGCACACTTGGAGGAATTGGAAAAACAACAACAAACTAAACCTAAAGGAAGTAGAAAGAAGGAAATAACAAAGATTAGAGCAGAACTAAATAAAATAGAGAATAAGAAAGCACTGGAAACAATAAACAAAACCAAAAGCTGGTTCTTCGAGAATATCAACAAAATTGACAAACCCTTAGCCAGACTAACAAAGAAAAAGAGAGAACAGATGCAAATACATAAAATAAGGAATGAGCAAGAAGATATCACTACTGACCCCACAGAAATAAAGAGTATCATAAGAGGATACTTTGAAAAATTATATGCCAACAAGAATGACAATTTAGAGGAAATGGACAAGTTTCTAGAAACTCACAAACAGCCGACATTGATGAAAGAAGAAATAGATGAACTCAACAGTCCAATTACAAGTAAATAGATAGACTCAGTCATCAAAAACCTCCCAACTAAGAAGAGTCCAGGACCAGATGGCTTCACAGTTGAATTCTACCAAACATTCCGGAAAGAGCTAACACCAATTCTACTTAAGCTCTTCCAAGAAATAGAAGTAGAAGGAATATTGCCTAACTCATTCTATGATGCCAACATTACCCTAATACCAAAACCAAATAAAGATACCACAGTAAAGGGAAATTACAGACCACTTTCTCTAATGTACCTAGATGCTAAAATCCTCAACAAAATACTTGCTAATCGCATTCAACAACATATCAAAAGGATTATATGCCATGACCAAGTGGGTTTCATCCCGGGTATGCAAGGATGGTTCAATATAAGAAAATCAATCAATGTAATACACCACATAAAAAGATTGAAAGAAAAAAGATTACATGATTATCTCTATAGATGCAGAAAAAGCATTCGACAAAATACAGCACTCTTTCCTCATAAAAACATTACAAAAGATAAGAATAGATGGAAACTATCTGAAAATGATAAAGGGTATATATGAAAAACCCAAAGCTAACATCATTTTCAATGGTGAAATCCTAAAAGCCTTCCCTCTGAGATCGGGAACAAGACAAGGATGCCCACTACCACCACTCCTATTTAACATTGTCTTAGAAGTGCTCGCACGAGTACTGAGACAAGAAAAGGACATAAAAGGCATCCAGATTGGAAAAGAAGAAGTAAAAATTTCATTATTTGCCAGATGACATGATCCTATACATAGAAAGCCCTGAGAAATCTACAACAAGACTTCTGGAACTTATAAAGGAGTTCAGTAATGTTGCAGGCTATAAGATCAATTCTCAAAAATCAGTAGCATTTCTGTACACCAATAACGAGCAAACTGAGGAGGAAATCAGGAAAAAAATGGCATTTACAATAGTAAATAAAAGAATCAAATACCTAGGAATAAATTTAACTAAAGATGTAAAGGACTTATATACAGAAAACTACACAACACTATTAAAGGAAATCAAAGAAGACTTAAATAAATGGAAAAATATTCCCTGTTCATGGATAGGAAGACTAAACATCATCAAGATGTCTATCCTACCCAAACTAATCTACAGATTTAATGCAATCCCAATAAAAGTCAACACTGTATTTTTTAAGGAACTGGAAAAACTAACCACAAAATATATTTGGAGAGGCAAGAGGCCCCGAATTGCCAAAGACATATTGAAAAAGAAAAATGAAGTTGGAGGTGTCACACTACTTGACTTTAAAACATACTACAAAGCTATAGTGATCAAAACTGCGTGGTATTGGCAGAAGGATAGACCTACTGACCAATGGAACCGAATTGAGAGTTCTGATATAGATCCTCGCATATATAGTCATCTGATATTTGACTAGGCAATGAAGCCCACTCAGTTGGGAGAGAATGGCCTCTTTAACAAGTGGTGCTTGGAGAACTGGATATCCATATCCTAAAGAATGAGAGAAGAATACCATCTCACACCTTATACAAAAACCAACTCAAGATGGATCAAAGATCTACATATAAGAGCCAAAACCATAAAGACCTTGGAAGATAATGTAGGGAAGCATCTACAGGACCTTGTAATAGGAAATGGTTTCATGAACTTCACAGCCAAAGTACGAGCAGCAAGAGAAAAAATAGATAAATGGGATCTCATCAAAATTAAAAACTTCTGCACCTCAAAGGATGTTATTAAGAAAATAAAAAGGCAGCCTACCCAATGGGAAAAAATATTCGGCAATCATATATCTGTTAGGAGCCTAATATCCTGCATATATAAAGAAATCCTACACCTTGAAAATAAAAGGACAAACAACCCATTTAAAAAATGGGCAAGTGACCTGAAAAAACACTTCCCCAAGGAAGAAATACAAATGGCTAAAAAGCACATGAAAAAATGCTCAACATTGCTTGCTATCAGGGAAATGCAAATTAAAACTACAATGAGATACCATCTTACACCCATCAGTATGGCAGCTATTAAAAAAACAGGAGACACTAAATGTTGGAGAGGATGTGGAGGAATAGGAACCCTCATCCACTGCTGTTGGGACTGCGGTATGGTCCAGCCACAGTGGAGGACAGTTTGGCGGTTCCTCAGAAAACTAACAATAGATCTTCCGTATGATCCAGCAATTCCCCTGCTGGGTATATACCCAGACGAACTGAAAGCAAAGACACAAACAGATATATGCACACCAATGTTCATAGCGGCATTGTTCACCATTGCCAAAAGCTGGAATCAGCCCCGGTGCCCATCAACAGACGAATGGATAAGCAAAATGTGGTACATACATACAATGGAATATTACTCAGCTGTAAGAAGGAACAAAGTGCTAACACATGGAATAACGTGGATGAATCTTGAAGACCTTATGTTGAGTGAAGCAAGCCAGGCACTGAAGGATGAACAGTATATGACCTCACTGACCTGAACTGAGGAAAGTGAGCAGTCTCTGAGAACCATTGTCTGAAAGATAGTTTAACAAAGGAGAGTAAGAGAAGAGCAGGCTTTGAGCCATCACCCATATGGACATAATCTATGGTAAAGGGATAGAGTGTGGTTGCATGTTGGGGGATGGGGCAGATGAGTGGTGGTGTTCCTGGGTTTGGTGGTGCAGCACTGGCGGGTGGGTGGATTAGGAAGGGCAGGTTCAAATCCCCAGGGCATGTAACTTTGAATCTTGACTTTCCATGGGTCGGGATAGGGTGGTATCATGGGCCATGGGGGGCTGGGGGGAAGGGAACAGTCAAGATCTAAGGGGGTGTTTGGTGGTCTTGGGGAAGATTTTTCATTACTTTAGAGTAATGGACACAGGACATGGTAAATATCATCAAAATTATTAAACTGTATCACCTAAATTGTAAAAAAAAAAAAAAAAAAAAAAAGCACTTGTCACATAGTATCAGCTTAATTAAAAAATGTTATAGTTTTCTTAAAATTTAACTTAGAAAGTGACTAGGTGACATGCTATTACTTGGAATATTTTAAATTAATGGATGCATTTCAAATGATTAAAAGAACTTCACACTTTTTCCCAGCCCAGGCATCCTTCTGCGTGGTTGTCTTCCCAAGGGATAAGTAGAAGAAAAAATCATTAAAATAAATTCTGTTCATGTATTCATGCTGTAGCTAGGTGCACCAATGTCTCTGCTCATTTATTATTCTGTCGTTTGGTATTAAAAGAGTAATGCAACCTTTCCTTTTGGCATTGAGACTTTACCCATTCACTAGGACTGGGAAAACAAGGTTATTTATATCGGAATGTCTTACTCCTGAAGGCTAACCACTACCACACTAGACACAGTGATTCCCAGAGTTTGCATTTTTAAAGACCACTTTAATTATTGTTTATTACAGGAAATAATACAACATTTCTGTGAGAAAAAAATCATGATTATCCAGATTACAGAGCAGGTCCATGGTCAGATTTGAATTGACATTTCTTTCGTGGTTTTTCACGGGAAATCCTAGCTGCAGTTCAGGGTTTGTATCAGGGAATATTGGGGAAGAAGATGGCAAAATAAGGTAGGGGCCAAATCATGGAAAACTTTGTACCCCTAACTAATGAGTTTGGACTTATCCTGGTTATAGCAGGGAGCCACTTGAGGTTTTTAAGTAGAGGATTTTAAACATGTTTTTCTTTCAATTTCCTGAATAGGCAGTCACTTTACTTATACTGAACACCCAGGAGACAAAGACCCTAAATAGGCTCAGCCTTGATGGCTGCTTCATGCTTTTTGTCTTATCAAACCTCATCTTTCAAACTATTTAATTCAGTGCTATTTACTGAATGTCTACTAGGTGCAAGATATTATGCTAGACATTTTTTATTAGAGATTTCATGTCTAAATCCTTAAGAAGTAGGAATTCTGAAAAGTTTATCTTGACTAGGGAATCATAACTTTAAGTGCACTGATTTATTTTTTCTCTTTGTAGATTATTTATTTTGTAGTTCAGATTATTAACCCAGCGAGATCCTCCCCATTACTCTGAAGTCACCCCTGCTATCATGCAATGCCATTCCCTCTGCCAGTCAACATGAGGCTTTTCCCAAATCAAACCTCACCCAGCATTTCAGCCTTGTTTTTTCTATACCTGAACTCTCTCTCACCTCGTGTGTTACACATTCAACTTCTATCTTTTTTTATTGAGGTGAAATTCACATAATATAAAATTAACCATATTAAAATGAACAATTCAGTTTAATTTAATACATTTGTTATGTTGTTCCATCATTGCCTCTATCTCATTCAAGAACATTTTCATTCTCCCCAAAGGAGAGCCTATGTCCATTAGCAATAACACCCAATATCTCCCCCCCCCCTGCCAGGTTTTGACAACCACTAATCTGCTTTCTGCCCCTATGAATTTACCTATTCTGGATATTTTCCATATAAATGGAGTTATAATATGTGATAATTTGTGTCACTTTACTATATCATGATAGTTCATGTCTCTGTGGTTTTGTCCACCATTGCATTTGATAACAATGTGTTAAATCTTTTACGTGTGTTGGGACTGAAAAAATTCAGTGGTAAACGTTATTTCAAACTTATTTTATTTAAAAACAATGAGTTATTTCTAGGTAAGGACCTTGCATGGTTTGATTCTATCTCCCTTTTCCCATCCAGTGCTTAGCTGAGGAGATGGCCAGTCCAAGTCATGTGTGCTCAGAGAATTCAAACTGACTTCTGTATAGCCTAAGCCAAGCAGAATCAGGATAATGAGTCTGCAAGAGCCCAGGAGGTATGATATAATAGCCAGTGAAAGGAGGAGAATGTGTGGGGAGATCCTGCAAGCCAATGAGCAGGATTTTTTTATTATCTACTATTCTAGATCATCTGCCTCACTGCTTGCCTCCATTGATGTGTATAATTGAGAGCTGAGCATGGATATTCTGGTTAATTGGCTTTTCTCATTAACCAGCAGCTGACTGGAAAGGTTTCTGTTTGGGGAACAAGAACAACAATAACTACAAAAACCTTAAAATATATGGCACCATTTTCTGCCTTGGTACAATATAAAGCAAAAAAAAAAAAAAGCTCTTTATTACTCAGGAATAATCAACATTCTAAAAATCAGTTTATTATAAAATCAGCAATTATTTATAACATAGAGTGGCTTGAATTTAGCACTAAAACTTGTGGGGGATACAAAATAAATAAGACCTACAGAATGGATAGAAGCCCACAAAGTGCTTTGGGAGGAATTTATGGAAGGAACCAGGTCAAATGCAAGAATTTGAAGAATGCTTAAGGCTTAGGTCATGGAGAATGGAAATGACAGAGGTGTATCCCAATTTTAAACACCTATGAGTGAAGCAGTGAAGCATAAAGAGCAGGTTTAATTTGGGGTTTGAAGAGCATTCACTGTAGCTAGAGAATGGAGATAAAGTGGGTGGGGTAAGAGCATTAGAAGAGAAGTGTATTAGGAGACAAAGCTGGAACGTTTGTCAGGGGGTTAATTTTGTATGGCCTCAATTGCCTTGCTAGGAAAAATGGGCTTTATTTTGTGGGCAATTAGGAGCAGGGAAAGGACTCAATTAGGTCCTTGGTTAAAGAGTATCACTCTGGAAGGAGTGCAAAGGATGCATTTGAAAGGAGAGGACCTGCGAGTATGTTGTTACATGGCAAAGCAGAATCAAGGCTGCAGATAGAATTAAGGTTGTTAATCAGATGGCCTTAAAATAAGGAGATTTTCCTGGATTACCTTTCTGGGCTCAATGTAATTGCAAGGATTCTTAAACGGGGAAGATAAAAACAGAAGAGAAAAACTCTATCAGCCATTGCTGGCTTTGAAGATGGAAGGGGGCCATGAGACAAGGAATGTCAGCAGCTCCTAGAAGCTGGAAAGGACAAGGAAATGGATTCTTCCCTGGAGCCTCCAAATAATGCAACCCTGCCGACATCTTGATTTCAGTACATTGAGACCCATTTCAATTTCTAACCTCCAGAACTATAAGTTACTGTTGTTTTAGGGCACTAAATTTGTGGTAACTTATAGCAGCAGCAGGAAACTAATACAAACTCAATCACCTAATTTCTCCAAATATCTCTTAATCCAAAGTTTCCTAAAAGAGATGCACATCTTAATCAGGTATTGCTGTAAAAATATCTGAGCACCATTCTGAGAAATTTGGATGCTGTAGAGCTGAGGTAGGTCCCCGCTATCTCATTTCTTAAAACTTCTACAGGTGATTGTAATGTGCTCCCCTTTTTGAAGCCCACAGTCAAATATCTTTCAAGATGAGGAAAAAAAGAGACAAGAAGCAATGTCATTAAGTTACAACTGTGGAAATTAAAATGAAGAAAAATGAGTGTGAGAGGTGTACTGTGGAGCCTTGAAGGTTTTTAGTGTTCAGTGTTTAGAAACCTGTGAAAGAATCTCTTGAGTAGAAGCTGCCTACCTGCTGTGCTTGCTAAACAATAGACTTAATGCTGCAAAAAGTTTTTGGTAGTATGTAATTATGAAATATTCCTTCCTCAATGTCTTGGCATAAAACAAATTATAATTGCCTTGTTTGATATTATTTTTTAGGTCACAACACATTTTTGGGGCAATGAAAATATTCTAAAATTGATTGTGGTGATGAATGCACAACTCTGATTATATTGAGAGTATATTGATTGTATACTTTGGATGAATTGTATGGTGTGTGAATATATCTCAATTAAACTGCTTTTAAAAAAGATATGTTTTCCATTAAAAAATCTCTGTGGCTGAGTCATCTGTACATAATCTCAGCCTTGGAACCCCACTAAAATCATTCAAAAATTCTTCTTTAAAGAACCACTAACCAGCATAGGATTCTGTGAAATCCTTTTCCCAGGCATCTTTTAACTCATCCACCCAGTAATCTTAGGTGGTTATTAATATTAAATTACTCTCAGTAAAACTCTCCAATACATTTTTTTTATTTAGTGATGTCTGGTTTTAGGACCTGTTTCTGTCTAATATTTCCTACTCCCTCTTAAGAGGTTATTTATTTTTTTTCACATTTAGACTTCTTAGTTAGCTGGACCATTTCAGGATACCACAAAGATATTTAAGATTTTATTGCCTGATTTTCTTTTAAAGTGAGAGAAAATGAGAAGTGGAGCAGGAAGGATCAATCCAAAAAGGAGAGGTTCTGAGGTAATCCTGCTGGACTTGTGGGTTCAAGTCCATGGCTAGGCAACCTGGGTCAGCCAAGTAGGAACAGTTAGATATCAATGCAGAAAGCAGTCAGCAAGTGTGCCCATAGCCATCTCTATATACTCAGTGAGACAGCTGATAGAGTCTTAGAGACAGGACCATGAAAAACGGAATCTTTAGGTTCAGGGAATTAGACAAGAATCCATGCGAAGACAGAAGACTAAGGCTGAGCACATAAAGGCTTTGCTGAAAATGAGGGCTAACTAAAGTGATTAAACACTCACTTTAGCACTTTACCACAGGGGACTGGCAATCTCAGTGGCAACATATAAAGTAGGGAAAATGGACCAAGCTAGAGCACAGGAAAGCAGGCCTTCTGTATGCTAGCACCAAAGGAATTTCTTTCTTTTCTTTTTTTTTTTTTTTAAGATTTTATTTATTTATTCATTTATACCCCCCTTGCTGCTTGTGTTCCCTGGATCAGCTAACCACGCCGCACGGGTGGGCTTGCCCTCACCAGGAGGCCCCGGGAACCAAACCCGGGGCCTCCCATATGGTAAATGGGAGTCCTACTGATTGAGCCACAGCCGCTTCCCCCAAAGGAATTTCTGTCATCACAATCTGCCTGTGACATGTAAGTGAGGACATTTCAAATGAATAATACATGATGACTAAGAGGGAGGAAAACAAGCTTTTTCATCCATCTGGGGCCTGAAATTTTGTATTACATTAAAATACATTAGGAGAAGATGGCTCCCCTACCCTTTCATAGGATTGTTGCTACAGTGGGTTTCCTAGCCTCTGCTTTGTTCACCTTTCTAATTAATAGGCCGAGGTCCCCCTGAATTAGCCCAGACATAACAATCCTATCTTTCCAGGCCATTAGAATCCGAAGGTTATGAGGGAAGAGTCCTTGGCTAGTGCTTTAAAGACACATCAAGGATCAAATGACTATGAAAGCTCCTTAAATATCTATATAAACCTATACAAATGCAGAGTGTCATGGTTATCATTAACTAGGCCTTCTCACTTGGACTAGATCCATTTCATCCCCAGAACAAAGGGGACCTTCAAAATTAACAAATAATAGCATAACCAAATGACCTAAATTCAGAAGCAAAGAAATAGGACAATGTTGTCAGCAGCTGAAAATTATCACCATACAAAGCAGCAGTGGATACCCCTTTCTGTTGTTTTGTGTATTTACAGGCTTGTTTTGGTGCCTCATAGAGTATAAGTGTCTTCAGTTTTAAATGACGGCTGAGTATCTGCCTCTCTTCTCAATGAGCACTGCTTCCCCATGGATAGTATTTTTTTTTTGTTTTGTTGTTGTTTTGTTTCTAATTGATGTGAAACTCACAAAACATAAAATTACCATTTTAAACTGTGCAATTCAATGGCATTTAGTACATTTACAATATTGTGCAATCACCACCTCTATCTAGTTCAAAAACATTTTCATGGCCCCAAAAGAAAACTCTGTATTCATTAAACAGTTACTCCTCATTCCCCACTCCCTCTGACAATCATTTATGTGCCTTCTATCTCTATGGATTTTCCTAATCTGGATATTTCATTTAAATGGGCTTATACAATATGTGACATATTGTGCCTGATTTCTTTCACTGAGCAAAATGTTTTCAAGGTGCTTCCACAATGTAGAGTATATCAGTACTTAATTCCTTTGGATGGGTGAATGATATACCGCCCTATGTTTATAGGGTGATTTGATTATCCACTCATCAGTTGATGGACATTTTGATTGTTTCCACCTTTTGAATATCATGAATAGTACTTCTATGAACATTTGTGTACAAACAATTTCTTAGAATATCACTTTTCAGTTCTTTTTGGTATATGCTTAGGTGTAGAATTGCTGGATCATATGGTAATTCAATTTAAATTTTTGAGGATCTGCCAAATCATTTAGCATAGTGGCTGTACTATTTTACATTTGCATGAAAAATATATGAGAATTCCTATTCTCCACATCCTCATCAACACTTGTTTTATATATATAGTGGTTATGAAGTAATATATAATTGTGGCTTTAATTATAATGTTGAGCATCTTTTCATGTACTTACTGGCCATAACTATATCTTCTTTGGAGAAATGTTTATTCAAGTATTTTGCTCATTTTTGAATTGGATTGTGTGCCTTTCAATTGTTGAATTCTAAGTGTTCTTTATATATTATGGATATTGTACCCTTATCGGATAAATCAGTTCCAAATATTTTCTACCAATCTGTAGGGCACAGTTTCACTTATCATGAGTTAGGTAATGTTCTTTCCAATTCAATTTTTTTGGAAGTGTTTGAGCAGGATTGTTATAAATTCTTCTGGGAATGTTTGGTAGAATTCACCTGTGAAACCATCTGGTCCTGGGGCTTTGTTTTTTGGGGGGAAGGTTTTTGAGGAAAGATTCAATCTCTTTCCTTGGAATTAGTTTACTGAGATTATCTACTTCTTCTAGACTCAGTGTAGGATCTTGCTGTGTTTTTTTAGGAATTCATCCATTTCATCTAGGTTGTTTAATTGGTTGGCATACAGTTGTTCATAGTATCTTCTTATGATCCTGTTCATTCCTGTGGAGTCAGTAATAATGTCCCCATTCTCATTTCTGATTTTACTTATTTGCATCTTCTCCCTTTTTGTCTTTGACATTCTAGCTAAGGGAGTGTCAATTTTATTGATCTTTTCAAAAACCAATGTTTGGTTTTGATAATGCTGTTTTTTTAATCCTTAATTTCATTTATTTTCCTCTAATATTTTTAATTAATTTCATCTTGCCTGTTTTGGTTTTGGTTTGCTGTTCTTTTTCTATTACCTCCAGGTGTGCAGTTAGGTCTCTGGTTGTAGCTCTTTCTTCTTTATTGAAGTAAGCATAAATTTCCCCCTCAGCCTTACTTTGCTGCATTTCATAAGTTCTCTTTTTTCTTTTTTGAGGTACTGGGGGCTGGGGATTGAACCTGGGACCTCGTATGTGGGAAGCCAGCACTCTACTATTAGCCACATCTGCTCCCTCTCATAAGTTTTAATATGTTATTTTCTCATTTTCATTCATCTCAAGCTATTTACTGTTTTCCCCTGCAATTTCTTCTTTAACCCTCTGATTAATTAAGACTGTTGTACTATTAATTAAAGTCCATGGTTTAAATTAGGGTTCACTGTTTTTACAGTGTAGTTCCTTGGATTTTTTAGAAGAAATTATTCTGTTACCACATATACAATCTAACATTTATCCTTTTAATCATATCCAGATATATATTTCAGTGCTGTTAATAGTTTTCACAATATTTTGCTACCATCACCACCATCCATTACCAAAACATTTCCATCATTCCAAATTGGAACCCTGTACATTTTAAGTCTTAACTTCCCATTCCATATCACCAAACCATCCCCTGATAACCTATATTCTAGATTTTGACTCCACGTATTTCCTTATTCTAATTGTTTTAAATCGGTAAGATCATACAATATTTGTCCTTTTGTGTCTGGCTTTTTCACTCAACATAATGTCTTCAAGGTTCATCCATGTTGTTGCATGTATCAGGACTTCATTCTTTAATATGGCTGAATAATATTCCATTTTATATAACCACCATATTTTATTTCTCCATTCATTGGTTGATGGACAGTTGGGTTTCTTACATCTTTTGGCAATTGTGAATAATGCTGTTATGAAAATTGGTTTGCAAATATCTGTTCAAGTTTTTACTTTCAATTCTTTGCCTAGAGGTAGAATTGTAGGGTCATATGGTAATTCTATGTTAGCTTTATAAGGAACTGCCAAACTGACTTCCACAGCTGCTGTGCTATTTTACATTGTCACCAACAAAGACTGAGTGTTCCCATTTAACCAGTGAGTATGATGTTAGCTGTGGGTTTTTCATAGGTATGCTTTATCATTTTGAAGAATTTTCCTTCTGCTACTATTTTCAAGTGTTTTTTTTTTTTAAATCAAGAAAGAATACTGTATTTTGTCAAATGCCTTTTTGGCACTGATTGAGATGATCACCTGTATTTTTTCCTTATTCTCTTAGAGTGTATTACATTAATTGATTTTCTTTTGGTGAATCAATCTTGCATACCAAGGATAAATCTCACTTGAACACTGTGTATAATTATTTTAATATTATGTTGGAATCAGTTTGGTGGTATTTTGTTGAGGATTTTTGCATCCATATTCATATGAGGTATTGGTCTGTAGTTTTCTTTTCTTGTGTTATGTTCATCTGGTTTTGGTATGAGGGTGGTGTTGATCTCATAGAATGAATAAGGGGGTGTTCCCTTTTCTTCAAATTTTTGGAAGAGTTTGAACAAATTGGAGTTCAGCCTTCTTTGAATATATTTGGAGAATTCCCTGTGAAATCATCTGATTGTGACCTTTTCCTTGTTGGGAACTTTTTGTTTACTGATTCAATCTCTTTATTAGTAATTGGTTTGTTGAGATCTTCTATTTCTTCTTGCGTCAATGTAGGTAGTTTGTTTCTAAGAATTTGTCTGATTTCATCTAGCTTCTAAAGTTTACAGTGTATAATTGTTCCTAGTATCCTTTTTTGGTCTTTTTTATTTCAGCAGGGAGTATAGTAATGAATCACTCTTCATTTCTGATTTTAGTAATTTGTAACTTCTCTTTTTTTTGTCAGTATAACTAAAGTTTTACAGGTTTTATAGATCTTTTAAAATAAGCCATTTTGATCTTGTTGATTCTCTTTATTGTTTTCTCTTTCATTTGTTTCCACTCTAATTTTTGATATTTTCTTCATTCTGCATGGCTTGGGTTTAGTTTGCTGTTCTTTTCCTAATTCTTCCAGGTTTGAGGTTAGGTCACTGATTTAAAATCTTTCTTCTTTTCCAATATAAGTATTTAGAGGTATAAAATTCTCTCTCAGCACTGATTTTGCTGCATCATTTAAGTTTTGGTATGTTGTATATTCATTTTCACTTGCTCAAGATATTTTTTAATTTTGCATCTGATTTCCTCTTTAACTCATTGGTTGTTCAAGTGTATATTTTTTTAAACAAATCAATTTTATTGATACATATTAATAAAACATAAATTCATCCAAAGTATAAAATCAGTGGTATTTAATGTAACCGCATATTTGTGTATTCATCACATCAATCATTCTTAAAGCACTTTCGTTATTCCAACAACAATAATAATAATAATAATAATAATAATAATAATAATAAACAAACCAAAAAACCTCATCACCTCTCAGCCTTGCTATGCATCCCCTGCTGTACATAGCTGCTATTCTTTTTTCTTTTCTCTAGTATAGTTGTATTTATATTTTGTAAAAACAGTCATATATGCAATATCACCCATATTGGTGTTTTACATGAGGTTATATGATCTGATACAGTCCCATGTTACAGTTTTTAGCTTTCCTTCTAGTGATATACAAGACCTTAGACTTTCCTTTTCAACCACTGTCATACCCATGTAATAGCGCCTCTAGTTATAAACACCATGATGAGCTTTCACCACTTCTATTCATTTCCAAATATTTACAAAAAAACCTTTTTACCAATTCTGCACAGATTAACCCTTAGCTTTCCATTCTCTACCCTCCTCCTATTTTCTGGGTACCTATTTTCTAACTTTTAACTCCACAATTTTACACAATATGTTTAGTTCATAATAGCACAATCATACAGTATTTGTCTTTTTGTGTCTGGCTTCCTTCTCCCAAGAAAATTGTCCTCCAGGTTCATCCATATTTTTATACACTTCAGGATTTCATTTCTTCTTACCTCTGCATAATATTCCATCGTGTGTATACTACACAATTTGTTTAACCATTCATCAGTTGATGGACAACTGGATTACATCCAACTTTTGGCAACTGTGAATAACACCACTATGACCATCGGTGTGCAGATGTCTGTTCATGTCTCTGCTCTCAGTTCTTCTGGGTATATATGTAGGAATGGTATTTCCAGGTCACATGGCAAGTCTATATTCAACTTCCTTAGGAAATGCCAAACAGTCCTGCACAGTGGCTGTACCATTCTACATTTCCACCAACGGTGTATAAGTGTTCTTATCTCCAACATCCTCTCCAACATTTACAGTGTTCTGATTTTTAATAGTGGCGAGTCTAATAGGTGGGAAATGATATCTCAGTGTAGTTTTGATTTGCATTTCCCTAATCACTAGTGATGTTGAATAATTTTTCATTTGTCTCTTTGCCATTTGCATTTCTTTTTTGGACAATTGTCTTTTCAAGTTTTTTGCCCATTTTTTAATCAGGTAGTTTGTCTTTTTATTGTTGAGTTGTATGATCTCTTCGTATATCATCGATATTAAACCCTTATCAGATATGTCATTGCCAAATATTTTCTCCCATTGTGTCTGCTGCCTTTTCAACCTATTGAAAAAGTCCTTTGAGGTGCAAAAGTGTTTAATTTTGAGGAAATCCCATTCTTCTATTTTTTCTTTTGTTGCTCGTACTTTGGGTGTGTAAGGTTAGAGAAACTACCACCTACCACAAGCTCCTGAAGAGGTTTTCTTACATTTTCTTCTAGGAGTTTTATGGTTGTTGCTTTTATATTTAGGTCCTCGATCCATTTTGAGTTAATTTTTGTGTAAGGTGCGAGATAGGGGTCTTCTTTCTTTCTTTTGGATATGGCTATTCAGTTCTCCCAGCACCATTGGCTGACTAGACTACTATGGCCCAGCTGGGAGTTCTTGACTGCCTTGTTAAAAACCACTTGACTATAGATGTGAGGGTCTCTTTCTGAGTTCTTCATTCTGTTGCATTGGTCAATCTGTCTGTCTTTATCCTAGTACGATGCTGTTTTTACTGTAGTAGCTAAGTAATATGCTTTAAAGTCCCAAATTCAGAATCCTCCAACTTCGTTCTTCTTTGTTAAGATCTTTTCAGCTATTGGGGGCCCCTTATACTTCCAAATAAATTTGATAATTGTTTTTTCCATTTCTGCAAAAAAGGTTGTTGTGATTTTTATTGGGATGATATTGAATCTGTAAATCTGTTTGGGCAGAATTGGCATCTTACTGATATTCAGTCTTCCAATACATGAACACTGCATGTCCTTCCATTTATTTAACAATTCTTCATTTTCCTTCAGCAATGTTTTATAATTTTTTGAATACAGGTCCTTTATGTCCTTGGTTAAGTTTATTCCTAAATATTTGATTATTTTAGTTGTTATTATAAATGAAATTTTTTTCTGAATTCCTCCTCAGATTGCACATCAGTAGTGTATAGAAATGTGATTGATTTTTGCATATTAATCTTGCATCCTACCTTTTGCTGAACTCATCTATTAGTTCTAGTAGCTTTGTTGTAGATTTTTTAGGATTTTCTAGATATATGATCATATCATCAGCAAATAGTGACAGTTTTACTTCTTCCTTTCCTATTTTGATGTGTTTTTTTTTTCTGCATCTAGTCTAGTTGCTCTAGCTAGAACCTCTAGCACAATATTCAATAACAATGGTGACAGTGGGCAGCTTTGTCTTGTTCCTGATCTCAGTGGGAAAGCTTTATTTCTTTCACTGTTGACTAGAATGCTAGTTGTAGGTTTTATATATGTGCACTTCACCGTATTGAAGAAGCTTCCTTCTATACCTATCTTTTGGAGTGTTTTTATCAATAAAGGGTGCCGTATTTTGTCAAATTCTTTTTCTGCATCAATCGAGAGGATCATGTGACTTTTCTTCGTCAGTTTCTCAATGTAGTTTATTACACTAATTGGTTTTCTTGTGTTGAACCACTCTTGCACACCTGGGATAAAACCCATTTGATTGTGGTGTCTAATTCTTAGTGTGCTTTTGGATTCGGTTTGCAAGTATTTTGTTGAAGATTTTTGCATCTGATTTCATTAGAGATATTGGTCTGTAATTTTCTTTTTTGTTGTAGTATCTTTATCTGGTTTTGGAATTCAGGTGATGTTGGTTTCATAGAATGAGTTTGACAGCATTCTTTCTTGTTCAATTTTTTGGAAAAACTTGAGCAAGATCAGCATTAGGTCATCTTTGAATAATTGTTAGAATACACCTGTGGGCTTCTCATGGGCTTCTCATCTTTGGATGGTTTTTGATGACTGTTTCAATCCCTTCACTTGTGATTAGTTTGTTGCGGTCTTCTATTTCTTCTAGAGTCAGTGTAGTTGATTCATGTGTTTCTAGGAATTTGTGCATCTTGTCTACATTTTCTAGTTTTTTGGCATATAGCTGTTCATAGTATTCTATTTTAATCTCTCTTATTTCTGTGGGTTCAGTGGTAATGTCCCCTTTCTCATTTCTGATTTTATTTATTTGTGTCTTCTCTCTTTTTTTCTTTTTCAGTCTAGCTAAGGTTTTGTTGATTTTCTTGACCTTCTCAAAGAAACAACTTTGGGTTTTGCTGATTTTCTCTTTTTTGTTCTCAATTTCATTTATTTCTGCTCTGATCTTTACTATTTCTTTCCTTTAGCTTGGTTTGGGCTTAGTTTGCTGTTCTGTTCCTAGTTCCTCTAGCTGTGCAGTTAGGTCTTCACCTTTAGCTCTTTCTTCTTTTTTAATTTAAACATTAATGGCTATAAATTTCTCATTCAGCCCTGATTTTGCAGTGTCCCATTGGTTTTTTTTTTAATTAGTTAATTTTTATTTTTAAAGGAGCTTCCGATTACATAAATGTTACATAAAAAATATAAGGGATCCCCATATGTCCCACTCCCTCCTCCTCCTACACTTTCCCACATTAACAACATTCATCATTATTTTGGTACATTTCTTACAATTGATGAACAAATATTGAAGCATTGTTACTAACTATGGACTGCAGTTTACATTATAGTTAATATTCTGTCTTACACAATTTTGTAGGTTTTGACAAAATATACAATGACAAAATATCCGTCACTGCAATGTCATGCTGGACAACTCCAATGTCCCCAAAATGCCTCCATATTAAACCAATTCTTTCCTTCCCTGTCCTTCAGAACCTCTGGCAGCCACTGCCTTTATATCAATGATGAGAGTTCTTCCATTGCTAGAATAATAATAAATCTATAGCAGAATAATAAAAAAGTCTATTTTAGTCCATTGTTCATTCCCCAATCTTGAGAATTTAGGGATGATGATGTCCATTCTTCTTCTAATTGAGAGGGAGCTTAGATCCCATGGGGCAGATGGATGGAACTATCTTGACTGCAGTTGCAAACACTCTCTGTTCCTTTGGATGGGTGTTGTCCATCATCATCTCCTTGTTAGTTGGTCTGGGTCAGTGCAATGACCTGGAGAGTAAGTTTTGCAATTCTATTGAAATACAGGACTCTATTGGCATATGGATGGACTAAATTTTAAGTCTCTGGGACATGTATTTTTCAAGTATAGTGTTAATTATGGGTTCAAGTAAAAAGAACAGTAGAGCTATGTGTAAAGAACTTGTAAATGAGTCTAACTCTGTTACACTGAAGCAAATAAATTCCAAAGTAAGGCCCGATGACGGGGTGCCAAATTCCTGAGCTATCTGCCCTGCTTATAGTTTCTGGCTGTCTCCAGAGCCCTAAGGAGCCTTGTATTTGAGGCAACATTTACTATGGCAATCAGTGATATCCTGCTAAGACTTGCATAAGTGTAACCTCTGGAATGACCTCTTGACTCATTTTGAAATATTTTAGCCATAAAATATCACTTGAATTTACCATTTCCCCCTTTGGTCAAGGTCTTTTTCAGGATGCATTAATAGTTAGGGCTTGATAATAATCCCTCTGTGCCTGAAAGTCTCATATCTGGGAGTCAGTCCATAGGTTTGATATGTTTTCATTTTCATTCATTTCAATATATTCACTGAATTTTCTTGCAATTTCTTCTTTGACCCACTGATTATTTAAAAATGTGTTGCTTAATCTTGATATATTTATGAATTTTCCTTTTTCTGTCCACTATTGATTTCTAGCTTCATTTTGTTATGATCAGAGAAAGTGTTTTGTATAAATTCAATCTTTTAAAATTCATTGAGACCTGTCTTGTGACATATGGTCTATCTTGGAGAAGAATCCATGAGCATTTGAAAAGTATGTATATCCTGCTGTTTTGGGGTGCAATGCTCTATAGATGTCTGTTAGGTTTAGTTCATTTCTCATATTATTCAAGCTCTGTGTTTCTTTATTAATCTTCTATTCAGATGTTCTATCTAAAACTGAGAGTGGTGCATTGAAATCACCAACTATTATTGTAGAGACATCCATTTCTCCCTTCAGCTTTGTCAGTGTGTGCCTCATGTATCTTGGGGGCACTGAAGTTAGGAACACAAATATTTAGTATAGTTATTTCTTCTTCCTGAATTGCCCCTTTTATTAATATATAATGACCTCCTTCACCCTTTATAACAGTTTTGCATTTAAAATCTATTTTGTCTGAAATTAGTATCACTGCTCCACCTTTATTTTGTTACTATTTGCATGGAATGTCCTTTTTCAACCTTTCACTTTTAACCTGGTTGTGTCCTTACATCTGAGGTGAGTCTCCTGTAGACAGCATATAGATGGCTCATATTTTTTATCCATTCTATCAGTCTATGTCTTTTGATTGTGGAGTTCAAGATATTAACATTCAATGTTATTACTGTAAAGGCATTACTTACTTCATCCAGTTTGACTTTGGTGTTCTGTTGTTATAGCATACTATTGTCTATCTTTTCCCCCTTTAGTTTATCCTTTGTAATAATCTTCATTTCTACACTTTTTTCCAAGTCTCCCACCCCTGTTTTCACCTTTCAAACTGCAGCACTCCTTTTAGTATCTCTTGTAATTCTGGTCTTTTGGTAACATATTCTATCAGGTTTTGTTTGTCTGTTAGAGTTTGAACTCTCCTTCATTTTTGAAGGACAACTTTTCTGGATACAGAATTCTTGACTGGCTGTTCTTCTCTTTCAGGATCTTAAATACATCACACCATTTTCTTCTCTCCTCCTGGTGTCTGATGAGAGGTCATCACTTAAACTTATTGAGTTTCTGTTGTTTGTGATGCTTTGCTTTTCTCTTGTTCCTTTCAGAATCTTGTCTTTATCTCTGATGTTTGTCATTCTGAATAGTAGGTATTCCTGGGTAGGTCTGCTCAGATTTATTCTGTTTGGGATGTGTTGTGTTTCTTGGATATTGATATTTATATTTTTCAAAGGCTAGGGTAATTTTCAGTCATTAATTCCTCAAATATTCTTTCTGCCACTTTTCCATTTTCTTCTCCTTCTGGGACACCAATAATGCCTATGTTTTTCTTGTCATTCAATCCTCTGAGACCCTGTTCCATTTTTTCCATTCTCTTCTCTTTCTGTTCTCTTGTCTTTTCCAGTTCAGAAGCTCTGTCTCCGAAATCACTAATGTTGTGTTCGAGCAATTCAAATATGCCTTTGTGTGCTTCTAATGTATTTTTAATCTCATCCATTGCATCTTTCATTACCATAAGGTCTGTTACTTTTCTTTGCAAACTTTCAAATTGTTCTTTATGCTCACCCAGGGTCTTTTTGGTATCCTTTATCTCTTTAGTCATACTTCCTTTCATGTTTTTAAATTGATTTAAGAGAGTTGTGTGATTATCATTGAATAATTATTTTAAATTCTCTATCTTTTCAGGATACATGGTTTGTTTTTTGGGGTAGGCCATATCTTCCTGTTTCCTATTATGGCTTGTAATTTTTTGCTGATGTCTAGGGATCTGAATATGTTGTTGAATTTACTCTGATGGCCAATTTCTCTCTTTTGCTTAATGTTATTATTATTTTTTTCACTGTTCTTCTTTGATATTTGGTTCAACTTATCTTATGTCTTTAAAGTTGCTCAGCTTGAGTTATCCAAGTCGTGGCAGGTACTCACTAATGGGCCACAAATTTTCTCCCAGAAGTTAGATAAGTACAGTTTTTGTCCATGCAACTTCCAAGTAGACCATCAGATGGCACTCATTAGTGCACCTTCCTCAGAGGTTTATCTCTTGGTTTTCCTTTCTTTTGTCTGGCCAGAGTTGAGATTCAAAGCAGGCTCCACTGGCCAAATTCACTGAAGAAAAGCCCCCTGACTCCCAGTCCCTTTTCCCTTCTAACAGCTGACTGGGAGGAATACATCTGCTCCTCTCTCAGTCAACTGCAATGAGCGATGTGTTTTGCCACAGCTTAATATCTTGGGGGTGGGAGAGGGGAGCCCTTCCCGAAGGCTGGGAGGTTTTGTAATTCAGAGTTTGTTATTTCAGGTTCTTTGTGTCTCTGTCCCTCAACCTCCTGGGAGTTGAGAAATACTGCCCAGGACTGCTGACCACCAAAGCAGGTCTTTTGGGCAGTTTTTTGCTCTTTCTCCATTGTTTTTATGAAAGAGCTAAGCCTTGTCAGCTTAGCTGACACCATTTTCCCACAATCCTTAATAATTCTTTTAATATGCTTTTGGATTCAGCTTGCAAATATTTTGTTGAGGATTTTTGCATCTATATTCATTAGAGATATTGGTATGTAATTTTCTTTCTTTCTTTTTTTTTTTTTTTTTTTTTGTAGTACCTTTATCATTTTTTGGTATTAGGGTGATATTGCTTCATAGAATGAGTTTGGTAGTGTTTTCTCCTGTCCAATTTTATGCAAGAGCTTGAGCAAGATTTGTCTTGGATCGCCTTTGAATGAAAGGTAAAATTCACCTGTGAAGTCATCTTGTTCTGAGCTTTTCATCTTTGGGAAATTGTTGATAACTGTATCAATCTCTTCACGTGTTATTGGTGTGTAGAGGTCTTCTATTTCTTCTAGGGTCAGTGTAAGTGGTACATGTGTTTCAAGGAATTTGTCTATCTCCTCTATATTGTCTAGATTTTTGGCATACAGTTGTTCATAGTATCCTTTTATGATCTTTCTATTTCTGCAGGGTCAGTGGTAATATCCCCACTCTCATTTCTGATTTTATTTATTTGTATGTTCTCTTTTTTTTTCTTTGCCAGCCTAGCTAAGGGTTTGTCCATTTTGTTGCTCTTCTCAAAGAACCAACTTTTCCTTTTGTTGATTCTATTTTTTCCTCAATTTCATTTATTTCTACTCTGATCTTTACTATTTCTTTCCTTTGGTTTGGTTTGGAATTAATTTGCTGTTCTTTGTCTATTTCCTCCAGATGTGCTATTATATTTTCAATTTTAGCTCTTTCTTCTTTTTTATTGTAAGCATTGACAGCTATAAATTTCACTTTCAGCACTGCCTTTGCATTATCCCCAGGGCTTTGATATGTTGTGTTCTCATTTTCATTTACCTGAATATACATGCTGAATTCTATTGCGATTTATTCTTTGATCCACTATTATTTAAGACTGTGTTGCTTAATCCCCACATATTTATGAATTTCCCCCTTTTCCTGTACATTATGGATTTCCAGCTTCATTCTGCTATAATCAGAGAACGTGTTTTGTATAATTTCAAACTTTAAAAAATTGTTGATTCTTGTCCTATAACCCAACATATGGTTTATCTTGGAGAAAGATCCATGAGCACTTGAAAAAAATACATATCCTGCTGTTTTGGGGTGCAATGCTCTATAAATGTCTGTTTAATCTTGTTCATTTATCATATCATTCAAGTGCTCTGTTTCTTTATTTATCCTCTGTTCAGTTATTCTATCCAATACTGAGAATGATGTATTGAAGTCTCCAACTATTATTGTAGAAACACCTATTTCTCCCTTCAGTTTTGTCATTATGTGCCTCATGTATCAGGGCACTCAGGTTAGGTGCATAAACATTTAGTATAGTTATTTTTTCTTGCTGAATTTTCCCTTTTATTAATATATAATAACCTTCTTCATCTCTTATAGCAGTTTTTCATTTGAAATCTTTTTGTCTGATATTAGTATTGCTACTCCAGCTCTTTTTTTGGTTGCTATTTCCATGAAATATCTTTTTCCAATGTTTTACCTTTAATCCAGTTGTGTCCTTTCATCTGAGGTGGGTGTCTTGTAAATTACATATAAACAGCTCATATTTCTTATACACTCTATTAGTCTATATATTTTGATTGGTAAGTTCAAGCCATTAACATTTAATGTTATTATTTTAAATGCACTATGGGATTTTTAGGGGAGATCTGGGCAAGATAGTGTCAGTTTTAGTGTGCACTCACCATCCTTCTCACAAATAATGGCTGAGTGGAGGCAAGATCCTGCCCAAGTTACTTTGGGAACCCACAGAGCAGGAGGCTTCAGGGCATCGAATTGGAGAGAGCTGGAAAAGAGATAAATTGCTCAAGGTAATATACTGAAGTTCTTACTCCTGAGGCTGGAAACTGCGATATGGCTAAGCTTCACTCTCAAGGCAAAGGCCCTGCGAGCCTTGAGCCCAGACTCCCACCAGCCTCCCAGCGGGATGGAGCATTCTCCAAGAGTGGGATGGTACTGGTAAATGGTGGAAAGGGTTTCCTTTCTGCGAGTTTGGTACCCTGGACCTCCTTTGAAATTTCAAGAGCATACCAGCTGGCTTGAGGTGGCACCAGGAAGAAGGAAGAGGTGAATCTCCTGAGGCAGCCTGATTTACCTAACTGCCCCGGGATAGAGAAATTTGGCCTAGAAGATGGAGGAGTCAGGCAATTGATGAGTCTCGTGCTGAAACTATCAAAATTTCAACTCTCCTAAGGGAGACAGGCAGTAGGAAATGCTTAATAAACTTCCAAGAGCCTATTTAGGGTCCCCTGGAAGGAGGTGGTCTTCTGGAAGAGGGGTGAGAGTTATTTTTCTGTAGTGAGTCCAGTCACCAGGATCACATTTGAATTTTAAAGGGGAACTAATCTTGACCAGGAGAGGTGAGAGGGAATTTTCTCACATAGGCTATCGCATCCTTCTGCCCTGGTAGAGAAAGCAATAAGCTGAACCTTATGGTGTATGGTTTATATCTTAATAAATGTTTCTTTTGTAAAAAAAAAAAAAAAAAGATACCTAACTATAATTTTTAAACATTATGCTAAGTGAAAAAAAAAAAAACAGACACAATGTACTAGATATTTTGATTGTTTTTATATAAAATGCAAACAAGACAGAAAAAAAAAAAGAATAGAAAGGGGATAGAGACTCCTAATCAGCAGGAATTTATCCAACTGCAAAGAGTCAAACCTGCCCAAGGGAAAGCAATTGGATAACTTTCTGAAGAGCTAACTGACCCAACAAGAAAGTTTAGCTCAGTGGAGGATTTCCACTTGAATATACAAGGTCACTAGTTCAAATCCCAGCTGCACTTAAAGTAGTGATCCACAGGGATATCAAATATCCAGCTGATATTTTAAAACAGGGAAAACATAGACATTATTTCTGTATTAGCTTCTCCCGGGTATCTTACTTTTCCTATAAAAAGGTTACTTTCTTTAAAATTTTAACTTAGTTTACTCCCTAAAACCTGCTTCAAAAACTGCAGAGGGAAGGCTGCAGGGTAATTGATGAACACTGGCAGTCTGAGAAGCTCCACAGGTGCCTAAGAGGGAGGACTCATCTTCCTTAGTTTTTGTTTGCTTGCTTGTGTGTTTGCTTTTTTTTTTTTTTCCTTGTTTTTCTTTCTTCTTTCTCTCCCCCACCGCACCTTTTTTCTTTAATTCGATGCTGCTGGCTTGTTTCTTATTTGCTGTGTTTCCTGTTCCTTGATTTACCTTTTTCTGTGTATACCAATTTTGTCTGCCAATGCTATCTCTTTTCCTTCCTTCATCTTTCTATCTTCTGCTTTCTGTTGTTGTTCTTACATTCCACCACTCTATATTTAGTCCTCAATTTTTCTGGTTTTTATTTCTATCTTGTCTATTCTGTTTTCTTTCTTTTATTAACTTTTTTTTTCTTTTCTATTTCCCTCTCCTCATCATTCTGGTCTTTTAATTTATTCTATATATTTTTCTCTATCCGGTTTCCCATTTCATTGTAGGTACACTACATTTTTCTTATACTGCTTACATGAGATAAATACTCATTTTTCTAGATCTTATATGGTTTCTCTTTTAAATTTACTATTATTATTACTATTATCCTTTTTCTTTTCTTACCTCTTTCACTTTCTCTGGCCCTAATCTTTTTCCTTCATGGGAACATAGAAAACAACAAAAAATAGAACAAGAAGAACAAAGTGTCAAAGAAAAATCTTAACCCACACACAAAAACAGCAGCTAAATAAAACTGTAGAGTAGAGAGAGAAGCTAATCAACTGAATAAACCCATCAAGATAAAAAGATGACTAGACAGCAACAAAAAATTACAAACCATACCAAGAAACTAGAAGACATGGCCCAGCCCAATGAACAAATCAAAAACAAGGAAGAGATGCAGATCATCAAAAAATTAAGCAAAGCTGTCCAAACAAATATATCATGGACCAACTTAAAGAAGTGAATGGAGATATTAAGGATGTTAAGAAGACACTGGAAGACCATACTGAAGAAATTGTGAATATACATAAAAAGATAACAGATATGAAAGTGATGAATGGCACAACCCAAGAAATCAAAAAGACACTGGAAGAACAAAACAGCAAATTTGAACAGGCAGAAGAAAGAATTAGCAATGTGGAAGACAGTACATCTGAAGTCAAACCGATATTAGAAAATATAGATAAAAAGATAGAAAATATCCAGCAAGGACTAAGGGATTTGAATGACAACACAATATGCACAAATGTATGCATTATAGGCATCCCAGAGGGAGAAGAGAAGGGAAAGGGGACAAAAGGAGTGTTGGAGGAAATAATGGCTGAGAACTTCCCAACCATATTGAAAGAGATGGATTTACATGTCCAGGAATTGCAATGTATCCCAAACAATATAAATCCCAACAGACTGACTCTAAGATATATACTTGTCAAACTGTTCAATGCTCAAGACAAAGAGAAAATATTGAAAGCAGCAACAGGAAAAAGAACCATCACAAAGAAGGGAATCTCAATAAGATTAAGTGCTTATTTCTCATCTGAAACCAAGGAGGCAAGAAGGCAGTGCTATTATATAGTTAAGGTACTAAAAGAAAAAAAACTTCCAGCCAAGAATTCTCTATACAGCAAAGCTGATATTGAAAAATGAAGGGGAGTTCAAAAAATTCACAGATAAACAGAAATTAAGAGAGTATGGTAATAAGAAACCTGCCCTTCAAGAAATACTAAAGGAGTTCTGCAAGTTGAAAGGACAAAACAAGAGAGAGTTGGAGGAGAGTGTAAGAACAACTAAAAAGACAGAAAGAAAATAAAAACGACATATGACATACATAAACCTAAAGAAAATATGTCTAATGTAAGTAAATCCTTGAGTAATAACACTGAATGTTAATGGCTTAAGCTCAACAGTCAAAGATACAGATTGGCAGAATAGATAAGGAAATATGACCCATTTAGATGCTGTCTACAAGAAACGCATCTTAGACCCAGGGATTCAAGGAGGTTGAAAGTGAATGGTTGGAAAACAATCTTACATCCAAACAATAAACAAAAAAAAGGTGGGAATATCTATACTATTATCAGGCAAAATAGACTTTAAAAGTAAAATTATTGTTAAAGACAAAGACGGACACTATATATTAGTAAAAGGGTTAATCTTTCAAGAGGAAAGAATAATCATAAATATTTATGTACCTAACCAGAGTGCCTCAAAATACATGAGGCAAACACAGGAAAAAATAAGTGTAGAAATAGATGCCTCTACAATTATAGTGGGGAACATTAGTACACTATTATCACCATTAACAGAACATCTTGACAGGGAATCAATAAAGAAAGAAAGAGCTTGAATAATACATTAGAGGATCTGAACATATTCAACATATACAGAACGCTGCAACCAAATACAGCGGGATATACATTCTACTCAAGTGCACATGGATCATTCTCCAAGATAGACCACATGCTAAGCCACAGAAAAATTCTCAATGAACTCAGAAAGATTGAAACTGTACTAAGTAATTACTCTGACCACAATGGAACGAAGCTGGAAATCAGTAAGGGACACAGAACCAGATTAGACAAAAAGATATGGAAGTTAAACAACACACTCTTAGGCAATCCATGGGTCAAAAAGGAAATTTCAAAAGAAATCAGTAGCTAACTTTATACAAATGAAAATGACAGAACAACATATCAAAACCTATGGGATGCAGAAAAAGCTTTACTGAGAGGGAAATTCATAGCCATAAATGTATATAACAAAAAATAAGAAAGAGCTAAAATCAAAGACCTAACTGCACATCTGGAGGAATTAGAAAAAGAACAACAAAATAAGATCAAAGGAAGTAGAAAGAAGAAAATAACAAAGATTAGAGCAGAACTAAATGAAACAGAAAAAAAGAAAGCACTAGAAAAAATAAAACCAAAAGCTGTTTCTTTGAGAAGATCAATAAAATTGACAAAACTTTAGCTAGACTAACAAAGAAAAAAGAGACAAGATGCAAATACACAAAATAAGAAATGAAGAAAGGGATATGACCACCGGTCCCACAGAAATAAAGAGTATCATAAGAAGATACTTTGAAAAATTATATGCCAACAAGAAGGATAATTTAGAGGAAATGGACAAATTCCTAGAAACACACAAGGAGCCTGCATTGACAAAAGAAGAAATTGATGAACTCAAGAGGTAGTGTCAGTCATCAAAAACCTCCTAACAAAGAAGAGCCCAGGACCAGATGGCTTCACAGGTGAATTCTACCAAACATTCTGGATAGAACACCAATCCTCCTTAAGCTCTTTCAAAAAATAGATGTAGAAGGAACATTGCTTAAGTCATTTTATGATGCCAACATTACCCTAATACCAAAGCCAAACAAAGATGCCACAAGAAAGGAAAATTGCAGACCAATCTCTCTAATGAACCTAGGTGCTAAAATCCTCCACAAAATATTGCTAATCGTATTCAACAAAACATGACACAAATTGTACTCCATGACAAAGTGGGTTTCATCCTGGGTATGTAAGGATGATTCAACATTACAAAATCAATCAATGTAATACACCACATAAATAGATCAAAAGAAAAGAATCACATGATTATCTCTATAGATGCAGAAAAAGCACTTGACAAAATAGAGCACCCTTTCCTGATAAAAACACTGCAAAAGATAGGAATAGAAGGAAACTTTCTGTACATGATAAAGGGTGTATATGAAAAACCCACAGCTAACATAATTTACAATGGTCAAATACTAAAAGCTTTACCTCTAAGATTGAGAACAAAACAAGGATGCCCACTATCACCGCTCCTATTTAACATTGTCTTAGAAGTAGTTTCTTGAGCACTGAGGCAAGAAAAATATATAAAATGCATTGAAATTGGAAAGGAAGAAGTGAAAATTTCACGATTTGCAGATGACATAAACCTATACAAAGAAAGCCCTGAGAAATCTACAACAAAGCTTCTAGAACTTATAAATGAGTTCAGAAAAGTCGCAAGTTATAAGTCAATGTGTAAAAATCAGTAGCATTTCTGTACACCAATAATAAACAATCTGAGGAGGAAATTAAGAGAAAATGTCATTTATAATAGTAACTAAATAACCAAATACCTAGGAATAAATTTAACTAAAGATTGTAAATGACTTATACACAGAAAACTACACAACACTGTTAAAGGAAATCAAAGAAGACTTAAATAAATGGAAGAATATTCCCTGTTCATGGGTAGGAAGACTCAATATCATTAAGATGTCTATCCTACTCAAACTGATATACAGATTTAGTGCAATCCCAATAAAAATCAACACAGCATTTTCTGCTGAATTGGATAAACTAACTCTGAAATTTATTTGGAATGGCAATACATATTGAAAAAGAAAAATGACATTGGAGGAATCACACTACCTGACTTCAAGACATACTACAAAGCTACAGTGGTCAAAACAGCATGGTATTGGCACAAGGATAGACATACTGACAAATGGAACCAAACTGAGAGTTCTGATATAGATCCTTACATATACAACCATCTGATATTTGACTGGGCCACCAAGCCCACTCAACTAGGAGAGAATGGCCTTTCCAACAAATGGTGCTTGGAAAACTGGGTATCTATATCCAAAAGAAATGAGAGAGGAACACCATCTCACACCTTATACAAAAATTAATTCAAGATGGATCAAAAATCTAAATATAAGATCCCAGACCATAAATACCTTGGAAGATAATGTAGGGGAGTATCTACAGGACCTTGTAATAGGAAATGGTTTCATGAACTTCAGACCCAAAGCATGATCAGTGAAAAAAAAATAGATAAATGGAACTTCCTCAAAATTAAAACCTTTTGCACCTCAAAGGAGTTTGTCAAGAAAGTGAAAAGACAGCCTACCCAATGGGAGGAAATATTTGGTAACCATATATCTGATATGGGCCTAATATCTAGCATATATAAAGAAATCATCTATCTCAAAAATAAAAAGGCAAACAACCCATTTTAAAAATGGGCAAGTGATTTGAATAGATACTTCTCCAAAGATTAAATACAATTGGCTATAAAGCACATTAAAAGTTACTCAACAGAACTAGCTATTAGGTAAATGCCAATTAAAACTACAATGAGATACCATGTTATACCCATAAGACTGGTGGCCATTACAAAAACAGAAGACTACAGGTGTTGGAGAGGATGTGGAGGAATGGGATCCCTCGTCCACTGCTGGTGGGAATGTAGAATGATCTAGCCATTGTGGAGGACAATTTTGCAGTTCCTCAAATAACTAACCATAGATCTGTCATATGACACAGTAATTCCACTGCTGGGTATATACCCAGAAGAATTGAAATCAAGGACATGAACAGATATATGCACATCAATGTTCATAGCAGCATTATTCACTATTGCCAAAAGTTGGAATCAACCCAAATGTTCATCAACAGATGAATGAATAAACAAAATGTGGTATATACATACAATGGAATATTACTCACCTGTAAAAAGAACACAGTACTAACACACGGGATAATTTGGATGAATCTTGAGGATCTTATGTTGAGTGAAGCAAGCTAGACATTGAAGGACAAATATTACATGACCTTTCTGATATGAATTAAGGAAATTGAGCCAACTCAGAGGGCTAGAGACTGGAAGATGGGTTTACAGGAAATAGAAAGGGAGAAGATTGTGAGCCAATGCCCATACAGGCAAAATCTATGATAGGTGGAAGTGAGTAGTTGTGCAGTGAAGGGATTTGACAGGGGTCTAGGGAAACTACAGGGTTGGGCAGTGCAAGCTTGACAGGGGGTTAGGGTGGGGAGGTTGAGTTGGGTCCATAAAATTTGAGGTGAACACTGGGGATAAAACTACAATATTGAGTGAAACTACAATATTGAGAAAAGTCTTTTGGCAATATGACAAGGAAGGGTTACTGGTTTTGGGTTTTGGATCGGGGTGCATTTGGGACAGGGCACACTTGGGGCAGTCTTCTATGGAATGTGCAACTGATCATTTTGTCATAGTGTGCTGTATCATTGGGGGGACACCCACATAATGAGTGGGAAGGAGTTTGTCTCCCACGCTGGGGAGGCCCAATATGTTCTCAAACATAGGGGATGGTGTCTCTCAAGAGCATGGGTGGTTCCTAATAGGGGAGGGCATACTAGTGTGTCAAGCCCTCAGTATTATAACAAGTATCTATGAATCTTGTCCTTCAAAGAGTGAAGCCTGGAGATCGCTGTGGGCTTTGAAGGAAGGGGGAGGGAGGAATAGAATAGATGGAAGAGGAGATATATAAGGGGAAATGGAAGTGCTCTACATGATCTTGCAACGATGGATACAAGCCATGTTAAATTTCATCAAATACTTATAAAACTGTTTGGTCTAAACTGTAAACCACAAAGTAAACCATTGACCATGGTTAGTAGCTATGTTTCAATAATGTACATCAGGTCTAACAAATGTACCATCTACATATAAAGAGGTTATTAATAGGGAAGGGGGAAAAGTGGGAGAATGTTGGGTATATGAGAGTCCCCTATATTCTGGATGTAATTTTACTGTGACCTAGAACTTCTTTGAAGAGAAAATAAAAAACAAATAAGACACTGGGGAAGAAATGGAAGAAAATACCACTGTACATACAGGATATCAGATATTACAGTGATGAAAAGCAAAACATCAAAATATGTTTTTTAAAAACATTTTTCATTTTTTAATACCCTCAATTTTTAAACTTTATTTTAGTTTTTCTAAATTATGGCTTTTATTTCTTATGTTTAAACCTAACATTTTTATTTCATTTTCCTATTAATCGAATTTGGCAACATTCTTGGCTTCATTTTTAAAGAAATTTTGGATCACAGAAGGGTTACAACTATGGCAGGGGAGGATCAACGGTGTGGGGTGTCAGTGATGGGTGATACATGAGTGGAAGTTCACCTGGGTATACATATAAAGTGTATACATATTTTTAAATGTTCATGGGGCATTGCCACAGTGGGTAGAGATTCACACAACAACTGAAATATTGTTGAATCATCCTGGGGAGCTCTGTCACATTCTCTAATGGAACAGCAACAATCCCAAAGTACAGGGCAATGACTAGTGAAGAAGGATCAGACATTGATGGGCCCTTGATATTGACATCTATGCTTATAAGCTTTTTCCTCTTGAATTTGCAACTTAGCCTAGTGTTGTAGAGTGCCTAAGAGTTACCTCCTGAGAGCATCCTTGTTCCTCAAATGTGGCCTGTCTCTAAGCCAATCTCAGCATGTAAATGCATCACCTACCCCCCAGTGAGGGACATGACTCCCAGGGATGAGCATCCCTGCCACTGAAGGATTACTACCAAGCACTGGCTGGTGATACAACTGGAAAAAAACCTTGAATAAAAGGGGGAAGAGGTAAGACAAATGAATTTATATCGCTAAAAGACTTCAAAACGAGTCAGGAGGTCATCAGAGAGGTAACACGTATGCATATCTCAGCAGGATCTCATAAACAGCCAAAGTAGATAGTACCCCAAAGAGTGGGGCTCCTGAAGGCACTGGAGAAACCCAGGTCCTATGGTCATGGCAGATAGCTCTGGAGTTTGGTGCCTTGCCAGTGGGTCCTACTTTGGAGATTGTGCTCCTGAGTGTGACAGAGTTGGACTCAGATGTGACTTCTCTACACATGCCTCTTCTGTCCCTTTTATTTGAACCTACAGTTGGTGTTGGAGATGGTAGGTGTACATCTAAGAGACTTGAATCTCTGGGCTGTCCATATGCCAGCTGGGCCCTGATCCTCAGCAGAGTTGCAACACCTACTCTCCAGTTCATTGAACTCACCCAGGACAACTAACAAGGAGGTGAGGATGGAAAACCACCACACCAAGAAACTGAGAAACTCTACAACTGCAAACAAGAGTGTCCCATCCATCAACCATATGGGATTGAAGTCCCCTCTCAATTAGAGTTGGAGTAGGCATCACCATCCCAGAATCCTCAGGATTGGGGAATAAAATATGGACTAGAGTAGACTTACTGGTATTCTACTATAGACTTATTATGATTCTAGCAAAGGAAGAAATCATATCATTGATGTGTAGATAATGGCCACTGGAGGTGCCACTCCAAGGAGAGGGAAAATGAGGTGTGATATGGGGGTATTTTCAGGACTTGGAATTGACCTGAAAGACATTGCAATGACAGATATAGGCTGTTATATGTCCTGTCATAACCTACAGGATTGAGTGGGAAAGAGTGTAAACTACAATGTAAACTGTAATCCATGCTTAGTGGCAATTCTCAAAAATGTGTTCATCAATTACAATGAATGTACCACACTAATGAAAGAAGATGTTAATGTGGGGAAAATGGGAGATCTGGGTAGTGGGGCATATGGGAATTCCTTATATTTTTTATGTAACATTTTATGAAATCTAAGTATCTTTTAAAAATAAATAAACAGTATATTTTAAGAAAAGAAAATAATAAATAAATAAATAAATGCATTACTTACTCCATCCATTCTGTTATTTGGCTCTCTGTTGTCACATCATTCTATAGTCTGTCTTCTTACCCATTAGTAAACGCTTCATTTTTAGACTCTTCTCCAAATCTCTTGCCCTTGTTTGTTCCTTTCTGGCTGCAGCACTTCCTTTTTGGTCTCTTGTAATTCTGATATTTTTGTAACATATTATATCATTTTTTATTTGTTTGTGAAGATTGTGAACTCACCCATGTTTTTGAAGAACAATTTTGTCATACACAATTCCCACTGACAGTTTTTCTCTTTCAGTACCTTAAATACATCATGCCTCTTTCTTCTCACTTTCATGGTTTCTGATGAGAGATCAGCACTTATTCTTATAGAGGTTCCCTTGTATGTGATGCTTTGTTTTTCTCTTGCTGCTTTCAGAATCCTCTCTTAATCTCTGATATTTGTCATTCTGAACTGTAGGTGTGTCAGTGTAGGTCTCTTTAGATTCATTCTGTTTAGGGTGTGTTTTCCTTCCTCAATATTGCTATATATATCTTTCATAAGGGTTGGGAAGTTTTCAGTCATTATTTCTTCAAATATTCTTTCTGACCCTTTTCCATTCTCTTCTACTTCTCGGACAGTGATAATGTATATGTTTGTGTGTTTCATGTTGTCATTAAAGTCCCCGATACTCTCTTCTATTTTTTCCATTCTCTTTGCTTTCTTTTCTCCTGTCTTTTCCAGTTCAGCTGTTCTGTCCTTGAAATCACTAATTCTGTCTTTGAGCAATTCAAATATGCTCTTATGTTCCTCTAATGTATTTTTAATCTCATCCATTGTGAATTTCATCCCAATAAGACAGGGATTCTTTACTGTTTTTGTTTCATGGACCTCTTTGCCAGTCAGGTGAAAACCATGGACCCCTTTTCTTAATTTAGTCACAGATAGTTTTATGACACTCAACTAGCTTCACATCTAACAACTTCCATAATATTGAAGTACAGATGAGTGTGATTTTTCTAGATATGCAACCATTGTAATATGATATGAAATGAATACTACTGTAATTTATTGCATACATTCATAAGTGAAGGAAATGCTAAATTTCAGTTGGTGGTCAAAGAAAATAAAGACGATAAGTTGACTTTTTTCAGTTTAAGCTCATGAACCCTGTGGAATCTTTCCACAGACCCTAGGGGTTTGTGGACCCCTAGTTAAGAACCCATTCCATCAGGTCTTTTACTTTTCTTTGCATGCTCTCAAATTGCTCTTTATGTTCACCCAGTGTCTTCTTAATATGCTTTATTTCTTTAATCATATTTTCTTTAAATTCTTTGAAGTGATTTAGGAGATTTGTGTGTTTATCACTGATTAATTGTCTTAAATCCTGTATCTCTTTAGGATATTTGGTTAGTTCCTTTGGTTGAACTATCTCTTCCCATTTCCTAGTATGGCTTATAATTTTTGCTGATGTCTGGGCCTCAGAATATGTTGGTGAATTTACTCTGATGACCAATTTCTTTCTCTTGCTTATTGTTTTTTTTTTTTTTTTGACAGCTATCCTTTGTTATTTGGTTCAACTTATTGTAAGACTTTAAAATTGCCAGCTTAAGTTATCTGGCCAGGGACTCACTAATGGGGTGCTTATATTCTTCCAGTGGTTAGGATACCAAGGGAACCCAAAACAGTTTTTGTCCATGCAAATTCCAGAGCAGCCAGCAGATGGCATTTCTTAGCGTACCTTCCATGGAGGTGTTTCGGTTCATCTATCCTGATCCTGAGTTGAGTCTCCAGAGTGGAGATTCAAAGCGGGCACTGTTGGCTGAATTCACTGAAGAAAACCCCCCAACTCTCCTTCCCTTTTCCCTTGAAACAGCTGACAGAGAGGAAGATTTCTGTTCTCTCAGTCAATTTCAGTGAACCAGGTGTTTTATCTCAGCCCTTTATCTTGGAGGTGGTGGAAGGGAGCCCTTCCAGACGTGCTGTGGGGCTTGGTAACTCATGTTTGTCATTTTTGCTACTTCATCTCTCTCTCTCCCTCACCCTACTGGGAGTTGTGTAGCACTGCCTTGGTCTGTTGACCCCCAAAACAGTCCCTTGGGCTGCATTTGCCTCTTTCTGCATTGTTCTTGTGAGGATATTGAGCTGTGGCTGTTTGTCCAATGCCATCTTCCCACAACCCCTCTTAAGTGTAAATTTTTAAATTTCCACACATTTGTGAATTTTCCATTTCTACCTCTGTTATTGATTTCTAGCTTCATTTCAATGTAGACAGATAATATACATCATAAGTTTTCCATATTTTTAAAATTTATTAAGGCTTATTTTGTGATATGACATGTGTTTTTTCCTGGAGAATGGTGTATGTGCACTTGAGAAGAATGTGTATGCTGTTTTTGTTGGGTGAAGTGTTGTATATAAGTCTGTTAGGTCTAGTTGGTTCATAGCTTTGTGTTAGGCAATGGTTACTTAGACTTTACACCCAAAGCACAGCCAACAAAAGAAAAAAATAGATAAATGTGTCTTCATCAAAATAAAAGCTATTTTTCTTTAAAGGAATTTATCATGAAAGTAAAAAGGCAATCTACAAAATGGGATAAAATATTTGGAAACCACATATCTGATAAAAGATTAACATCCAGTATATAGATATATAAAGAAATACTTCAACTTATCCACACAAAGAAAAAAATCTCAATTAAGAACAGGGAAAAGTCTTGAAAAGACATTTCTGCAAATATGATATACAAACAGCTAAAAAACACATGAAAAACTAGGAATTAGGGGAATACAAATCATAACCACAATGAGATACCATTTAACACCCACTAGAATTGCTACTATTATAAAAAGCAGAAAATTACAAGTGTGGAGAGAATGTTGAAAATAGGAATACTCCTTCTTGGAATTTAAACTGGTATAGCCACTGTGGAAGACAGTTTGGAATTTCCTCAGAAACTTATCTATAGAATTATCATATAACCTGGTGTGATAGTTTTAAATTCTTTTATGAATCTCAAAAAGAGAAAGATTATGATTTTGGGCTAATCTATTTCTGTGTGAGAAACATTTGATTGGACCATATCTGTGAGGCATGACTTAGATTCAGTCTCCACTCTCTTTCTGTATGTGATTTAAATGGAGACACACAGAAAAAGGGAACAGTCATATTGATCCTGCCATGTGAGAAAAAGGACTCCAGTTTCCCCCACAGCTGAGCTAAAAAATTGAACCCCCCGAGAGCCTCAAAGAGCTGAAGCTCAGGGAGAGATGTACCATATGCCTGATAGCTCACAGCTGAATTTGGGAAGAAAGCAGAGTGGCTGAGACTGATAGAGTAGGCCCAGTAAAAGCTAAGTCTTATGCCTGGTTTCCCACAGCTGAGCTCTGGGAATTGGTAGATTCTGGAGGGCAAGGGAGAGATTTCAGCAGAGATAGGTGCCCATTTTCCTTTGCCAAGTGGCCAGACAACAGGATCAACAGTAGCTGACTTTGGTGAATAAGCACCTCAAATGGTGCCTTGATTTGGATATTTCATGACCTCAGAACTGCAAGATTTTACCTCAAATAAATCCCCTTTATCCATTTCTGGTACTTTGCATCAGCAGCCCTTTGGCAAACTAAAACAGAAATTGGTACCAGGAGAGTGGTGTGCCACTGCTGCAATTACCAAAAATTTTGGAATGGTTTTATAAATGGGTAAGGGCTATTTTTTTGGAGTAATTGTGGGATGTTTGATTGTGAAGGTCTAGATTGCTTTGAAGAGACTGTTGGTTAAAAAATATGAATGCTAATTATAGTTCTGATAAGGTCATGGAAAGAAATGATGTCTTGGAAAAAAGTGATCTTTGCCTTAAAGTGGCAGAGGACTTGGCAAAATTGACTCCTAATGTTAGATAGAAGGCAGAATTTGAAAATGATGAGCTTGAACATTTATCTGAGGATATTTCCAAATTAAATGTGGAAAATATAGCCTGACTTCTCCTGGAAGCTTATAGCATAATGTGAGAAGAAAGAAGTAAGCTGCATACTAAACTCATGGGCACAAAGAAACCAGAATTTGATGATTTGGGAAATTTCGAGCTTTTGGAATAAAAGCACCCAGAGGATAATGCCCCATATGAAGAGTTAGCTGAACTTGGAAACAGGTAGGAACATTCTTGTAAGTCAGGATTGGAAACTCAGTTATCCAGGAAGGACTTGTGAAAAGTCTTACTGTCTGACAGATTGGACCCCTGTTTCCTGCATACTAAACCAACACACTTTTTGCAGTATCTCTATGAAAGAAACCACTGTCAGCCTGGACTAAAAAGGACAGGGAGGGGAGAGTCTAAAGGAAAAACAGCTTTGAGAGGAGCACCATGGAAGCTGAGTTCTGGACTTATGATATCTTCTCAGGACAAGAAAGGACCCCACCCATGTGAGCAGAAAGGGTGAGATTGCAGCAATATTTAAAGAAGATAAATCTTCTTGCCCATTGTTCAGAGCCACCCTAGGCTACAGAGAGGGTGAGGCAAATTCCACTGTGGTTGGGGAGAGTTAGGTCATCACTCCACTGCTCTGAAAGGATGGATTTG
>JAKSZT010054503.1:3040905-3052975 GCA_026826555.1 Tolypeutes matacus
TGAGCCATAGATTAGAGAGAATTTTGTCCCCATTACACTGTGCTAAGGGGGTTGACACTGTCCTCCAGGGACTGTGGTAAGTGTGGCTGTCATCCCAATGTTTTTGGAGAGTAAGGCTGCCATCCAGATGCTTGATGAGGGTGGAACCAAGAAAATGGCCTTTGAGCAAGCCCTTGAAAGGGGTGGGTCCCCATGAGGCCATGAAGAGAAGAAACCATCATTCAAAGGATGACTCTCAGACTTTAAAATTGAGTGGAATATGCCTTGCAGGGTTTTGGAACTGTTGGGGACCTGTGATACCAGTTTTCCTTCCAATTTCTCTTTATAGTAATTGTGGAATTTTGGCATTGTTTATGAATTCCAAAAATAGATATTGGATTATGTTTGTAAACTGGTTTGCACCTGGGCATGATTAAATTATGATTAGGGCTTTGAGTGGGCTATGTTAGAAGGAAACTACATGACAGAGAAGAGAGTTGGAGTTTTGATCCTGGACCCTGGGAAGTAAAGCCTCAAGAGAAGCAGATATGTGAGGAAAGAGAGAGATTCTGTTAGATATGGCAGAGGCCCTGGGAAGAGAGACAAGCCATTCGTCTGAGAGTTTGCAGCTGACCTTGTGGAGAGAGGAGAGCAGCTGAGCCCAGAGAGAATTGAGCCCTGGGAGAGAGATGAGACTTATCCCAGCCTACAGCTGATATTTGGAAGAAGCTGGAACCATGAGCCATAAGAGGAAGAGGAAGACTGAATGTCCACAGCCATCCTGCTACAACACGTGGCAACAGACTTTGGTGAGGGAAGTAATTATGCTTTATGGTCTGGTAACTGTAGCTTCTAACCCAAATAAATACCCTTTATAAACGTCACCAGACTTCTAGTATTTTGCATCAGCACCCCTTTGGCTGACAAATACAGAATTTGGTACTGGAGAGTAGGGAAGTGCTTTTGCAATTACCAAAATGCTGGAAAGGTTTTATAAATGGGTAAGGGGTATCTTTTTTGGAGCAATTGTGAGATGCTTAGTAGAAAAGACCTACAGTGCTTTGAAGAGATTGTTGATAGAGATAGGGACTCTAAAGAGACTTTTTATGAGGGCTTAGAATTAAATGATGAAACAATTATTGGAAACTGGAGGAAAGGTGAGCCATGTTTTAAAGTTGCAAAAAAAAATCATCAAGATTGACTCCTGATGTTATATAGAGGGCAGAATCTGAAAATGGCAAGACTGGGCATTTAGCTGAAGAACTTTCCAAGGTAAACCTGAAGAATCTGGCTTGGTTTCTTGCAGCTTAAAGCAAAATGCTAGATGAGAGAGATAAACTGAGGACTGAATTGTTGGGCACAAAGAAAACAGAAACTGACTCCAGAAATTTCAAGCCTCTGGAAATCAAGCTACCAGATGATAGTGCCCCATTTGAGGAACTGACTAAACATGGAAATTGTAAATCAGGATCAGAAATGCAGTTGTCCAAGAAAGACTTGTGGAAAGTCTTGTGGTCTGATGGCTTGCACCCCTGCTTCCTGCATGCTAAACCAAAAAATAATTTGAGAGAGCTGTATGAACAAAACCACTGTCAGCCTGGACAAAAAAGGACATCAACAGGAGAGATGGACGGGAAACAGCTTTAAGAGGAAACCCATGGAATCTGAGATCTGGAATTAAGACATCACCTTGGGCCAAGAGTACATAGAGGGTGAGTTTTCCCTGGCATTGAATAGGGTGGATGTTCTTGCCTGATGTTCAAGGAGAGTTTTGCCACCCCAAGGTACAGAGAGGGTGGAGTACATTCCCCAAGATTTAGTGAGGTTGAGGTTGATGCCTCATAGTTCTTTGAGGGGCAAGCCTGTCCCCAATGGTTTAGGGAAGGCCAGGTCACCAACTCTTTGCTCTGAGAGGTTTGGGTCTGTATGCCAGAGTTTAGGGAGGATGTTGCCTTCACCTCACTGTACTAGGGGGGGTTAGACACTAGCCCAAAGACTGGGTAAAGTGTGGCTGTATTAGTCAGCCAAAGGTGTGCTGATGCAAAATACTAGAAATTGGTTGGTCTTTATAAAGGGTATTTATTTGATGTAGAAGTCCACAGTTAACAGGTCATAAAGCGTAAGTTTCTTCCCTCACCAGAGTCCATTGCCACGTGCTGGAGCAAGACAGCTGCTGAAGTTTGCCAGGGTTCAGGCTTCTTGGGTTCCTCTCTTCCTGGGGCTGCCCTTCTCTCTGAGCTCAGCTCCTCTGTTTCCTCCACAAGGTCAGCTGTAGACTATGAGGCTCTCTAGGCTTTGCCTCTCTCCACAAAGCCAGCTGTAGACTCTCATGTGAATGGCTTGTCTCTTTTCCTAGGGCCTTCTCTCCTTCCTCATGACCAAGCTCTCTTACTTCCTGGGGCTCCAGCTGAAGACTCCAACATCAGAACTCCAAATCAAAACTACTTCAACACTGTCCTTTGTCATGTCTTTTTATCTTTGACACTCTACCCACCAAGGGGTGGGGCTCAACACCCTACTGAGGTGGCCCAGTCAGAGCTCTAATCATAACTTAATCATGCCCAGATGAACAAACCCAAAACAAGCATAATCCAATATCTATTTTTGGGATTCATAACTATATCAAACTGCCAAACTGCTACAGTGGCAATCACCCCAGTACTTTTGGAGGGTGAGGTCTGGAGCTTGGTCATCACCCAGATGCTTGATGAGGGTGGAACCAAGGAATTGGCCATTGAGGAAGCCTGTGGAAAGGGTAGATCCTCATGAGGCCCCAGGGAGAAGTAACCGTCATCTTAAGAATGACTCTCAGACTTAGACATCTAATGCCCCGCAGGTTTACTGAACTAATAGAGAACCCATGACTCATGTTTTCTTCCCAATTTCTCCTTATGGTAATGGAAATGTTTATCCTTTGTCTGTCCTTTTGTGTATTGGAATCAGATAAGATTTTGTAAGTTTCAGAGGTCTACAGCTAGAAGGGACTTTGCCTCAAGACAAACTGTATTACTTTAAACTGATTGTGATATGATTCTGTATTTAGCATTGTACTGATTTAAGTTTTTTTTTTAATATTGTAATGTCTTTTTGGAATTCAGAGTATGGAGTGTGGCAGTTTGGCATTGTTTATGAATTCCAAAAATAGATATTGAATTATGTTTGTAAACTGGTCTGTACCTGTGAATGATTAAATTATGATTAGGGCTTTGATTGAGCCACGTCAGTAGGACATTGAGTCCCTGCTCCCTTGGTGGGTGGGGACTCACAGAGAAAACTACATGCAAAGAAGAGAGTTGGAGTTTTTATCCTGGAGCCCTGGAAATAAAGACTCAGGAGAAGACATACATGAGGAAAGAGAGAAAGTTCTGTTAGACATGGCAGAGGCCCTGGGAAGAGAGATGAGCCATTCACCTGAGAGTTGACAGCTGACCTTGTGGAGAGAGGAGAGAAGCTGACTATGGAGAGAATTGAGCCCCGGGAGAGATGAGACTTATCCCAGCCTACAGCTTATATTGAAAGAAGCTGGGACCACGAGACTTAAGAGGAAGTGGAAGGCTGATTGTTGGCAGCCATCTTGCTCCAACACATGACAACAGACTTTGGTGAAGGAAGTAACTTATTCTTTAATGGCCTGGTAACTGTAAGCTTCTACCCCAAATAAATACCTTTTATGAAAGTCAACAGATTTCTGATATTTTGCATCAGCACCACTTTGGCTGACCAATACAGTAATGCAAATATTTATCCTACTTCTGACCCTACTTTGTATATTGGAAGCAGATAACATGTTTTCCAAATTTCATAGACCTACAAACAAAGAGGAATGTTGTCCCAAGATAAATTCATACCTATAACTGATTTTTATGAGATTTTGTATTTAGTATTGCTACTGAAATAATTTAAGGTTTTTGAAATATTGTGATGTAATGAATATATTTTGTATATGGAAGGAAAATGTCTTTTTGAGATTCAGAAGGTGGAGTATGAGAGTTTTAAAAACTTTTATGAATCCCAAAAAGAGAAAGCTTGTTTTTGAACTAATATATTCCTATGGGTGTGAGACCCATTTCATTGGATTATGTCAGTGTGATATGACTCAGGTTGAGTCTCTGTCCTCTTGCTGTGTCTGATAAAAACATACACACAGATAAAGGAAGTTGCCATATTCATCCTGCCATGTGAAAGAAAGGTCTCTAGTTTTGCCCACAACTGAGCTTTACAAGAGAAGCCCTCAACAGCCTCAAAGACATGAGGCCCAGGGAGAGATGAGCCATATGCCTGATAGCTCACAGATGAACTCAGGAAGAAAGCAGAGCAGCCAAGACTGATAGAGTAGACCTGGTAAGAGATAAGCCCTATGCCTGGTTGCCCACAGCTGAGCCCTGGGACATGGTAAATTCTGGAGGGGTAGGCAGAGACCTCAGCAGAGAAAGGTGGCCATATTGCTTTGTCATGTGACTGGACAACAGGATCAACAATAACTGACTTTGGTGAGAAAGCACCTCTAATGACTTGATTTGGATATTTCATGGCCTCAGAACTATAAGACTTCAGCTCAGATAAATTCCCTTTATAAAAGCCAATCCATTTCTGGTACTTTGCATCAGCAGCCCTTTGGGAAACTAAACCCTCTAGAAATCTCCTAAATATATACTCAAAATAATTGAAAGCAGGGACTTAAACAGATATTTTTACACAGATGTTCATAGCAGCATTATTCAAAATTACCAAAAGATGGAAGCAACCCAAGTGTCCATCAAAGAATGGCAAAAAAATTAAAATGTGGTATATATATATACAATAGGATATCATTCAGCATTTAAAAGGTATGAAGTTCCTGTTCATCAACAACATGGATGACACTTGAAGAGATTATGCTGAGTGAATTAATATTGCATGATCTCACTGATATGAAACAATTAGAATAAGCGAATTCATAGAGTTAGAATCTAGAATATAGGTTACAAAGGGCTGGGTTGGGGATAGAGAATGACGTGTTAATGTTTAATTTATACAGAATTTCTATTTAGGTTGATTGTAAATTTTGGTAATGAATGGTGGTAATGGTAGCACAACATTGTGAGTGTAATTAACAACAATGAATTATATATGTGAATGTGGTTAAAAGGGGGAATTTTATTTTATTTTTTGCAATTTTGTAAATTAAACTTTAAATTTACTAAAAGAAAATTGAAAATGTGTATCTCAGTTTGTTTATATATATATATATTTTTTTTTTTAATTTTTAAAAAGCTATTTAAATTACAAAACAATATAGGGGATTCCCATATGTCTCATTCCCTACACCTCCCACATTTTCCCACATTAACAACATCTTACATTAGTATGGTACATTTGATACAATTGATGAAAACATTTTGAAGCATTGCCACTAAGCATGGATTATAGTTTACATTGTAGTTCACACTCTCTCACACACATTTTTGTAAGTTATGGCCAGATATGTAGTGGCCTATATCTGTTATTGTAATGTCATTCAGGACAATACCCAAGTCATGAAAATGCCTCCATATTTTACCTGTTTTTCCATCTCCCTGCCCTCAGTACCTCCGGTGGCCACTGATGCCACATCAATGATATAATTTCTTCCATGGCTAGAATCACAATATGTCTATAGTATAATACCAGTACGTCTACTTTAGTCCATAGTTCATTCTCCAATCCTGAAGATTCTGGGATGATGATGCCCACTGCACCTCTAATTGAAAGGGGGCTTTAATCCCATGGAGCAGATGGATGAGACTCTTTTGCTTACAGTTGTAGACTCTCTCAGTTCCTTGGGATGGTCATTGTCCATCATCATCTCCTTGTTAGTTGTCCTGGGTGAGTCCAATGAACTAGAGAGTAGGTGTTGCAACTCTATTGAGATTCTAGACCTAGTTGGCACATGGACATCTGAAAGATTTTAGTCTCTTGGACATACACCTATCAATCCTAGTACTAATTATAGGTTCAAAGAGAAGGGACAGGACAGCCATGTTTAGGGAAATCACAACTGAGCCCAACTCTGTCACATGGGGGAGCATAAATTCCAAAGTAGGGCAAACTGGCAAGACATCAAACTCCTGAGCTATCTGCCCTGACTAGGGCTCTGGGAGTGTCTGGATATTTCCAGAGCCCTCACAAGCCCCACTATTTGAAGTAGTATTTACTTTGGCAGTCAATGAGATCCTGCTGAAACATGCATAAGCATAACCTCTGGAATGACCTCCCAACTCATTTTGAAGTCTCTTAGCCATGTAAACTCATTTGTCTTTACCTTTCCCCCCTTTTGGTCAAGGTCTTTTTCCAGTTGCATTGCTAGTTGGTGCTTGGAAGTAATCCCTCTGTGTCAGGGTGGCTCATCCACAAGAGTCATGTCCCACACTGGGAGGAACATAATGTATTTATATGTTGAGTTCAGTTTAGAGAGAGGCCACAGTTGAGCAACAAGGAAGCTCTCAAGAGACAACTCTTAGGCAGCCTATAATACTAGCCTCCAGAATATCTTTCCAACTCACTCTGAGATATCTTAGCCATAAAAACTCTTTTTTTAACGTTTCCCCCTTTTGGTCAAGGTATTTGTCCAAATGCATCACCAGTTAGCTTGTGGTAATAATACCACCGGGAATCATGTCCTATGTCGGTGGGAAGGTTGTGTGTTTATTGGCTGAATTTGGCTTAGGGACAGGTAACATTGGAATAGCAGGGAGGTTTTCAGTAGTTAATTCTTAAGCATTAATTATAATTAGGCTAAGTTTCATTTTTATAAGAATAAGGTTTATAAGTACAAGCATTAAGATAGAGGGCTTGGCATAAAACCTGTTTTCTCTTCTGATTCATGGCTTATATATTCCAGAGATTTTGTCATCATATTTGAGAAAATAGGAGGACTTCCCCAGAATGGAAGTTTAATATTTTGTTAGCTACTGTGTGGGTCTCTATCTATCCAATAAACATACCTATGACAACACAAAATTTGTAATAGAAGCATGCTTTATGTGCATTTTCCCCATTTATCATCACACTATCAACACCTTGTACTGGTGACGTACCTTTGGTATAAGAATGAAATAACACTCTTATATTTGTATTCTAAACCACAATCTTTGGCCACCCCAGAGTTCACTGAATTATACAGTCACCCATTTTATCCATGAGCTTTCCTTCTTGACTCATAGAAAACCCAAAGATTCCCCTTTCAACAATATCCACACTCACACTTCAGCACTGTTAATTACACTCATTTCCCTGAACCACCATCACCTCTGTCCATTTCCAAACCATTATAATCAACCAAATTATAAATTCTGCACAGAGTAAGCATTGGTTTACCAATCTCTACTCTCCTTCTATTAAGCAATATTCCAGGAATGAATTTTGACAATATGTTTAAAATGTCTTAAATATTCATTTCCTTTTTGACCTTCAGTTCTAGCGTTTTTTCCTTAGAAAATAAATGAAACATTTAAAACAATATAGTTAATGATGGTGCTCTAGCAGGGTTGACTATAATTGAAAAAATCTAAACAACATGAATATCAAATAATAAGATAGTGGTTAAATAAATGATACAATAACCGTATAATGAAATATATTATTCAGCTACTAAAAACTATGATGCAGAACTGCATTTATTAAAATTGAATTATATTCTCTATAGACTTAAGTAAGAAAAATAGTTTGGAAATAGTACAATTCTATTTATAATATGCATCTGTATATCCTTATATATCTATATGTTCATATCTATACATGTGTTGAATGGCTACATACTAAAATGATGAGTGTTTATTATCTGGTGGTATGATTATGTATGTTTTTAATATTCTTTTTTTCTCCTTATTTGTGTCTTCAGTTTTTTCTGAAATGAAAGTGCAGTTAAATTTATTTCTAAATGAATACAAGGAAGGTAGGAAAAATGATTGAACATATGAATCGTTACAAAATACTTGTTAACAGTTTCATACTAATTCCATCCCTGAGGGCTGAACCCTAAGCCACTGAAGTGCAAATGAGGATATGGATTTTAAAAAGGGTGACAGAGGTCTTTCTAGTTTTTCCATTTTAAAAAGAACTGACATGGAAATAGGACCTTGTTTTTCATTTTGTATAAATAAAACTTTACAGTGTTATTTATCCAACTACATATTCTGAGGTAATTTTAAAATAATATTTATCTGTTTTTTAAAAATGCACAGTGATTTTTAAAAGAAAATAAATCCTCAGGTAACCAGAGATTGACCTATTGTTTTCTGCAATGTCTCTCCCTTTTTATCTTAAGATATGAAAGTCTGGTTTCGATATCAGAATATTTACATAGAAACAATCAGCATGGCAATTTCACTATTGCCAACTAAAAACACACAAACACATTCTTCATTTGCTGAACGATTTCACCTACTGATGATGTTTTTGTAAATATTTGAGGACTGTAGTTCAGTCTATAATAACTGCCACATTTATTTATTAAAAGATAAAACTATACTATTCTTTTTTTCTATAAATATCACAGAATTACAATGTTTTAGCACTTTGGCAGCTGCTTTAGAGGCAGATTTGTATTCGTTCTTAAGAGTGAGAGAAACATAATTGCAACTGCCTAAGAGGAGATGATTTGAGATAAGGAAGAAAATAGAAGACAACTGTAGTAATAAAAAATGGAAGTAGAGAAGAATGATATTACTGGAATCTTGCTCTAATATTTTTCTCTTGTGTGGAAGCCAGTATAAGCTAGGTCCTTCTAGATTTAGGGCCTAAGGGGCCCAACAGATTTTATTTTAAGTTTGATTTCCATATATAGTAGCCCCATGACAGAGATTCGATGACAAATTGTATTGGAGAAAATGCAAATTTAGAGCACTGTAAATCCTTTTCTCACTTTGCATCCTTCCATATTTTCTTTTGTTGTTTTTCTTTCCTTTTTGAGGGCTTGATAATGCTAGCCATGATAAAAGTCAGATTATGAAGGATCTGAAATGCTATCCTAAGGTGTTTGTACTTTATAGTATAAAAAATGGGGTTACTGAAGATTTAGGTGTCACTATTTCTGTCTGGTCTCAATTCCATGGGTTGACCTTGGTGGTGTTCATCCCACCTTGATTTAGTTCTGGGAAATCAAATTTATACCACCAAAACACAGAGCAATGCTTAAAAGTCAATTTATTAATTTAAAATGATAAATGTTTCTGAAAAAAAAAAAGATTGGAATACATCTTTTCCCTTCTCACTTGGTAAATCACAACAGGGGCAAAAGGTTGCTTAGATAAATGAAAATGTAGAGGAAGTTATTGTCATTAAGGAGATAAATCTGTGTTAATCAAGTGAGGTAAATTTTATTCTTACAGAGATGCATCCAACACACAGACCTGAGTCAGCCCTAGGCACAATTACGAGGGAGTCACAATTTGGCTTCGGACTGAGTTTAATGATTTACCTGAACCAGTGTCTCCTAATTCCCATCTATTACCTAATCGAAGAGTTGCACTGTATTGCTCTCTAATGCAGAAACACTTTAAAACATTAGAAGTTCTTACTTCATTGTATAGAAAATTTCCAGTTGGGCTATGAGAGGACCCTGGGTATTCACCCATCAATCATTTTAGTTTACTCTAAATACAAAGTATCTCTTGTGCTTTAAAAGGTAATAAAATGAATTATGAAGCAAATAATAGATAGTATTAACCATAACGAAAGCATACATCTTTGACTTTGAAATATAAAAATCAGAAGTTATCTCTAATAGAATGGAATTAAGCACTTAAAACTGAAATCAACATATATAAAAAATGAAAAAATGGCACAAAAATTAAATTCAATAATTCTAACTGAAGCCAAATTACAGAAGATGTAAGGGCATTGGAAAATAACTCCAGAGGCAACAGAGAGAGAAAGAGAGGAGGGACAGAAAGGAGAGTTGAAGGGAAGAGGAGCCTGAGTTTTAAAAAATGAGAGATAAGATTCAACCAGCAAGATCACAGCAGAGTAAAGAGCTCCTAGAATCAGCTCCTGCTACAGGACAGTTGGTGATCATCCAGAGCTATCTAGAGCACTTTTTTGGGGACTCCAGGAGACCAGAAGTGCATCCTGCAACATCCTTGAAAGAATGGAAAGAGGAGAGTGCCCATCTTCAGAGAAGATTCGTAAGTAGAGCACTCCAGGCCACGGAGGCCAGTGCACATCCTTCACTAGAGGCATAAGCAGCCTCAGGAGCTGTTCCGCGGCTGGAATTGGAAGCTCCACTTTCCAAAAATGGGAGAGAAAGAGACGGTTGGGCACGGACTTCAGCTACTGATTAGTAAATTTAGCAGGATAAAGTATAATCCTAAGAATAGCTAAAGTTTGAACCTGTCCAAGTCAGAAAGAGGCCAGTGGCTGCCATCTTAACTCCACGCCTCACGTGAGGGGAAGCAAGGCTGACTGAAAATCACAGTGCTGGTAGGGACCAGCTGCTTGTTATAACCCAGGAGATCGACCACACTCAGACTTTAACCACTTTTATGAAGTTTATTGAGCTAAGCCCGCGGGTGTCTGCAGCACCTCTCATGCAGGAGAGAACTGCAGCCCCAAGGTTTTAAAATGGCTCCCTTATATAGGGGGTTGCTGTCGCAGTTTGCAAGCAAGCGGGATAAACAGAAGCGGATTTTGGCAGTTAGCTAGCGTTTGCACAGAATGCCCTGATAGCCTGGGGCACAGCTGCAGGGTTGAGATGTCCTTGCAGGATTGTTCAAAGGAGGGGAGGTTGTATGCTTGTCTGTCCTTGCAAGATTGTTCAAGGGAGGGGAGGTTGTGTGCTTTTCAGATAAGACACTTGGGAGACAGTGGGAAACTTTTCTTTTCTACGTTACTCTGGTTGCCATGAAGGCCTATGGGTAGGCTAATTTAGGGTTCAACATGCTTTCCATCTAGATCAGATTGCCGCTGATCTAGCCTAAGCCCCAGGCCCACCTCGGGCATGGAGGAAGTTGGGGGTAGTTACGCCAGCCTCTCCCGGAAATTACAGGACAAGGTGCAGAGGCAGTTATCCTACTTCGGCAGCACAAGCCACCCCAGGAGCTATTCTGTGGCAGGAATTGGAAGCTCCATTTCCCCAAAACAGAGGAGGAAGAGATGGTTGGCCACCAATTTCAACTACTGATTAGTAAATTTACCTGGCTAATGTATAACGCTAAGACAGCTAAAGTTGGAGCCTGTCCAAGTCAGAAGGAGGCCTGTAGCCACCATTTTGACTCCACTCCCAGCATGAGGGGAAGCCGGCCTGACTGAAAATCACAGTGATGGTAGAGACCAGTTTGTCTCACCTGGATTGGCCTGCAGCCCTGGCCTAGGCTTTAGCCCCACCTCTAGCAGGGAGGAAGCTGGTGGGCCCTGCACCAGCCTATCCAGGTACATTTAGCTGACACAGACTGAATAATCAGAAGTCTACCCAGGCAACTGCGGTTATCTTGGACCTGCACTGCATAGATTGCTGCCCATACCTGCAGCTCCATGCCCACCCCAGGCCTGGGAGAAAGGGGTGTGAAGCTTCATCAGTCTCTCTGGGCAACTACAGTCTAGGCCTGTATGAGTTGGGTTATTCCATACAGCTGTGGCACTGTCCCTAATCCTGGCAAAGGAGAAAGTTGGGAGGAGCTTCATTGGTCTTTGGGCCAATGAGGGCAGCTTCAGCCTCCACAGCTTATAGCACCAACTACATCTTTGGCTCCTTCTACACAAACAGCAAGGGAGAAAGGGCAGAAAGCCCTAAACTAAAAAGAAAAACTGCACCCAGAATAAACACTCTAGTAAGCCAGATGCCAAGACACCAACAAAAAATTACAATCCACACCAAGAAACAGGAAAATATGGCCCAGTTAAAGGAACAAGCTAAGCCTCCAGATGACATAAAGGAGTTGAGACAACTAATCATAGATGTTCAAACAAATCTTCTTAATAAATTCAATGACATGGCTAAAGAAATTAAGGATATTAAGAAGACATTGGGGAAGAAGGAGGCAAGATGGCCTTAGTGTAGGAGGGCGCACACTGCAAGCTCCCAGAGCAAGGCGGATTGGGGACGGGGTCCTGCCCGGGGGTCTGTGCTGTGCACGCG
>JAKSZT010054503.1:3062975-3094743 GCA_026826555.1 Tolypeutes matacus
AAAAAAAAAAAAAAAAAAAAAAGAAGACATTGGATGAGCACAAAGTAAAATTTGAAAGCATACATAAAACAATAGCAGATCTTATGGGAATGAAAGGTGCAATAAATGAAATAAAAAATACAGTGGAATCATATAATAACAGATTTTAGGAGGCAGAAGAAAGGCTTGGTGAGCTTGAAGAAATGACCTCTGAAAGTGAACATACAATAGAACAGATAAAGAAAAGATTGGAAAAATTTGAACCAGGTCCCAGGGAAATAAACGACAGCAAGAGACATGCAAACATACATGTCTTGGGTGTCCCAGAAGGAGCAGAGAAGAGAAAAGGGGCAAAAGGAATATTTGAAGAAATAATGGTAGAAAATTTCCTAACCCTATTGAAAGACATAAACACCCATGTCCAAAAAGCATGATGTACTTCCATCTGAAAAAATCCAAATAAACCAACTCCAAGACACATACTAATCAGAATGCCAAATGCCAAAGAAAAAGAGAGAATTCTGAGAGCAGCAAAAGAAAAGCAATGCATAACATATAAGAGATACCCAATAAGATTAAGTGCTGATTTCTCACCAGAAACCATGGAGGCAAGAGGACAGTAGTATGATATATTTAAGATATCGCAAGAGAAAAAACTTCCAGCCAAGAATCTTATATTCAGCAAGACTGTCTTTCAAAAATGAGGGCCAGTTTAGAATATTCACAGATAAACAGAAACTGAGAGAGTTTGTAACCAAGAGACTTCCTTTGCAGGAAATACTAAAGGGTGTGCTACAGCCTGAAAAGAAAAGACAGGAAAGAGAGACCTGGAAAAGAGTCTAGAAATGAAGATTATATCAATAAAAGTAACTAAAATTGTCAAAAGAGTGGTGAAAATAAAATATGACAGATAAAACCCAAATATTCAGGAATAAACTTATCCAACTATGTGAAGCACTTATATTCAGAAAACTACAACTCATTATTAAAATAAAATTTAAAAGACCTAAATAATTGGAAGAACATTCCATGCTCATGGATTGGAATACTAAATAATATTAAGATGTAAATTCTACTGAAATTGATGTACAGATTCAATGCAATCCTGATAAAAATTCAACGAGCATTTTTTAAATAAATGGAAAACATGACTATCAAATTTATTTGGAAGGGTAAGGGGTACTGAATAGCCAGAAACATCTTAAAAAGGAAATGTGAATTTGGAGGACTCTCATTTCCAGACTTAAAGTTGTATTATCTAGCTACAGTGGTAAAAACAACATGATACTGGCATAAAGACAGACACATAGACCAATGGGACCAAATTGATGGTTAAAAAAGAGACCCTCACATCTATGTTCAAGTGATTTTTGACTAGCCTGTCAAACCCACCCAGGTCGGGCAGAACAGTCCATTCAAAAAATAGTGCTGTACAAGGAAACTCAGAAAAAAAAGAAATAAAAATAAAATATAATTAACAGATTGGGATATTCAAAAAAAGAAAATGGGAAAAAACAAAAGAAAAAATTTGTTTTTTTTAGAACCCCTATATCACACCTCATACAAAAATTAACACAAAATGAATAAAAAACCTAAATATAAAAGCAAGAACCATAAAGCTTCTAGAAGAAAATGTAGGAAAATATTTTCAAGAACTGTTGGTAGGTGGTGGATTCTTAAAGGAGATAAGAAGAGGACTGAGATAGACCACTGATGTTTAATGTATGTAGAAGTTTTATTAGCTTTACTGTAAAAGTGTGGAAATGTACAGAGTTGATGGTTACACAGCTGTGAATAACAGCTGATTTATAAATGGGGATGTGCTGAAAATGGTAGTCTATGGATGTAAATGCCCATTGACAGAAAGCTAGAGAATAATCTAAGGACTGAATAGCACAGTAAACCCAGAGGTAGATGAGAATTGTGGTTGATGGTACAGATGCAAGAGTGTCTTTTGTGAGCTAGAGCAGATGTACATCACTATTGCAGGGTGATGGGAATGTGGAGAAGCATGGGAAAAATACAACTGGAGTGACCTATGGACTGTGGCTAACAGTAATAATGTAACATTCTTGCATCTATGCCAAAGATGTACTGTGTTGATAATAGGGGAGTATGGAAAATGTGTGCCAAATGTATGCTGTGGACCTGGTAATAATTGGATGTTATTATCTCATAATCTGTAATAAATGTTCCACCACGGTGTGGTGTGTTGATAGAAGAGTGTTGTTTGGGAATTCTGCACATGTGCATGATTGTTTTTTAAGTTTACATCTTCTGTCATAAAAATATATTTTAAAAATATTAATAGGGTCCGTTGGGGGGAAAATATACCAAATTTAAGTTAAGGACTATAATTAGTAGTAAGATTTTGACAATATTCTTTCTTAATTTGTAACAAATGTCTCACGACAATGCAAGGTGTTGGTGGAGGGTTGATGTATGGAACCCCTGTATAATGTTATGAATGTTTGCTTTGTAAGTTCACAACTTTTACTATTCACTTATTGTTTATATATGTTCATGTATAAATGATATATAAATAATAATAATAGGGTAGAATACTTTGGTTAATAGTAATATTTTTAATATTTTAACTCTTTAATCATTAGTTAAAATGTTTAACAACAATGCAAGTTATTGGTGGTAGGGTGAGGTATGAGAGCCCTGTATGATGTTATGTATGTTTGTTTTGTAAGTTCAGAACTATTGCTATACACTTATTGTCTATGTATGTTCGAGTGATATATTTCAATAAATTTTTTAAAAATTTAAAAAATGAAAGATAAGCTTAGTTACTTTACTACTGGACAGATGGTAGAAGTTATCTTATAAATGACTATTTGAGGCGATAACTTTGTACTATAACTGAGATATGCCCTCCTCCTTATTTCATCCTTTCCCCTTATTTTTCGAAAAAGGATAAGCTAGAGTGCAATATCACTGAGAGGAGGTGGGGGTATTTGTTGAAAAGTTAGAGGAAAAACAAGGAAAGGAATGCTCTCTATTCTCCCCAGAATATGCGCATTTGCCTCAGGTCTGTAAATGTTTGAAACCACATTTATGTGGAAAGTTTTGAACAGCCTTTCTTAGGCTGTTGAAGAAATCCTGTCCTGTTAACCAGATATTTTTTCAGCTTATTTGACATTTATTAGTTAGTCTGACATTATTTCAAATACTCAGAAATGAATATGAATATATGATACAATTCACAAAGAGTTCTGAGAGATAGGCTTTCATTGTGACCTTCTTCTGGACCATTTTGGTAATTGATTTTCCTTTTTTCTTTTAATATAGCCTCCAGTTCGTGAGTTCATTCTACTCACTGAAGAATGATTTAGTTTGTTTCATTAAGAAAATTACCAAAAATGAAAAGCAAAATATCTAATGTTTGATGGCTTTTTGGTGGCAGAGTTGTTGGAAAGGAAGCTTGAGATGTGGAGAAACCACATTGGAAATTTCAGTGTGTGATTATATGAAATAAACTGATTACAACTCAAGTTCATGTCTCCCAGTGCTTGGATCATAGCCCTGGAGTTCTGCTGTACTGTTTCATATACTTGGCTTTAGTTCTTTGTACAGGAAACATATATTAATAAGTTCTTACTGTTCATGAGGTAACTGGAGATACAGAAAAGAACAAGATGTCACTTCCTTCCTCAAGGAGCTGATGGTGTAAGAGGGAATGTGGACAAGAAAACTGGTAATTACAATATAATAGTGTAAGAGATGTGCTAGACATACATATATATAAGGCTCTATGGAGACACAGAAAGACACTGACCTCATTCAGGGTGAGGAGCATATTTTAGGCAGAAGAACCTACATATCTTAAAAGCATGGGTATGAAAGACAGCATGCTACACACAGGGAACTGCCAAAATTTGTTATGAATATCGGGTATGGTGTGTATTGGCTGAAGATGATGTCAGAGAGCTAGACAGGTGTTAGTTACAGCATGCAATGTCATATGTACCATTTTTGGGAGTTGGAGGTAAAACCACAGATCCATACTTAGGAAGGAAAGGGCTTTACAGTTTATTTCCAGTAGAATTCATTCATTTGTTTTCAGTCATACAGGACACTTTTTTCCCATCTAGCTTCCCCAATAGTTGTTGTCTTTTACTTATTGTGCACTTATTGAATCTTGACTGACTTTGAACATCTTGGCAGGCCAGTTGGCGGAAATTATGGCTCTGAAATAGAGCAAAGATAATGGGGTTTATAGGTCTGGTTTGGAAAATCAGATGCCTCATTAGAACTGGATCTTAAGAAACAGACAATCTGACATATTGCAGTTAGTGTTAAGTGATGGAATGGTGCCAGCAGTACATCTGGTATGTATTCTGTACAGTCTTTTGCACAGGGCTTAACCTCCTGCTTGGTGAGTTCATTCTGGAGAAGAAATTATACATTGGAGTATGCCTTTGTAGGCATAGAATTAGAACAAAGAGAACTGATGTTCTCAGGAGACATTTCCGTCAAGCTATGGTGGCATGACAAATTGTTCTTCTCCATTCCAGAAATATTCCTCTCTAGAGAACTTGTAGTTGTATAATCTATGCAAACACTCTCCCGCCCCCACTTGTGTGACATTGTGTGTCACAGCCTAGCTTACAGTAATCATAGTTTGGTTTTCTTGATGGAAATTGAGTTGACATTGGAAAATCATCAACAGCACATTTATAAAAACATTTCTTATGTAGAAAGACTATTGTAGATGGCTGGCTTTATCCATTACTTTTTTTTTTATTTTCAAAAAATAACCACTTCTAGTCTGAGAGACTCATTCTTGGTTATATTTCCCATTTTGAACCTGTTATATCTCTATATACTTGTGCAATAACTTAGCAAGTTAAGAGTTATAGATTTTTAAGCAGGAAGGGACCATGAAGAGTTTCAGTTAAATCATTTATAAACAATTTTAAAGCACTCGAACTGTTTTTGCCAAATGTGTTCCCAAAGCATGTACAAATATTAAAATAGGGCTCTGAGGGAACTCTGATGTACTTTCACCTGCTTATTTTACAGATAGGGAAACTGATGCTAATACAAGGGGAATAAATTACCCAGGATTTCACAGATGGTCAGTGGCAGACTCAAGACTAGAAACTACATCTTCTGACTCTGATCTAGTTCAGTGCTGTTTTTACTCCATCATTTCCTACTCGTAAAATGTATATAAGGGCAGGGATGGGAAAGCAAACTGATTCATTTTGTGATCTCATTGACCATTCTGTCTAGAAAATTCTTTTTAAAATCTTTCAAACACTGTTTCTAAAAAAATTTTAAAAGATACTTAGATTACATAAATGTTACACAAAAAATATAGTGATTCCCATACGCCCCTCCTCCCACACCTCCCACAACCTCCCACATAAGCATCCTTCATTAGTGTGGCACATTAATTGCAATTGATAAGCACACCCTGGGGCTTTGCCATTAATCATGGACCATAGTTCACATTGAAGACCAAACTCTCTCCCACACAGTTCTGCATGTCATATGATGACATAAAATGGCCTATATCTGTCATTGCAATGTCACTCAGGACAATTCCCAAGTCCCGAAAAAGCCCCTGTATTACAACTGCTTTTGGCCATCAAGAGGAATTTTTTATGTTGGAAATAGTCACCAGTGCCCCTATATACCGATGTTTTCTGACCATTTGTGTTATTCAAACAGCTTACTCTAGTGTTACAGATATAGAATTATACCCATGCTTTTAAAAAATACATGTTAAATATTATCAACATAAATAAAGGTTATTTACAGATTATTATCAATATAAATATAGAAAACCTCTGCCATAAATCCTGGGAAATCAAGTATACCATTAACATAATTGTTTGTGTAGGGGGTGGTTGACACAAGTTGGTAGCATTGTCAGAAGAGATTTTTATTGTTGCATGGGAGCAGCTTGAGCTGGATGGTTTCAGGGTTTTTTTTTCCACTTCTGAGAGTTTTATTCTTTTTATGTTCTGTAACTTGAGATGGCCCCTGATAGAGCTGACTATAGAAGATGGGTAGAAAGTTAGGAACAATACTTTGGAATTCCCCTTGAGCACAATGGCTATTTTAATCCCTGACTGTTGGGTCAAGAAGGGATTTCAGGAACAAAGCTTAGTAAGTTTTGTATTGTGAGGGAAGACAGGGTAAGACTATCCTATTTAGAATAGGATAACTACTTGTAGTATCATCAATTTCCCTATCTGTAAAAAGTGGATCTTTACTGGGGAATCGGGAGAACACAGATCTTAATCTTGATGCATGGTTATCTAGCTTGGTGGCCTTGAAATCTCATTCATTAACATCATTTATTATGACCTACTCTATCCACTGTGCTTGGTCTTGAGCATACAGAGAAGAAATAAAGTGGTCCTTATTCCCACGGAACTCAAGTCTGATAGAGGATGTGACACATTGTCTAAGAGTATGCTTAAATGTCTAAGTACTATAGTAAATGAGCTAAGGAGATAGAGAGGGGCAATCACTTAACCTAAACTAGAAGGGGAAAAAAGCAAAATGATTCCTGAGAGAAAAGACATATAAGCTGAATGTAGAAGGGCAGGATGAGGGATTTTTTCCAGTAGGAAGTGAAGGGAGATATTCCCAGGCAGTCTAGACACTGGCAAAGACCCACAGGCAATAGATAACACCGTTCGGCAAATGAAAAGCGTTCAATACAGCTGAAATATAAGGTTTGCTGGGGAGAGCCAACGACAAAGAGAGATAAGCAGAGGTTGAATTATGAAGTCCTGAACTACCATGCTAAGGAATTTTGGGTTTATTCTAAAGGCAAAGAAGGACCACTGAAGAGTTCTAAAAGCAGGTACATGACACCATCAGAGTTGCCTTTGAGAAAAATCATCCTGCCAGCCATATGGAGGTTGGATTAGAGGGAGGCAAGATAGAGGTTAGGAAGCCTGAGTAAAAGAAATTGTATTGCACAGTGAGGTGATGCCATTAAGACAGTGAAGATGCAGGAGGTAGGAAGGATTATAGTGATATGTATGAGGGAAATTGAGAGGACTATGGTACTGTTATCTGGGTAGGGCTGACCTAGAAGTTAGGTAGAATGTTATGAGCAAAACCTTGGAGTTTCCCTTGAACACAATGGTTACCTAATGCTGGCTGACTGTTGAGTCAAGAAGGGAGCTATTGGGTGATAGAGTGCTCTTGAATTTTAATTTGGGTGAATGACAAGTGTTAGCTCCTATTTGTGGTCTCAATTTCCTCCTCTGGAAAATAAGAAGGCAGGATAAGTTTATCTCTTAGGTCCCTAGCAGTTCTGAACTTTATATACTTATCCATTTTTCATTTAGTCAATTATTATTGAACATTTGCCAGTCATTCAGAACTTATGGAAGACTTAGAATCTAAGCTGTGGTACCCAATTTTCTGTCTGTGCTATTTTATCTAGCTCTTGCTCTTCAGTACAGCCATGTACCCTTCCTCTGACCTCTACCATTCTGGATCATGAAGATGACTACCTATGCATTTTCCATTTTATCTATGGTTCTTGAGTTTTCATTCATTTATGAAATCTTCCTTGACTGCTTCCTGAGGGTCAAGTACTGTCCAATGCGCTGGGATTCAAAGATAAAATTCCTGTCCTCAAGTGGAAAAAAAATAAGCAAACAGATAGCTAGTAGTGACAAGGCATTGTGATAAGTGTTCTGGAAGTGGTATGAATTTGAGTGTCCTGGAGACAGAAAAGAAAGGTATCTAGCTACATGGGGGATGAAGAAGAGTCAGCCACAGTTTAAGAAGGAAATAAGGCCTCATGTACACTTGGGAGGCATAGAAGGAAAAAGCAGATGCCTAGTGAGGTGGGGGAGGTGGCGTGTTCTAGACAGAATGTACAACTTAAAGAAGTGTTACAAGAAAGCACATATTAAAAAAAAAAAAAAAAAAGGGAAACGGATGTGGCTCAAGAGGTTCGGCATCCGTCTACCATATGGAGAGACCGGGGTTCAATCCCCAGTACTTCCCGGTAAAAAAAAAAAAAAAAAAAAAAAAAAAAAAAGAAAGCACATACTGTGTGTACAGGGACCTGCAAATAATTGCTTTAGTTATCCAGGTTTTGCAAATCAATCAGCATGTTGGAGCACCTAGCTTGATCTAGGGTAGGTGTGACAGTTTGAAGCAGGGTAGATGCCAGAAAATCATGTCCTTAGAGCAAACCCATTCCTGTGGGTGTGAATTTATTGTAGGTGGGAACTTTTGTAAAGTCGCTGCAGTTAAGGGCTTATTTTTTTTTTTTTTAATTATGGGTAAAAATCAAAATTCTCACAATACATACAAACATTTGTAAAATGATATATAAATATATATGCATATATGTGTATTTGCTTACAAAAATGTTATTTATATATATATATATACATATATTTTAAGAGGTGCTTAGATTACCTAAAATATTACACAGAACCCACTGGGATTCCCATGTTGCCCACCTCCCACACCTCCCACCACATCCCACACAAACATCTCCCACAGTGTGGCCCACCAATCTCAATGGAGCCAGGAAGGGTTAAGGGCTTATTGATTAGATTACTTCAGTAAGGAATGATCCAGGGTGGGTCTTAATCCGGTTACTGGAGTCCTTTCTAAACATGATATATACAGATAGAAAGAGAGAGAAACCCATAAAAGCTGAGAGAAGAAGCCACAGAAAACAGAAAGCTGAAGTGTGGAGACCCTGAGAAGCGAGACACCACCATGTGCCTTCACATTTTACAGAGGAGTCCAGGATTGCTGGCAGCTATACTTTGGGGATAGAGTGACACTTGATGCCTTGATGTAGATATTTTCCCAGTCTCAGAACTGTAAGTTTGCAACCTAATACATCCCCATTTTTGAAAGCCAACCCACATTTTGGTGTGTTGCTTTCGGCATCTTTTAGCAAACTAAAACAGTAGGACAGAAAATAATGGTTTCCCATAGAAAACAATGGTCTCCATGGTAATGAGGTTCTCAGTCCAGCCCATAAAAGCTTATGCAGTACACCATGTATATGAAGGACCATACTGTTAATAATTCCATAGATGCGAATGGCCACATGGAGCTCTGCTTCTGTAGGAAAATCTATTCCATGTTTCAACCATGGGTTCTAAAAACACTCACTTTCCCACTGAAGCTTCAGTAGTGTGTATAAAGAGACTCTTTATCTCCCACCCTTCCATGTGGTAAAGCACTGCACCCAGGAACTTTCTCAGGTACAGGTTACTACCAGTGTCTCATGGAAACAGGGAGAGGATGTAGCACAGAAAGAAATGGAAATATGCACTTCAGCAGGGGAAAAATGGGTGTGGGGAAGAAAATAGAGAAAAGGAAGTGACTAATGATGGTAGGGAAAGAATGGGTTCCCCAGGGACAATGGAGACAGGAGTAACTGGGAAACAATGGAAGACAGCATAGCTGGGAAAGTACTCCTTGCCAGGGTGGGAATGGTGAATGAGGAAAGGAATCAGCACTTATGAAGTTTCTACTGAGTTCCATCATGCCTGAGACATTTTACACATGCCATTTTTCACCCTTAAAAGGAATGTCTCATTATTCCTGTTTTCAGGGGAGAAAACTGAGGTGCAAAGAAGTAAAGAGATTTGTTTGGAATAACGTGTTAGTACGTCAGTAAGTGGCAGAGCTGAGATTCACATTCAGAGGCCATGAAGTTCCTACAATGCATATGTTAATTAGAAAGAAATACTTGCAAGCTGGGATGCCTTCTTATGTTATTGCTGAGAAAATTTAGGCAAAAGATGTGAGAGTGATTCTTTTAAAATACCTCTACTATATATAGACAGCACCAGAACTAAAACCATGGTGTCCTGACTCAGCTCAGTGCTGTTCATTGCATGGAGTACCTGCAGTGGTAAGGTAATATCTTAGGCACAGGTCATGAGCTCACTGTTTAATGCTTTGGGATTTATCTGCCCCATCCAAGGAGACAAGGTAGCCTATGCTAAATGCTAGAGTAGAGGCATAAACACAGTATATTGGAAGAAGACTGAGACTGTAATTCCAACTCAAGGGATCAAAGAAGGCTTGTGAAGGATGTTGCTCAAGTCTATACAGCCTATAAGTGGTAGAATCTGGAGCCTACATACTTATTCATTCCCTTGGGTGACTGCATGTGGTATAGTAGGAGAAGAAACTGGCAAGGCTGGTGTGGTGGTTTGGAGCTGTATATACCACTAGAGAAACATATTCTTAACCTTAATTAATTCTTGTGGGTGGACCTTTTGATGAGGTTACTTCAGTTAAGGTGTGGCTAACCTCATTCAGGGTGGGTCTTACTCTAATTACTAGATTCCTTTCTCAGGAAAATGAAATTCAAACCCACAGAGAGAGAAAGCCATGGGAAGTATGTAGCTGAAATTCAGTGGTACCCAGAAAATAAATGAGAGGCCAAGATTGGCCGCCATGTGCATTGCCATGTGACAGAGGATCCAATGACCACAGATTGTTGGCAGCCCACTCAGAATATCAGTCTTCAGAGAGAAAGCATCACATTGATGATGCCTTGATTTGGACTTTTTCCTGTCTTCAAAACCATGAAATATTAAATTTCCATTGTTTAAGCCATCCCTTTGAATGGTACTTGCTTGAGCAGCCTAGGAAACTAAAACAACTGACTATGTTAGTTTTGGAGGGCTTTGAATGCTATGTTAAAGATTTTGGTCTTTGTTCATTGGCTCCCCGGCACCAACTAAAGAGTTTTAGGTTGGGGTAGTATAATTTGATCAGATGCTACTATTCTGTTCACTATCCCACTGCATGAAACCAATAAAGAACAATGAAAATATATCTAGGTATAAATAAAGTATCAAACTGAGTGATAGATGACAATTAATTCTATGAATAGTTGGAAAAGAGAATTGTTGGCTAGATTTACTAGGGAGGGTTTTAAAGAGGAAGAAGAACTTAATATAGGCCTAGATAAGATTTTCTTAGAAAAAGAGAGGGAGGAATAGGGCACTGCAGGAAAAGTGAATGACATGTCGAAAAGCACAAAACAGGGAAGTAATGGGATATAGTTTGTAAGGACACAGTGCTGCTTGACTGGAGCAGAGCTGAGTGTGAAGGAGGACAACAGAAGACCAGTTGTAAAGTCTACATTTTGCATTACCTTGAGGTCTGAGATGAGGATACTGGCTTAGGGCCACATGGTTATGTGATCTTTCATAAAGATAAATGACTGCAGTTGTAACAGTGCTTGAGCTCAGAACATTTATTTAGGTGTTAAACACTGATAGCTGCCTACTCAGCATTTTATAGGAGTTCTTGCTCTGAAAGAGCTTCTAATCTCATTAGAGAGACCAAATAATCATGTTTGAAATGTTTGAAGAATATATGCAGATAACATATACAAGCATTAGTAATGTATTTGAAGCTGAGTACAAATGAAGGACCAAATAGCAAAGGCACTATTTTACTTGAAACAGAGTTGGGCAAATAGACAGAAGGGTTGAGAATCCTGAGAACACAAGTAGAGGTTTATGCTTGGGTCAGAGAAGGATTTCTTCTTCCCCTGAGTTGGGAAAGAAGGAGGGAAGGATGGGAACTGTGACAGGTCAGTTGGGGAAAGTGAGCTTTAAGACTGGTTTTAAGGGAAAAGAAAGGAAGTTCCTTATGATAAAGATAAGATTTAAATGTGTTATTTGCTTTGTGACATTTAAAGCTATGGAGAAAATTGTTCTATTTTATTCTGTTGTCCTGTTTTATTCTTTTCTGAGGGCTGAAATTAAGTTTTCGATGATACACTAAATGTAGAATGTATGTAAGTGGCACACTTTAGAGTTCAACCCTTGAGAGTTTGTAGTTTTGCTGTTTATATACTTTTATTGAGCATTGAAACAAGAACCTTCACTTCCTGGTTGCTTTATTTTTCTTTTAGCTACTGTAATAGCACACAGACTCTATAAATGTGCAATTTCTAGTCTCAAAACTTTATTATTTAAACATAGGCTGTTTGTCAAGTTTCCCAAGCATTGATGAACATAATATTCCATGAGATCAATTGGAGTTATAATATAGGAATAACAAGGCAGAGATCTAGGTATCTGGAATTTTTAGCTTTGCTGAAAGTCTGAAAGTTGATGTATTTTTACAATGAATATTTACATTTTAGAAGGCAAAAATCATGGTGATAGTCAACATAAAGAAAACAAAGCAGAAATGATGGTGTTACATGTAGGCATTTAATGTTATTATCTACAGCTGTTCATTTATTCACTTACTTCCTCTATAAGTGATTTATTGAGTCCAGCTCTATTCTCATTTCTAGGAGGAGCAGGGGCTGCAAAATAAGCATAACAAATTCCATGACTTTAAGGGGTTTATAGTTGGAGATAGATATTACTTAAATAAAGACTGTGTGTCATAGGGCTGTTGTAATTTGGAGAGGGAGATATCATTGTGGTTTACAGTGGTATTTGGAAGTGTCACAGAAGAACATGTGCTAATCCTTGAGGAATGGGTAAAAGTTGAAAAAGGTAAGAATTAAAATGAAATTAATCAGATTTGCCCAAGACAACCAAGACAACTAACAAATGATGATGATGGACAACACCCATCCCAAAAAACAGAAAGTATCTGCAACTGCAAGCAAGACAATTCCATCCATCTGCCCCATGATATCTAAGCCCCCTCTCAATTAGAAACAGAGTGGACCTCACCATCCTAAAATCCTCAAGATTGAGGACTGAACAAACATAAGGGGTGAATGCAGCTATGGACTAAAGTAGACTTATTATTATTCTAGCAATGGAAAAAATTGTAACATTGGTATAAAGTCAGTGGTCACCAGAGGTTCTGAGGGGAGGGAGAGAGAAGAATAGGCTTAATATGGGGCATTGAAATTGTTCTGAATGGCATTGCAATGACAGACACAGTCCATCATATGTTTTGTCAAAATCTATAAAAATGTACGATGCAAAGTGTAAATTATAATGTAAACTATTGTCCATGGTTAGCAGCAATGCTTCAATATGTGTTCATCAATTGTAACAAATGTACCACACTACTGTAAGTTGTTGTTAATGGGGAAAAATGTGGGAGGGGGAGGATGTGGGGTATAGGGGAATCCCCTATATTTTTGATGTATCATTTATGTAATCTAAAGCTTCTTTAAAAATAAAATAAAATTTTAAAAAAATGAGGGGCAGAGTATAAGTAAATGTGCAGAGGGAAGACTAACTATGCCTTTTTCAGGGAACAGTGGAAAGACCAAATTGACCATAGTAGAAGATTTGTGTAAAGGAGTAGTGAGAGAGAACTTTGAAAGAGGCAATTGGGGCCAGGCTGTGGACAGTTTTATATGTCATGCTAAGGAGATTGGGCTTTATTCCCTAGGCAGTGGGGAGCTGTAATACTGTGGTTTAATACCTTATCCTTTAGACAGATATTAGACAAAAGATTAATTGTATCTTTATATATGTATCATATCACAGAGAACCAAAGACTGGCATTTAACACTGCAGCAAAAATTAAGTAACATCTTGAATTAGAAAGCACAGTGGATGGTATTATATGCGAAAGGGAATGAGAAAAAGCATCGTTAATATTCATACACTGTCACAGTCACAGTTGCACTTTATTTCTTTGTTCTATTCTTAATCTACTTTAAATATTTTTAGCATTAACTATGCTACGTAAAAGACTCTAATGAAAAGTTAGGACCATTGTGCACTTGTGTCAAATTTTCATATAAGATATGAATCCTCTTTTAAATGGATCAGTTAAGATGAAATGGTGACTTTAATCATTATGGCAGTATGACTAGCACCAAAATGAGGGCAAATTAGGTGAATTGCTATTATAAAAAATCCAGTCTATCCATACTGTAGCACATATGTCCTCATCAAGATCAGTGAGGCATTAGCAGCTCAAGCAGAAATGCCAGATGTTTTGATTAGGAACCTGCACATGATTTGGCATGCTAATAGGTAGAGAAAGGCTCTTTATACCCAATGCTGATTTCTCGGTTTTATGCTGGGAAAACTGAGAATTTGGGCCCACTATTCAAGAATTTCTGGGTATTTCAAAATGTTTACTATCTAGTAGGCAACATATTTGTTGGAGGTTTTGTATGTTTGTATTAGTTAGCTGCTGGGCATTGTGTAGACAAAATATCTATTTATGGTGAGGAAACTTTCTATTGATAAGTTTCTTGTGGAATTTTTTGTGAACCTTGAATCTTGGTAGAAATACACCATTGTTAAGGAGCTGCTGAAAATTCACTTTTGCTCCTTCTCATTCCATACCATTCTCTTTAAAATGCAGCTGTCTGTTAAACAGGCAATGACATGTTATTCAAAAGGAAAGGCACATGCATACCCAAGCACAACCAATTTTATGGTTTGCTCACTGGGGGATTTATTCCACTCTAGGAAACTGCCTACTCTCTCCATGTCTGACTTGTAAAGTGCAGCATTTGGAACTGTACTCAGGAAGTTGATGGATTTTCCACATTATTTTCACATGAAATTTTTACCTCAAGGAAGAAAACATAGAGTAAAACCCTAGATGAGGATTTTTATACATCCCTAATTCTGTGACTATTATCACTCTATTCCTTCTATTTCCAGTGTCCAAACTCTTCTTCTTTACCAACCCAAATCCCATCCATGATTTAAGGTTCAGTTTGGATGCAACCTTCTTCAGGAAGTGTTCCTGACTATATAGAAATAAAAATAACTCTTTTTCTTCTGACCCAGCACCTTGTTGACAATACTCATATGGCACTTATCACATATAACCTCATAACAGAGTAATTTATTTGAGTGGGCTTTTTTGTCTTGCAGGGCAAATACCCAAAGAATAGAGAATATGTCTCATATATCTTTATTTCCTTCCATTGAATCTACATAGTGCTTAGCATATAGCGAAGCTTCATAAAAAATAATTGAACGAATTCATGTATGATATGCATTTAACTTCAGAGCTTTAAGGAGGAAAATGACATCTTCTGGATGTTAGGTTTAGGGGTCACTTGGAAATAAGATTCAATTAATCTTCTCAGGACATCTGGACTAGGTTTTCCCAGGAATAAGTTTGAGAAAACATAGCTGAATTGAAGGACCAATCTTGCTTTGGAAGAGGAGGAAGTAGCTAATTTGGGGGTAGAAAAACTTGTTACACTTCAGTAAACATTTACTGAGTCCATCTTTCATGCCAGGTACTGTGCTATATTGGGGATAGAGAGACAGCTAAGACAGAATTCATGTCTTTAAGATGCCCCCAGTCTATTAAAGTGGGTTTAGGAAAGGTAAGAAATGTCAAGTAAAAAGCAGAAGAGAAAGCCTTCTAGATTACTGATACTGATTTAGATGTTGGAGAAAGCTAAAATGAGAGTAGATCGTTGAAGACCCAGTTTCCTACCTTTCTGATGCGTGTTCTTGGATGAGTTTGATAATTCCAAAGAATCACTAAGGCAAAGCAGGAACAGTCAACCAGTTATCATAAGGTGATGTACAGATTGGCCTTCATTATCAGACAAGTGGAATTTTTTTCATCTGCTGTGTCTTTGTTCCTCTCTGTACCATCTGGGTGTAAATTTAAGGATCTATTTAATACTCTCAAAGAATAGAACATGCATATTTCAGACCAGAAAAAAGACCAGAAAGGATGCTATCTGAGGCCTATTTCCATTCTTGGCTTTGGAACCTTCCCTTGATCTACATACACATACCACTAGGACCACAGGTGTTCATATGCATACACAGATTCACACATATACTCTGATCCCCCCCAGTACATACTGGCACACATATTGACATACAAAGGCACACATACTGACAAATACATATGCACACATACTCACATTTGCATACCAGAAAACTCTGAACCCAGCCACTGGCTCCTTATGTCTTCTGTCTTCCAAAGAGTTTAAATGAGGTTGAATCCAATGGCTCCCAGCCACTGGCTCCTTCTGTCTTCTAAAGCGTTTAAATGAGGTTGAATCTAATGGCCCACTGCCTGTCCCCCAAATTAGCACCTTGTTTTTAGAAAAGTTGGACATGTCAGTTCTCCCTAAGGATAGCCTTCCTTGGGTCTGAACACTCATCCCAAGGAGGGCCATAAACAACAACCTATTTTGTTCATTTCTTTAATACTGCATAAGTTCCTATTAATGGTGGTAATTACTTTTGTCATGAGGAAAGGTTTAAAAGGAACACGAGGTCAAAGTAGATGCATTGACACTGGTTTGTGAATGTACAGATATCTATTCCTTTTATGCTCCATATAGAACTGAGCCTCAGGTCTCTGATTGGTTCAGATTTTGTGATTTTGCTTTAAAGATTTGGTCAAAAGGCAATGATTGCATATCAAACTGAATGATAGCCTGATATCCATTACTGCAGGGAACATTCTGTACAATTATTGGGGGCAATTCATCTAAGATCCATTTCTCTTGCACAGATAACTTTAACTAATGAGATTCACAAAGCCCCTTTTACATTCCTAGGGTTTACTGCATGCGAGACTGGTGAGCTTGACATGCTTTATGAGGATCAATAATATACATTAGGTGCTTGCTGTGCTTCAAACTAAATGGAACAATATTAATTCAAGCCATAAACAGGACAAAAGAAACTCAAATGTCAAAGATTTTGAAATAAATAAATAAATTGAAGAGACCCCCCTCCTCCCATACCAAACAGAATTTTAGGAACTTTTAATTAGAACTAGTTAAATATAGTTCTTATCTTTATAGATTACAGATGTGTTTGATATTTTGCTAAACCTTTTTAAAAAATACACGTTTATTAATAAGTTATGTTAATTGCTGGAAAAGAAGAAATTAGATGCTCATACTTTGAGCTGACCTAATTTAGAGGTCCAAGTCAAAGAATGTTAATAGAAAGAAACCAGGTTTGGAAGAACATGGGGTTTGCTGCTTTCTTGGTAATAGCCTGAGGTGAGAACAGCAGAATGGATGTGACTCCAAGACAGGGGATTTTTGAGAAGGAATTATAGAACTAAAATAGCAATAAAGAGACGCAGTAAAGAAAATGAATCATAGTTATATGGATATCACTGAATATATCACATTGGAAACTGTGTTTTAGTCAGTGGCAAATGAGTTGTCATCATTGGGCACCCATTGGCTCAGCTCATATGAGGCGTCAGAACATAAATGGGTTGTGGATCCACATCTTTGGTTGGCCTGTCTGCCTGGCCTCTGTGTTTAGCTGCTGTGAATTCTAAATGCTGGCCATGACGCCCCAGCTTGGCCTGATCATGGAGGAGACAAAGATTACGATTGACTTGAGCAACGAAGCACAGCATGTTTACAATTTTGGCAGTGAGTGAAATGCAAAGGCTGATATCTGAGGTGTCATTCGGGTGGCAGGCTGGCTTAGTGAAAAGGAAGAGTGATGATTTTCTCAACCAATCTCCCCAAAATATTATGAAATACTGATCTCCATTCAAAAATTTAAACTATGCCTTATGATAAGCTTTAATTATCTTTACTTTTTTGTTTCTTCAGAATTATGCTCAGGGATAGTACTTTGGGGTAAAATTTAATTTTTCACTTTGATTCTTTGAGGACTGGGGAGCATGTGGAGTGTAGAATAACTCTCCATGCTAAAGAGTTTTTTTAAATATAAGTTTATTTTTTATTTTTTAAAAGATACTTAGATTACATAAATGTTACACAAAAATTGTAGGGATTCCCATATGACCCACCACCCGCTCCTCCCACAACCTCCCACATAAACATCCTTCATTAGTGTGGCACATCACCTGCACTAGATATACACATCTTGGGGCTTTGCCACTAAGCATGGACCATAGTTCGCACTGTAGACCACACTCTCTCACACACAGTTCTGCACGTTATATAATGATATAAAATGGCCTATATCTGTCATTGCAATATCACTCAGGATAATTCAGAAAAAAGATATAAAAGGCATCCAAATTGGAAAAGAAGAAGTAAAAATTTCATTATTTGCAGATGACATGATCCTATACTTAGAAAGCCCTGAGAAACCTACAACAAAGCTTCTAAAACTTATAAAGGAGTTCAGTAATGTCGCAGGCTATAAGAGCAATGCTCAAAAATCAGTAGCATTTCTGTACACCAATAACGAACAATCTGAGGAGGAAATCAAGAAAAAAATACCATTTACAATAGTAACTAAAAGAATCAAATACCTAGGAATAAATTTAACTAAAGATGTAAGAATTTTTAAAAATGTATTGTTAGACCATGTGTTATAATCCCTACTCTGATTAATGAAACATTTGAAGGAAAGAAGTTAATTTGCTTTATATACCTTTTTAAAACAAATAAGTGATACTTGAGTTATGTGAAAAATAAGATAATGCAAATAAGCAAAAACCAAGAGAAAACAATGATCACTCTTAGTGGTACCCAGAGGCAAAATATCATATGAAAAATATAGACAATAATTCAATGGTATGTGTGTATGCATTATAGTGTAAGTATGTACATACATACAAATATATATACAAACTTTACTACATTTTTAGAGAATATGCTATTTTATAATCTCTTTATTGTTTTCTGTCTTTTAAAATTTCAATAAATGGGCATATATAACCAAATAGTTAAGTTTGGACATTTGTCTTGGCTACATCTTCTTGTTCTCCATCCAATGCCGCTCAGACAGATATTCAGCATGTATGCATCAGTAGAGGTGTATTAGTTGTTTATAGCCAAGATCTGTTCTTTTGGGAATGGGGTACATACTGTTTGGTTGGTTCCCATACAATACCAATAGTTAAATATTTGAATATTACCTCTGCATATCACAGGAAATCTTACTATAAAATACCATACTACAGTGAGAATTCTGCTCTACGTAGCCAACAAAAATCTGCTATGTGTTAGGTGTTCAAGGGAGATATAGATGTGTAGATTTCCCTGATAATAAGAGCTTACAGGTAGTTAAGTGGTCGTGCTATCCATTCAAGAAAAGATAGCTAACAGTGCCATTGCTCAGTATTGATTGTGCTAATTGCCAAATGAATAGTGTAGACAGAATGATAGCAGAGTTCAGAAGCCTGGAATAGTCAGAGAAGTCTTCAGGAGGAGGTAATATTTGAGGTAAGAAGAGAGGAGGAATGCAATTCAAATAAAAGGAATAAAGAAAGGGCATGATGTGTTTGGGAAAGTGCGAGAAGATTAGTTTTGCTTTTAGACCCATTCTCTCCTACCCCTTCTCTCCAAGAGTTTTGACCTTTTGCAAACTATCTTTACTGGATTTGCTTGCCAAATGGCTTCTGGTTAGATTTGGCCAGTTGAAGACTGGTCAGATATTGAAGGGCAGAGGAAGGGAAGAAGCCACTGTGTTTTTCTCCATCTTTATATGCTTCAGTTAGGGTCTCTGACAGTTGGCAGTGTCTCCTCTGCAGCTCTAGTTCTTACTGGGAAGCCCCAAAATCTGAAATTCTGTTGAGAAGTTCTCTACCCAAGGTTCCAGCTTTTTCCTGGTAGCCCTGGCTCCAGGTCTGGGTCTCTTACCTAGGTTCCTGGGCTCTTACCTCATGCATTTATTCCTCAGTCCTATGGAGGTGTATTAGTCAGAGTTCTCTAGGGAAACAGAATCAACAGGAGATTTCTGTCAATAATATGAGATTTTATAAGAGTCTTTCATGTGACCATGGGGATACACAAGTCCAGGATCTGCAGGCAGCCTGCAAACCAGGGACTCCGATGAAAGTCCAATGAGGGTCCCTGATGCATTTTCAGGAGACCTTGCCTGTCCAAAGATCAACTGGGAAATTCTCTCCAAATGTTGAAATCACTTCCTCTTTTAAGGCATTCAACTGATTTGATAAAGCATCACTCATTGCTGACGGCAATCTCCCTGATTGATGTAGTTGTAATTAGCTATCTAGTCAGTAAACTCACTGGTGACTAAAGTCCATAAATATCCTTGTATTACAATTAGCCCAGTGCTTGCTTGACCAAAAACCTGGACACAATTACCTGGCTGAGTTGACACATTAGCTTAACCATCACAGTCCACCCCTTGTCAACTCAGCAACCATATACTTTACCTTAAACCATACTTATTCTCTAAGTAAAAACAATAACAGACAAGCATACATATATATTTCTGCCTAACAATGTTCAACTCACCTGCGTACAATCAGAAATGCATTAATTCCCTATAGAATAGCATGCAAGTCCTTGGGTAATAGCCACTCTTTTAAACTTTACATTCTTAAATATTATGACATGAAACTAATATAACTTTTCATATGATAGGGGAAAAGGTTGGGGAAGTGAAAAAAATTCATTTTGTGTACATATACAATTATACTCATAACAAAACAAGGAAGAAAATTTCATGATTATTACAGTCCTCATTTCTGTAACTGGTCACATGGTCAAAGTTCATATTTATCACTATCTTCTTCCACTACCCATATCATGTTTAAGACTCTGTTCCTCAGGAACCACCCCACTCATGGTACCAAGCTCTATTAGTCAGGGTTCTCTAGGGAAACAGATTCAACAGGAGATATCTGTCAATAATATGAGATTTTATAAGAGTCTTTCATGTGACCATGGGGATACACAAGTCCAGGATCTGCAGGCAGGCTGCAAACCAGGGGCTCCGATGAAAGTCCAATGAAGGTCCTTGATGAGTTTCCAGGAGATGTTGGCTGTCTAAAAATGAGCTGGGAAATTCTCTTTGAATGCTGAAATCACTTCCCTTTTTAAGGCATTCAACTGATTGGATAAAGTGTCACTCATTGCTGACAGCAATCTCCCTGATTGATGTAGATGTAATCAGCCATCTACACAGTAAACTCACTGATGACTAAAGTCTATAAATGTCCTCTTATTACAATTAGCCCCATGCTTGCTTCACCAAACACCTGGGCACAATTACCTGGCTAAGTTGACACATTAGCCTAACCATAACAGGATGGTAGCAGCTAGTTGCAGTTCCTAAGCTGTAGGCTGCCTCATCTTTCCCCCCTTTGCTCTTTCTGTTCTTCAACCACCTTTGTAACTGGTTTCCTGTATTATAGTTCCTTTATTGAGCTACCTGGTGTGGGTTCTCTTTGCCTGATTGCATACTGACTGATGCAGTGTGAATCCAGAAATGGAGAAGATAAAGCTGGAAAGATGATTAGACACAGATTCGTAAATAACTCTTTCTTACCCAAGAAGGAAAACTTGCCACACTGTAAGAGCTTCCAAAATAGTTGTGGGGGCAGGGAAAAATACATTCAGCTGTTGGAAGATCAGTGTTTGTCCCTTGGAGATTTCCATTTACTTCTTAGGATGCCACTTGTATGTAAGTTGTAGAAGTTCTCTTCCTTATCACTCTACACACCAGTAGACATTGAGGAAAGGGAAGAAGAAGAATTAAAATGAAGTGGAGCAAAACATTTTGGTGATGGATTTGGTAATGGAAATAAACACATACACCAAAAAAAAGGGAACACTGACATCTGGTCTGTCTTGTACAATATGAAAGCCTTCCAGGAGGAAGTGATATCTGAACTAAATCCTGAAAGTATGTGTATTAGATCCTTACTGCTGCTATAACAATTTATCACAAACTTAGTGGCTTAAAACAAAACAAATTTATTGTCTTGTAGTTCTGGAGATCAGAAGTCCAAAAATTATGGTGTTGGTAGAGTTGTGTTCTTTCTGGAGGCCCTAGGGGACATCCATTCCCTTGCCTTTTCTAGCGTCTAGAGGCCACCTGCATTCCTTGGGTCATGGCCTTCTTCACCATCTTCAAAACCAGCAGTGTAGCATCTTCAAATATCTCTCTGACTCTCTTACCTCCCTCTTTCATTTATAAGGACCCTTGTATTTGCATTAAGCTCACCTGGGTAATCCAGAATAATCTTCCACTTCAATATCCTTAACTTAATTGTACCTGAAAAGTCTCTGTCATGTAAGGTAACATATCCACAGGCTCTTGGAACTGAGACATCTTTGTGATGCTATTATATATATATTTTTTTTACCACAGTAGGGTAGGAGTCTGTTAAGTTAAAAAAAAAAAAAAAAAAAAAAAAAAGGAAAGGAATAGAATGTACCCAGTACAAGCTCAGAAGGATGTAGCACATTCTAGCCACTCATCTGGCAGTCCTCAGAAATTACTGTTACTATCATTTCTCAAGCAAAATTGTATATTCACTAGAACTTCAGAACATACAATCTGCCTCACATCTCTATGGTGCAAGCAGAAAGAAGTTGTTTAAGCTGTAGTATATGCAATCCTAAAGCTCAGCTCAATAACAGAGAAGAAAGGACATTGGACTTGGAGTTTGATGGTCCATGTTTCAGTTTTGCCACTAAATAGTTTTGCTGTCTTGATAGAGTCTCTTATACTCTTTTAGACTTAGTTCCCTTCTCTGAAAAATGAGGATAGAAATTCCAATTGCCTGGGGTTATTGTTAGTATTCAGGGAGATAATGTACTTGAAAGCACCAAGCACAATTTCAGGTGCACACCTCCCACTTTATTCAAGTAACCAAGGCTAAATCCACTATTTTCAGAGGATGTAGCCTGTTGTTTGGTAGTCAGTTGGAGGAGGCACTAAGGTTGAGACAGAACTGAAGTCAGAAATACAAACTGGCAAATGATACTAGCAACAAGAGACAAAGTGACTAAGAGAAGACTGATTTATTGGTATTTCTAAAACGAACCCATAAAGCAAGTAGGTTAATTGGGACTGTAATGGGAAACCATCTTTTAGGTAGCGGTCACTTAGAATGTTCAGAGAGGCAGGAAAGCACCAGTGTGAATCCTACCTAACAGATCAGGACCTGAAGGCTGGTGGCCCTCTGCTACCTTAAACCATTTTTCAGATGCCTAGGAAATTTATGGACAAGCTTGAAAAGGTCAGTCTTTATTCAAAAGCATGATCAAGGTAATTCATCCTTCACCCAAATTCACAACATTCAAGCGCTTTGGCAATTATGTAAAAAGAGTCTGCAGGAAGAATATGACCTATCCCTGGTGACTAATACTTTGTGGAAAGAAAGGATCAAGCCAGGATTGGGGAGGGAGTGAATCCAATGAAACTGAGCATTTGTCTGTTCCTTGTTTTTCCACTAATAATAATGAAGGCAGGCTTCATTTAATGAGTACATTCTACACACCAGATGATCCTCCCAACAATCCTCTGAGTAAGGCATTATTATCATGCCCATTTTACAGATTAGGAAACTGAAGCTTCTAGAATTGAAGTAATTTACCTAAATTCACAAAGCTACTAAGCAGTCAGTCTCGTTAGAAGTTGAGCCTAGTCAAACCACATTCTTATTAACTACATTGTGCTATTAATGTTATACCATACCCTAAACAATATCCCTCTTGTCTTAATCTTTTCTTAAATCATGGATTTTCTCTGTCCAATTGCTATGCTCAGCTCTTCGCAGCCTTGGCTTTCCTTAACTTGGTTACTATTTCTCTTAGTTTCTCTTCTCAGTCCAACCCTGCTTCTATCCCCACGACAAGTTATCATCACTCCCCTGGACCTTACAGAAACAAACTTTGAATTCTTTAGCCAGTGCAGGGATAATGGAAATGGCACAGACCTTGCAATTATAATATTCTTAGCAGTGTGTGACCTTGGACTAGAAATTTCTCTAAGCCCTTTTCTTCTCATCTATAAACTGAAGGTAATTATACATAGTTCCTCATTTTGATGATTATATAAAATATCTGCAATTCCTTAGCATTTTGATAATAAATGTGAAAATCTTTATTATTTTGTAGTATTCATCAAATATTATTTCCTTTCCTTTCTCCTTATTTCCATTTACTTAATTATAGTCTCTTCATGCATAGAAATCTTCAAGAATTTTTCTCAGAAGCCAGACTAACCAAGTTTCAATTCAAGGTTTGTCACTTACTAGCTGTGAGGCCTAGGGTAAGCTGTTTATCTGCTCTGTGCCTTAGTTTTCTAATCTGCAAAACTGAAATAATGGGTACCTATCTGTAGCAGTTTGGCAGTTTGATACAGTTATGAATTCCAAAAATAGATATTGGATTATGCTTGTAAACTGGTTTGTTAATCTGGGCATGATTAAGTTATGATTAGGACATTGACTGGGCCACATCAGTAGGGCACTGAGCCCAACCCCTTGGTGGGTGGGGTCTCGAATATAAAAGACATGGCAAAGGACAGTGTTGGAGCAGTTTTGAGTTGGAGTTGTGATGCAGAGTCTTGGGCTGGATCCCCGGGAAGTAGCATACAGAGGAGCTTGGTCGTGAGGAAAGGGAGAAGGCTCTGGGAAGAGAAGCAAGCCATTTGCCTGATAGTCTACAGCTGGCCTTGTGGCACAAAGCAAGCCTGAGCCCAGAGAGAGGCAAGCCCCGGGAAGAGAGGAACCCAAGAAGCCTGAACTCTGGCAAACGTCAGCAGCTGTCATGCTCCAACACGTGGCAATAGACTTTGGTGAAGGAAGAAACTTATGGTTTATGGCCTGGTAACTGTAAGCTTCTACCCCAAATAAATACCCTTTATAAAAACCAACAGATTGCTGGTATTTTGCACCAGCATCCCTTTGGCTGACTAATACACTATCACATAGGGTTTTTGTGATATTTAAATTAGTTATTATTTGTAAAGTGCCAAATCTTGCCTGGCCCATAGAAAGTTTCCAATAAATGTTAGCTATTATTATTAATATCCATAGGTATCCAGGCTATGTTAACTTCCTAAACATCCCATGTTCCCATTACTGTTCCTTATGGAAGACTGACATATTAACAATAATCACAAGTGTATTCTTCCTCTGTGACATTTCATTTTCTAAGCCTAAATATCCTTATCTATAAAATGGGAATAATTACAGCATCTCCTTCAGGCACATAGCAGTGTCTGGCATGGTAAATTTTCAAGAAATGTTGGTTATTGTTAATATTTATTCAGTTAATACATTTATTGAGCACTCTATATATATTAGTGTTGGAGGTGCTAAGGATATAGTGGTGAACAAGAAAGACTATAATGGAGTTTACCTTCTAGTAGGGAAGACAGATGCAATGTTAATTGCTATGAAGAAAAATGGAGAGAGGGAAGGTGATGAGGTTAGTACCCTTTGAAGTCTTTGAATGAGTAAAACATTGGATTGGTATAAGTTGATGTAGGAAAAAAGGAGGAGCTGGCTTAGGGGATCACATCACTGGCCATTTCTGCTGGGTGCTATATTTGAAGCCTGGAATGGCAGAAGATAAAAAAGGCTGGAGGGTGCTGACAACAGCTTGGACAATTGAAGCATCATTTGGCAGCAAGTCCCATTGACAATTAACCAAAGGCATCAGTATGGCCAATAGGAATAATGTGTTCTCTTTGTGAAAATCTGAGAATGTATCAGACTCTTTAATTCTTTTGCCTCTTCTGGAAAAACTGACCCATATATTCATGTTTAAAAACCTAATAAAATTAGTTATAGTCTTTTATTAGTCTCTGGAATGAATACTAGATTGCATCCAGAGGTTTCATGAAATATGTGGAACTTTATTGGGACTCATTTATTCTATGCATTATACACACTGATGGGCAAATGTAACTAATAGGTAGCTAATAAACATTGTTATTCTATAAAGCCACCTGATAGGTGCTATATTGGAAGATAACTGGCCTCTAATATTAGCAATACTTCTCTATTTATCATTACCAAAGTAGTCTTTACTACTAAAAACATTCTACTATGGATTCATGTAGCATCACTAATAGAGGTAATAAATAGTTGTATATTTGCCCACTGTAACTGTCAAAGAGATAACCACAAGCCCATAAATAGTAAAAGGCACTCAATATTTAAACTAGACTGGCATTGGTAACCTCTTTGAGATTGTCCATGAGAAAAGTGCTGACAATTCAGGGATACTGACGAGGATAAATTATCTTGATCACATACAGTAAAAACAACTCATTTGAGTTGCTCTTCTACATCAGGCCTAACCACCATTCAGAAAATGGACTTCAAGAGCTAAGATGTCACTAAATTGCCATTCAACCCACTCACATCTCAAGTATTTAAAATTTCCTCATACAACATCTCAGCATTTTGATAGAAGAAGAATGAATAGTGACATGGAGTTTGACATTTTAGAAAACTAAGTAACAGGAACGTATTGAGAGATGAACAGGAAGCACGATTGGAATCCATTGGGAGGTGATATTAAGACAGACATGGAGGCAGATAGACAAATTTTGTAGGATAACTGGACTGCATTTGTTAGGAGGAATTAAAAATTAGGCTCCAAATCTCAGGAAAGGGACTAGCAATAATTCAATTTTAAATAGCAAGATAGGCCATATTTACTAAGTGCCTACACTGTGCCAAGTACAAGAGTAGGCACTTGGGAAATAATGGGGAATACTAGCCTTGTCTTATAGGAGCTCTGTACCCAGAAGGAGAGACACATACATAATTTAGTATAATAAGGGCCATGATAGAAGAAGAACAGGGCACTGTAGGAACGTATAAGAGGAGATCTAAAACAAAATTATGTGAAAGATGGCTAAGATGATTCCTGATGAGGAGAAATTAGTGAAGTAATGGATAGGTAACAGAAAGCCAAAATCCTGGAGGACCTGGTATAATATCTAACTGGTATAATATCTAACCAGGCAATGGTTAAAAGTTGAACCAATCTGAGCTAATGCAATCTGTATCTGTCCTCACAATTACCCCCTGTACTCAGATATTATGCCAGCTGCCAAACATTTCTCTTTTAATAGGGGAGTTCAAGCAATTAACATTCAATGTTATTACTGTAAAGGCATTATTTACTTCATCCATTTTGTCCTTTGGCTTTCTGTTGTCATATCTTACTATTGTCTGTCTTTTTATCATTTAATTTACCCTTCTTAATAATCTTCATTTCTACACTCTTACCTAAGTCTCTTGCTCTTATTTCCTTTTAGGTTGCAGCACTCCATTACCACCTCTTGTAATTCTAGTCTTTTGATAATATACTCTATAAGTATTTGTTTGTCTGTGAAGACTTCAAACTCACCCTCATTTTTGAAGGACAATTTTGCCAGATACAAAATTCTTGGCTGGCAATTTTTCTCATTCAGTACCTTAAATACATCATACCACTTTCTTTTTGCTTCCATGGTTTCTAATGAGAGGTAAGCACTTAATCTTATTGAGGTTCCCTTGTATGTGATGCTTTGCTTTTCTCTTGCTGCTTTCAGAAACCTCTCTTTATCTCTGATATTTTTCATTCTCAAAATAGTAGATGTCTCAGGAAATATCTATTTGGATTTATTCTATTTGGGGTGCATTGTCCTTCTTGGTTATTGTTATTTATGTATTTCATAAGGGTTGGGAAATTTTCAGTCATTATTTCTTCAAATATTCTTTCTGCCCCTTTTCCATTCTCTTCTCCTTCTGGGACAACAATAATGCATATATTTTTGCATATCACATTGTCTTTCAATTCCTTGAGACACTCTTCCATTTTTTCCATTCTCTTGTCTTTCTGTTCTTCTGTCTTTTCCAGTTCAGATATTCTGCCTTCAAAATCATTAGTTCTGTCTTTGAGCAATTCAAATCTTCTTTTATGTGCCTATAATATATTTTTAATCTCATCCATTGTGTCTTTCATTCCCATAAGGTCTGTTACTTTTCTTTGCAAGCTTTCAAATAATTCTTTATGCTCATTCGGTGTCTTCATAATATCCTTTACCTCTTTATTCATATTTTCTTTCAATTCTTTGAATTGATTCATGTAGGTTGTGTGATTATCATTGATTAATTGTCTTAAATCTTGTATATCTTCAGCGTTTTTGGTTTGTTCCTTTGGCTGGGCCATCTCTTCCTGTTTCCTAGTATGGCTTGTAATTTTTTGCTGATGGCTAGGCATCTCAATATGTTGGTGAATATACTTATTAAGGCCAATTTCTCTCTCTTATCTATTGTTTTTTTCACAGCTCTTTTAAAATATTTGGTTCAACTTATTCTATATTTTTACAATTTCCCAGCTTAAGTTATCAAAATTGGGACAGGGACTCACTAATGGGGCACAGATTTCTCCCAGGAGTTAGTGTACAGAGAGGACCCAAAGCAGTATTTGTCCCTGCAATTTCAAGACAAGTCAGCACATGGTATTCATTGGCTCACTTTTCCATAGAGCTTTTCCCACAAGCTTCCTTTTCCTGTGTTTTGGTGTGGCCAGAGCTGAGATTCAAACTGGCCTCTGCTGACTGAATTCACTGAAGTAAAACCCCCAACTCCCCTCCCTTTTCCCTTGTAACAGCTGACAAGGAAGAAGTTGACTGTTTCCCTCTCAGACAGCTGCAGAGAGCCAGGGGTTTTACTCCAACGACATGTTCCTGGAACTCCTAACCATTTCTCTTCATGTGAATGAGCAATTATACTGAAATTTCTCTGATGAATTTCCCTGTCTGTGAATTGTTAAACTCTTAATCACTCTTTTGTATACAAAATGAATTTCTTCCCCAACCTTTTCCCTTATCATGTGATAAGTTGTATTAATCTCATGTCATAATATTTAAAGATGTCTTGTTTAAGAGTGGATATTACCCAAGGGCTTGCACCCTATTCTGTAGGGAATTAATACATTTCTGGTTGTATGCAGGAGAGTTGAACATTGTCAGGTGGAAATATGTGTGTGTGTGTGTGTGCGTGTGTATGCATGCATGCCTGTTATTGTTTTTACTTAGAGACTAAGTATGGTTTAAGATAATGTGTATGGTTGCAGAGTTGACAAGGGGTGGACTGTGATAGTTAGGCTAATGTGTCAACTCAGCCAGGTAATTGTGCCCAGTTGTTTGGCCAAGCAAGCACTGGGCTAATTGTAATAAAAGGACATTTATGGGTTTTTGTCATCAGTGAATTTACTGCATAGATGGCTGATTACATCTGCATCAACCAGGGAGATTGTTGTCAGCAAAGAGTGATGCTTTATCCAATCAGTTGAATGCCTTAAAAGGGGAAGTGATTTCAGCATTCAGAGAGAATTTCCCAGCTTGTCTTTGGACAGCCAAGGTCTCCTGGAAACTCATCAAAGACCTTCATTGGACTTTAATTACAGCTCCTGGTTTGCAGTCTGCCTGCAAACCTGGACTTGTGCACCCCTATGGTCATGTGAGAGACCCTTATCAAGTCTCATACTATTTACAGATATCTCCTGTTGATTCTGTTTCTCTGGAGAACCCTGACTAATACATACATACATACATACATACAGTCGTATTTGAAGAGTAGTACTTAAATGATAATGCACTAACTCTCACAAAAGCAGGGAAATTTGTATTGTCTTCCTGGCTTAGGTCCATTTTCTGGAAAAACTAAGTTTCTTAAATATGTCACGTCCATCACCTGACATCCTAAATCACAAATATAGCATAGAAATAGGAAATTTTTCTTCATGCAATTTTCTCCCAAACTTTCACTAGCCTCTCTCTCTCCCTCACCAAATAGTAATTTAAGAACTGAAGGTCTCAAAAAGGGGAGTCTAAATGTAGCTGCTAAGGGCAAATGATGTATTTTACAACTTTGCTTAGGAATTACTATGTTTAAATGATTAGCTCGTTAATCCAAAGAAGTGACTTTTACGGCACTTCAGCAGAAAGATTCTTCATTAATGATTCAATTTTTCTAAATGTCTTATAAATGCCAGGCATTGTAGTAGGTGCTTTAAGAAACAAATATCAGTTTATTATTTCTAATTTTCATTAGAACTTGGCAAGGAAAATAATAGTAGGTCCACCTTACATATGAGAAAACTGAGGCTAATAAATTTTAAGTAACTTGTCCAGTAATGCACATCTAATATGTGGAAGAATTGGGATTCATACCTGTGGTTGATCCAAAGCGTATATTCTTTCCTTAAGGCATATTGTGTCCCTCCATTGTCGTATAACAGTATCTAAAGAAAATAGGGAGTATAAAATAATGTCATGGGATAATATATTTAAACTTCAGTTAAAATATGAGTTTTGTCTTGTGAAGGACATGATATATAACTATAATGCCCTCAGATTCCAACAGTTTGAAGATGGGTAAACAAAAATTTGCTTTTGCATTGACTTTGGTTGGTTGACTTGATGAGTCTCTATGTGTTATAATGGGACAGTTTTTGGAGGGCAGAAAAGTTAACCACTGTCTTAGTTCAAGAGGGACCACAAACTGGTTCTTTCCAATTTACAGGTACAAGTGTAAGATCTTTCCTTTCAACACCATGACCAAGCTGCCACCACCTTCCCTTTGGGTTCTGGGATATCCATGGACACTGCCAAGGATTTTGTCCACATTGGGTATTCTGGTGGCCAGAGAGACACCATACTTGCTAGTCACTGGATGAGGTGCTGGAAGTTGTTGAAAGGAAGTTTACAAGAGATACCAAGGAAAAGTACTGGTAACATAGCCCTCTTGTGTGGGTAATGGTGTTATGGATTGAATTGTGCCTCCCACACAAATATATGTCCAAATCCTTACCTTTGTGCTCATGAATGTGAACCAATTTGGAAATAGGATCTTTGAAGATATTATTAGTTAAGATAAGGAAAAACTTAGGGTAAGCCCTAATCCAATATTACCAGTGTTCTTATAAAGAGAGAAAATTAAAAGACATTCAAACAGAGAAGACAGTCAGGTGATGGAAGCAGAGATCAAGTTGTGCCTCAAGCCAAAAAATGCCATGGATTGCCAATAAGCCACTCTCAGAACTCTACAGACTTCAGAAGAAATACGGCCCTGCTGACATATTGACTTGAACTTCTAGCATCCAGAACAGTATGACAATAAATTTCTGTTCTTTTAAGCCACACAGTTTTTGGTATTTTATTACAGCAGCCCTGGCAAACAAAGATAGATGGACTGTTCTTGCTTAAGTGAAGTCAAGATAGAATGCTTCTATGAGGTTCCTAGAATCTGCTCCTCACAGTAACCTTTTGCAATGTAATCCTTCATTCTTATTCTGGTTTCCTAAGATCTTCCTTCTCTAACCTAATGACCTTGCCATTCACATCACCAATTACTTTGCCTCACCTCCCCCTAGCCTGGTAATCGATTTTTTTTTTTATGGGTAAAAATCAAAATTCTCACAATACATACAAACATTTGCAAAATGATATATAAATATATATGCATATGTGTGTATTTGCTTACAAAAATGTTATTTATATATATATATATACATATATTTCAAGAGGTGCTTAGATTACCCAAAATATTACACGGAACCCACTGGGATTCCCATGTTGCCCACCTCCCACACCTCCCACCACATCCCACACAAACATCTCCCACAGTGTGGCCCACCACCCTCAATGAACTTACACATCCTGGAGCCTTGCCAACAACCATAGACCACAGTTCACACTGTAGACCACACTCTCTCCCACTCAGTTCTGAGTGGTGTGTGCTGATTTAAAATGGCCTACATCCGTTGCCACAACAGTACTCAGGACAACCTCCAACTCCCAAAGAAGCCCCTGTATTTCAACTGCTCATCCCCTCCCTACCCCAAAAGTGTCAAGTGGCCACTGGTTCTACCTCATTGTTATAATTTCTTGCATTGCTAGAATCACAATATGTGAACAAGAGAATACCATCAAGTCCACTCTAGTCCATAGTTCTTCCCTTAATCCTGAGGGGACTGGGATGGTGATGTCCACTCCAACTCCAAGTGAGAGAGGGCTTATATCCCATGGATATGGTGGGTGGGATGATCCTGCCTGCAGATGCAGGCCCTCTCCATTCCCTGGGATGGCCATTGCCCATCGTTGTCTCCTCACCAGGTGACTTGGATGAGTCCATTGAGCTGTAGGGTAGGAGT
>JAKSZT010054503.1:3094843-3114155 GCA_026826555.1 Tolypeutes matacus
AGAATCACCATATGTGAACAAGAGAATACCATCAAGTCCACTCTAGTCCATAGTTCTTCCCCCAATCCTGAGGGGACTGGGATGGTGATGTCCACTCCAACTCCAAGTGAGAGAGGGCTTATATCCCATGGATATGGTGGGTGGGATGATCCTGCCTGCAGATGCAGGCCCTCTCCATTCCCTGGGATGGCCATTGCCCATCGTTGTCTCCTCACCAGGTGACTTGGATGAGTCCATTGAGCTGTAGGGTAGGAGTTGCAGCTCCACCTAGATTTCATGCACACCTGGCACATAGGTATGTGGGAGGCTCCAGTCTCTGGAAGTATACCTAAAAACTCCAGCATCACAGATAGGTTTGAATAGAAGGGACTGGTGAACCATGTGCAGGGAGGACTTATTTGAGTCTAATTCTGTCACTCTCAGGAGCACAGATTCCAAAATAGAACCCACTGATAAGGCATCAGTCTCTGGGGCTATCCCCCCTTATATAGGACCAGGGTGTTTCTGGAGCTCTCAGGAACCCCACTGAGTGGGGTGATAGGCACGTAGATGTTCTATGAGCTCCTACTGAGGTGTGCGTAAGAGTTACCTCTGGGATGACCTCCCGACTCTCTTTGACTTTTGGCTTTTAGATCTCACTTATGTTTCCTCAAACTTTTGACCTCATTTATGTTTCTCCCCAAACTCCGGTTCATGCCTGGAGTCTTCTCTCTTCCCTATGATCTCTAGAAACCAAATGTAGGTTTTGTTGCTACTTCTTTTCCTGTCATATCTCACACATGAAGCAATGCTCACAGAACTCCTTAGCTGCTTTAATTGTGTGGGTTGCTGTGCTGTAACTGAATCCCTAGGAGAAAAAAACAATGGCTAATATTTCAAAATGTTATTTTGTCACCTAACCCTCTTCTTAGGGAGTCTAGGAAGACCCACTTTTCCATGCTCACTTGTACCTGTATTCTATAGCCCATCCATTTCTTCATGTTAGTCACTACAATTTTGCCTTCTCCAGATAGTCAATTTTAAAAACAAAAGATAAATATTATGGTGGGTGAAAATTGCTCAACAATAAAAATAGCATACTGCATTATTCATTTATGTGCAATTCTGAAACAGACAAAACTAATCTGTGGTGATAACAGATCACTGGTTTTCTTGTGGGGGAAGGGATGGTTAAGAAGGGATACCAGGGAATTTTATGAGGTAATAACAATGTTCGGTGGCTTGATAGGAATGTTAGTTAAACAGGTATATGCATTTGTTAAAGTTGATGAAACTGTATTCATAAAATTATGAACTGTATTCATAATTTACATTTCACCATATGTAAATTACACCTCAATAAAACAATTTAAAATTCATAGAGAGGAGGTTTTGGGCAAGATGGTGTTGGTTTAGGAGGACACTTGCTAACTCACTCTCGGAGGATGGCTGACTGGGGACAGAATCCTGCCTGAGTAGTCTGTACTGGGGGCACATGGAGCGAGAACCTCAGGGACATCGATCTGGAGGGAACTGGACAGCAAGGTGGATTGCTCAGGAAAGATTTGTATTGCTAGCTTGTTTCTTCTTGCTGTGTTTCTTCTTCCATGATTTTCCATTCTGTCTATATTGATTTTGTCTCCCGATGCAATCTCTTTTCCTTCCTTCATCTTTCTGCCTTCTGCTTTCTGTTGTGGTTCTTACATACTACGTTTTTTTTTTTTTTTTTTTTTTTTAACTGGGATCAGGTGACTCTCCGTCCAATATGGAGAGAAGAGCCCAGCCACCTCATAAAATGTGGCTTTTAATTGGCTTTAGAACAAAGAAAGTACATGTGAGCATGTGCAAGGGCAATAGATACTTTTTACATTAGCCCACAACTTCAAGGGTGTCAATTTCTATTCTATCTATTCTGTTTATTTCTTTTTTTATTATTATTAACTTGTTCCTTTCAGCTATTTCTTTACTCTTTTTCTCTCTCCTCATCATTCTGGCCTTCTAAATCATTATATCTATTTTCCTATATTTGGTTTCCCAGTCCATTGTAGGTACTCCACTTTTTCCCCATTACTTTACACTGCCTACATGAGTTAAATATCCATTTTACTAAGTCTTAAATGGCCACTCTTCTAACTTTTATCAATATTACTATTATCCTTCTTCCTTTCTCACATCTTTTGATTCCTCTGGCCCTAATCTTTTGCTTTCAAGGAAACATAGAAAGAAGCAAGGAAATAAAATAAGAACAAAGAGTCAAAAAGAAAACTTAACACACACACAGAACAACCAGTTAAATAAAACTCCAGAGCAGAGAGAGAAGCTAATCAACTGGATAAACCCATCAAGATAAAATGATGACTAGAGGGCAACAAAAAAATTACAAATCACACTGAGAAACAGGAAGACATGGACCTGTCCAATGAACAAACCTGAAACCAGGAAGAGATGCAGAATATTGAGCAACTAATCAAATCTTTACAAGCAAATATTGTGGACCAACTTAATGAAGTGAAGGAAGAGATTAAGGATATTAAGAAGACACTGGGAGAACATACTGAAGAAATTGTAAACATACATAAAAAGAGAACGGATATGATGGTTATCAATGGCAAAATCCAAGAGATCAAAAGGACACTGGATTCACATAACAGCAGATTTGAACAGGCAGAAGAAAGAATTAGTGATGTGGAAGGCAATACATCTGAAATCCAACAGATAGTAGAACAGATAGATAAAAAGACAGAAAAAATCCAGCAGGGACTCAGGGATTTAACCGACTACACAAAACATGCAAACTTATGCATTATAGACATTCCAGAAGGAGAAGAGAATGGAAAGGGAACAGAAGGAGTGTTGAAGGAAATAATGGCTGAAAACTTCCCAACCCTATTGAGAGAGATGGATGTACATGTCCAGGAAGCACAGCACAACCCAAACAGTATAAATACCAACATGTCAACTCCAAGACATATACTTGTCAAAATGTCCAATGCTCAAGACAAAGAGAAAATACTCAAAGCAGCAGGAGAATAGAGAATTATCACATAAAATGGAAGCACAATAAGATTAAGTGCTGATTTCTCATCTGAAACCATGGAGGCAAGAAGACAGTGGTATGACATAGTCAAAGTACTAAAAGAAAAAAACTTCCAGCCACGAATTCTCTATCCAGCAAAACTGGCATTCAAAAATGATGGAGAGTTCAAAATATTCACAGATAAACATAAATTAAGAAAGTATGCCAATGAGAAACCTGCACTTCAAGAAATACTAAAGGAAGTTCAACAAGTTGAAAGGAAAAAGCAGGGGAGAGAGAGTTGGAGGAGAGTGTAAGAACAACTAAAAGACAAAAAGAGAAATAAAAAGAACATATGACATACATTAACTCAAAGAAAATATGGCTGATGTAAGAAATTTGTTGTGAGTAATAACACTGAATGTTAATGGATTAAACTCACCAGTCAAGACCACAGATTTGTAGAATGGATAAGGAAACATGATCCATCTATATGCTGTCTACAAGAAACCTACCTTCGACCCAGGGATTCAAGGAGACTGAAAATGAATGGCTGGAAAACAATTTTAAAAGCAAACAATAGCAAAAAAAGGACAGGAGTAGCTATCCTAATATCAGACAAAATACACTTTAAAAGCAAAACTATTGTAAGAGACAAAGATGGACACTATATATTAGTAAAAAGGGTAATCTTTCAAGAAGAGAGAACAATCATAAACATTTATGTACCTAATCGGGGTGCCTCAAAATACATGAGGCAAACTCTGGAAAAACTAAGTGGAGAAATAAATGCTTCTACAATTATAGTGGGGGACTTTAATTATCACCATTAGACAGAATATCTAGACAGAGAATCAATAATGAAACAAAGACTCTGAATATTACATTAGAGGATATTGACCTAATAGACATATACAGAACACTACACCCAAATACAGCAGGATTTACATTCTTCTCTTGTGCACATGGATCATACTCCAAGATAGACCACATGCTAGGCCACAGAAGAACTCTCAATGAATTCAGAAAGATTGAAATTATACAAAGTAATTTCTCTGACCACAATGGAATGAAATTGGAAATCATTAAGGGCCTGAAAAACAGATTAAGCACAAAGGTATGGAAGTTAAACAAGACACTCTTAAACAAACAGTGGGTCAAGGAGGAAATCTCAAAAGAAGTCAGTTACTACCTTGAAATTAATGAAAACGACAACACAACATATGAAAACCTATTGGATGCAGCAAAAGCTGTCTTGAGAGGGAAGTTCATAGCCATAAATACATATATTAAAAAAGAAGAAAGAGCTAAAATTGAAGACTTAACTGCACTCCTGGAGGAATTGGAAAAACAATAACAAACAAAACCAAAAGGAAGTATAAAGAAGGAAATAACAAAGATTAGAGCAGAACTAAATGAAATAGAGAATAAGAAAGCCCTAAGAAAAAGTAAACAAAACTAAAAGCTGGTTCTTTGAGAAGATCAATAAAATTGACAAATCCTTAGCCAGACCAACAAAGAAAAAGAGAAAACAGGTACAAAACACAAAATGAGGAATGAGCAAGGGGATATCAATATTGACCCCACATAAATAAATAGTATCATAAGAGGATACTTTGAAAAATTATATGTCAACAAGAATGATAATTTAGAGGAAATGGACAAATTTCTAGAAACTCACAAACAGCCTACATTGATGAAAGAAAAAATTAATGAACTCAACAGTCCAATTACAAGTAAAGAGATAGAATCACTCATCAAAAACCTCCCAACTAAGAAGAACCTAGGACCAGATGGCTTCACAGCTGAATTCTACCAAACATTCTGGAAAGAGCTAACACCAATTCCACTTAAGCTCTTCCAAAAAAATAGAAGTAGAAGGAATATTGCCTAACTCATTCTATTATGCCAACATTACCCTAATACCAAAGCCAAACAAAGATACCACAAGAAAGGAAAATTACAGACCAATTTCTCTAATGAACATAGATGCTCAAATCCTCACAAAATACTTTCTAATTGCATTCAGCATCATATCAAAAGAATTATACACCATGACCAAGTGGGTTTCATCCCGGGTATGCAAGGATGGTTCAATATAAGAAAATCAATCAATGTAATACACCACATAAACAAATTGAAAGAAAAAAAATCACATGATCATCTCTATAGATGCAAAAAAAAGCATTTGACAAAATACAGCATTCTTTCCTGATAAAAACACTGCAAAAGATAGGAATAGAAGGATACTTTCTGAACATGATAAAGGGTATATATGAAAAACCCAAAGCTGACATCATCTTCAATGGTGAAATCCTAAAAGCCTTCTCTCTGAGAATGGGAGCAAGACAAGGATGCCCACTATCACCACTCTTATTTAACATTGTCTTAGAAGTACTTGCTCAAACACTGAGGCAAGAAAAAGAAATAAAAGTCATCTGAATTGGAAAAGAAGAAGTAAAAATTTCATTATTTGCATACGACATGATCCTATACATAGAAAGTCCTGAGAAATAGACAACAAAGCTTCTAGAATTTATAAGGGATTTCAGTTATGTCGCAGGCTATAAGATCAATGTTCAAAATCAGTAGCATGTCTGTACACCAATAACGAGCAATCTGAGGAGGAAATCAAGAAAAAAATACCATTTACAATAGTAACTAAAAGAATAAAATACCTGGGAATAAATTAACTAAAGATGCAAAGGTCTTTTTTTATAAGGTGTGAGATGGTGTTCCTCACACCTGTTAAAGGAAATAAAAAAGACTTAAATAAATGGAAGAATATACCCTGTTCATGGATAAGAAGACTAAAATCGTCAAGATGTCTATCCTACCCAAACGAATCTACAGATTTAAGGCAATCCCAATAAAAATCAACACTGAATTTTTTAAGGAATTGGAAAAACTAATGACAAAATATATTTGGAAAAGTAAGAGGCCCCAAATCACCAAAGATATATTGAAAAAGAAAAATGAATTTGGAGGTATCACACTACCTGACTTTAAAACATACTACAAAACTACAGTGGTCAAAATTGCATGGTATTGGCACAAGGATAGACATACTGAACAATGGAACCAAACTGAGAGTTCTGATATAGATCCTTGCATGTACAGTCATCCGATATTTGACAAGGCCACCATGCCCACTCAGTTGGGAAAGAATGGCCTCTTCAACAAGTGGTGCTTGGAGAACTGGATATCCATATCTGAAAGAATAAGAGAGGAATACCAACTCACACCTTATACAAAAATCAACTCAAGATGGATCAAAGATCTAAATCTAAGAGCAAAAACCATATAGACCTTGGAAGATATTGTAGGGAAGCATCTACAGGACCTTGTAATAAGAAATTGTTTCATGAACTTCACACCCAAAGCACAAGCAGCAACAGAAATAATAGATAAATGGGATCTCCTCAAAATTAAAAACTTCTGTACCTCAAAGGAGGTTATCAACAAAATAAAAAGGCAGCCTACCCAATGGGAAAAAATATTTGGCAACCATATATCTCATAGGAGCCTAATATCCTGCATATATAAAGAAATCCTATACCTTGAAAATAAAAAGACAAACAACCCATTTAAAAAATGGGTAAGTGACCTGGTAAGACACTTCTCCAAGGAAGGAATACAAATAGCTAAAAAGCACATGAAAAAATCCTGGACATCGCTAGCTATTAGGGAAATGCAAATCAAAACTACAATGAGATACCATCTTACACCCATTATAATGGCGGTTATTAAAAAAACAGCGGATTATAAGTGTTGGGGAGGATGTGGAGGAATGGGAACCCTCATCCACTGCTGATGGGCTTGTGGAATGGACCAGCAACTGTGGAGGACAGTTTGGTGGTTCCTCAGAAAACTAACAATAGATCTTCTATATGATCCAGTGATTCCACTGCTGGGTATATCTTCAGAAGAATTGAAAGCACAGACACGAACAGATATATGCACACCAATGTTCATAGTGCCATTGTTCACTATTGCCAATAGTTGGAATCAACCCCGGTGCCCATCAAGAGATGAATGGATAAACAAAATGTGATATATACATAAAATGGAATATTACTCAGCTGTAAGAAGGAATAAAGTGCTAACACAGCGAATAATATGGATGAATCTTGAAGACCTTATGTTGAATGAAGCAAGTACATTACCTCACTGATATGAATTGAGGAAAGTGAGCAGTCTCTGAGAACCATTGTCTGAAAGATAGGTTAACAAGAGAGAGAAAGAGAAGAGAAGGTTGTGAGCCATCACTCATATGTACATAATCTATGGTAAATTGATAAAGTATAGTTGCGTATTGAAGGATAGGACAGGTGGGAAAGTGATATTACTGGATTTGGTGGTGCTGGGTTGACAGGTAGATTCGGAAGGGCAGATTAGAATACCCAGGGCACTGGGGGTAGAGATGGGAGAGGGACTAGGTGAACACGGGATTTGTGGGTATGAGGTTGAAAGTGCAGGGGTGGGAATGCTCTTATGGTAATATGACAAGGGAGTGTCACTGGTTTAAGCTGTTATTTGGGAGGCCATTCAGGATGGGGCGCATCTGGAGTAGGCTTCTTGGGTGTGTCTGAGTGTTCATTCTGTCATAATGTGTTGTGTCAGTGGGTGGAGACCCACACGGTGAGTGGGAAGGAGATGGACCACCATCTTTGGGAGGACCGATTCACCCAGAAACAAACAGGTGGGCATCTCTTATGAGCAAGGGTGGATCCTAATAGGGGAAGATAATCAGCGTGTCAAGACCTCTTGTTGCATGTAACTATGAATCTTATCATCCAATGAATCAAGAAAGGGGGATGTCATGTGCCCAAGGGGGATGGGGAGGGAGGAACAGAATAGATCAAACAGTGGGTATTTAGTGGTCAGGGGAAATGCTTTTCATTACCTTACAGTGATGGACACAAGACATGGTAAATATCATAAAAAAAATATTAAATTATACCGTCTAAAATGCAAACTATACTGTAAACCATTGACAATGTTTAGTAGCTATGTCTCACTATCTGTATAACAGTTATAACAATGTTACCATCTGCATACAAAAAGGTTTTAATATGGGGTGAGGAAAGGGGGAGCAGGTTGGGTATTCTGTGTGTGTCTCTAGTATTCTGTGTGTGACTTTGCTGTGACCTAAAACTTCTTTGAAAATTAAATGAAAATTTGGGAGATACTGGGGAGTGAGAGGGGGAAGGTGCCACGCTACAGACTGGACACCTGATAATGCAGTGATAAAAGGAAAAATGTTAAAAAATTTTTTTTTAAATTTTTTTGTTTTTCTCCATTTTTGAATATCCCAATCCTTTAATTTAATTTAATTTTTATTGTTTTTTTTTAAGTTTCTATGTATTTTAATCTCTTATATTTAAGCTTATCATTATTATCTTACGTTCTTATTAATTGTATTTGGCTATTATATGGGCTTCATCTTTAAGGAAGATTTGGAACACTGAAGGGTAACAATGGGGGTGGGAGAGGATTATTGGTAGGGGGTGTCAGGGATGGTTGTTTAATGGGAGAAAGTTCGCCTGAATATACATAAAAGATATATAAAATTGTTCAAATGATCAAGGGGTGGGGCATGGTCACAGTGGGTGGAGAATCACACAAAAAATGAGAGAATCTGAATTTCCAGCCTGGAGAGCTCTGCCACAATCTCCTAAGGAGCAGCAACAGTCCCCCAAGTGCAGGGGCAATATCTGGCTAAGGAAGAGATCCATTAATGAGTTCTTGTTATTGATAATTAGCCTTATGAGTCTTTGCTCTTGTAATTGAAATTTAGCCTAGTGTTATGGGGTGCCTAAGGGTTGCCTCCTGAGAGCCTCCTTATTGCTCAAATGTGGCCTTTCTAAGCCAAACTCACCATATGAATGCATTACTTTCATATGTTGGACATGACTCCCGGGGATGAGACGCCCTGGCAAAGAGGGATTACTACCAAGTGCCAACTGGCAATACGACTGGAAAGAAACCTTGAATAAAAGGGGAAAATGTAAAGACAAATGAGTTCATATGGTTAAGAGACTTCAAAGAGAGTCTGGAGGTCATCCCAGAGGTAACGCTTACGCACAACTCAGTAGGCTCTCATAGAACACCAAAGAGGATATCACCCCAAACAGAGGGGCTCCTGAGGGCTCTGGAGACACCCAGGTCCTATATAAAGGGGGATAGCTCCAGAGATTGATGCCTTATCAGTGGGCTATACTTTGGAATCTGTGCTCCTGAGAGTGACAGAGTTGGACTCAAATAAGCCCTCCCTGCACATGGTCCATCAGTCCCTTCTATTCAAACCTATATGTGGTGCTGGAGTTTGTAGGTGTACTTCCAGGGACTGGAGCCTTTGGCCTGCCCATGTACCACATGTGCCTGGAATCTCGGTGGAGCTGCAACTCCTACTCTACAGTTCAATGGACTCACCGAAGACACCTGGTGAGGAGATGATGATGGACAACGGCCATTCCAGGTAATGGAGAAAGTCTGCAGCTCCAGGCAGGATAATCCCATCCATCTCATCCGTAGGATATAAGCTCCCTCTCACTTGGAGGTGGAGTGGACATCACCATCCCAGACTCCTCAGGATTGAGGGAAGAGCTATGGACTAGAGCGGACTTACTGGTATTCTGTTGTAAACATATTGTGATTCAAGCAATGGAATAAATTACAACATTGAGGTGGAGCCAGTGGCCATTGATTGCTTTTGGGGCAGGGAGAGGGAAAAACAGTTGTAATACAGGGGCTTTTTCAGGACTTGGGAATTATTCTGAGTGACATTACAACGACAGATATAGGCGATTTTACATCAGCATATAACATGCAGAACTGTGTGGGAGAGAGTATGGTCTATAAAGTGAACTATGATCCATGCTTAGTGGCAAAGCCCCAGGATGGTTATATCCATTGCAGGTGATGTGCCACACTAATGATAGATTTTATGTGGGAGGTTGTAGGAGGTGTGGGAGGTGGGGAACATGGGAATCCCTGTAATTTTTGTGTAACATTTATGTAATCTAAGCATCTTTTGAAATATTAAAAAAAAAAGTCATAGAGAGGAAAACAATAGTTTAGTGTGAATTAATTGAATCTATTAGTCATACACATCATCTAAGGGTAAGGCAACCTCTTATCCCCAGGAAAATCTATTTTACAGTAGACTTTACAGATGATACCCAAGGCATCTTGGACATTTTTAGAGATTTGGACACCACTACTATCATGTGTACACATATCATAACGTGTATATTCTCTAGTTGTATAACTCTACATTTTTTATTTAATTTTAAATATTTATATTTCAAATACAATGGTAAACAACATTAACAGAATACCTGCAAAGTATTGAATACTGTTCTAACAGTATAGATGCATTTTGTCTGTTTCGTATTTTTATTAAAAAAAGTAATTATAGTGGTAAGGAAAAAGTAAAACTGCCTTTTAGAAAACTATAAAGAATCAACAAAAATAAAGTAAGGGAGGATTGTGAGAACTTGGCTAATGGATTAGGCAGATAGGGCACAGCTCTCACTAAAACAATGGAGAGGGAGCCGGAGGCTGAGTTGGGGACCTGCTTTGGGGCACAGTGGACCGGGACACTGCTTCATGGTTCCTAGGAGAGTGAGGGATGGAGATGTGAAGAAGCTGAAACAAAGGGCTGTGAATTATTAGAAATCGTGGCCGCCAGGAAGAGCTCCCCTCCCCGAACCCGGAGATATTAAAAAAGGCTAAAACTCCTGGTGAATTTTATCTAATTGGGAGGACAATGGACGTTTTGCTCTCTGCCAGCTCCTTTGGATATATATTGAACGGGAAGGTGCTCTGAGTCATCCAGGAGTGTACTGGACAGATAGGGAAAGCAGGGGAAAATTGTGGGTTGCACACCCCTGTGTCTGGAAGTGGCATGTATACCCCATCCTCAGCACAGATAGCCTGGGCGGAGTTGCTGAAAGATTACCTGGGAGTAAGAGGGGTCTTGGATGGTAGAGAGTGGTTTCTTTGCCATGAGTTTAGCCAGCTAGGCCCCCCTTGAATATTGGAAGAGAACTGGACTTGACAGGGAGAGGGGATGAGGATCTCCTCAGGCAGGCTGTCATACCCAGCCACCTAGGTAAAGAGAGGAATTACATTAGAGAGGAGGCAGAGACAGGCAGTTGATCAGCAGGACTCAGGTGGACTGCAGGGAATCTAACCTGCCCGAGGGAAAGAGGCGGATAGCCTTCCAAAAGGCAAGTTAACCTAAGGAGACAGATTAGCTCAGTGGAAGAATTCCTGCCTAGTATATACAAGGTTCCTGGTTTGATTCCCAGCTCTTAGAAAAGTTATCCACCGGGTTGTCAGGCATGCAGCTGAAACTTGATGACGGGGAACATATAGACATTCTCTTTGTATTAGCTTTTCTTGGATATCCTTTTTAAATTTTCCTTACTTTACTCACTAAAATCCAGTTCAAAACCTTCAGAGGGCAGGCTGCAGGGTGATTGGTTGATGAACACTAGCAACCTGAGAAGATCCTTATGCATCTAAGAGAGAAGGCTGTTTTTCCGTATTTATTTTTGTTTTTTGACCTTTTCCCCCCCTTTCCTCTTTCTTGTCTTTTTAAACGAGTCACTGCTGTCTTGTTTCTAGTTTGCTATGTTTTCCCTTCTGTTGTTTCTCTGTTTATTTGTTTTTTTTTTCTTTTAATCTTTCATTTACTATTTTCTCTGCCTATACTATTTCTTTTCTCCCCTTCATCTTTATATCTTCTGTTTTCTGTTGCTGTTCTTTCATTCTACCTCTTTCAGTTTGGTCTTCAATTTTTCTTGTTTTTATTTCTCTCTTTCTCTTTTTTCTGTTTTCTTTCTTTTTTAATTCTTTTTTTCTTTCTCTCTTTTCTTTTTACTTCTCATCATTCCATCCTTGTAATTTAATTCATTCTATTTATTTTCTCTATTCTGTTTCTGCTTTCATTGTTTCTATTCCATTTTTCTAATCTTATTCCTCTGTACTTCTTAATTGTGCTAATTTTTCAATTTCCTAGGTCTTCTACGATTCTTCTCCTATCTTTTACTATTATTATTATTTTATTATTTTTCTCTTCTTATATCTTTCTTTTTCTCTGGCCCTAATTTTTTTTATCAAGAGGACATAGAAAACAACAAAGAAGTAGAATAAGAGGAACGAAGTGTCAAAGTGAAATCTTACCACACACGCAAAAACCACCAAAAAAATAAAACAGTAGAATAGAGAGAGAAGCTAATCAAATGAATAAACCCATCAAGATAAACAGATGCCTAGACACCAACAAAAAATTACAAGCCATACTAAGAAACAAGAAGACATGGCCCAGTCCAACAAATAAACTAAAAACCAGGAGGAGATGCAGAACATGGAACAACTAATTAGACATGTCCAAACAAATATCATGAATCAACTTAATAAAGTGAAGGAAGAGATTAAAGATATTGTGAAGACACTGGGAGAACATACAGAAGAAATTGTAAACATACATAAAAAGATAATGGAGGGAAACAGATGTGGCTCAAGCAATTAGGCTCCCATCTACCATATAGGAGATAAAGCGTTCAATTCCCAGGGCCTCTTAGTGAAAAGCAAGCTGGCCTTAATAGAGAGTTGGCCCGTGCAGAGTGCTTGCCCATGGGAATACTGGCCCATGAAGATTGCTGTTCCATGCATGAATGCTGGCCTATGCAGACAGCTGGTGCAGCAAGATAATGTAACAAAAAGAGACACAGAGGAGAGACAAACAGAGATGCAACAGACCAGGGAGCTGAGGTATTACAAGAGATAGAGTATCTCTCTCCCATTCTGGAAGGTCCCAGTGCTGCCTACAGAGAAGATAAACAGATAGAGAGGAACACACAGAAAGCAGACAGTAAGCACAAAAACAATGAAGGGAGGGGGAATAAATAAATAAAAACAAATCTTTACAATAAAAAAGATAACAGATATGATGGTGATAAATGGTACAATCCAAGAAATCAAAAATACCCTGGAAGTACATAACAGCAGATTTGAACAGGCAGAGGAAAGAAGTCAGTACACCTGAAATCAAACAGATAGTAGAACAGATAGATAAAAAGAGAGAAAAAAATCCAGCAGGGGCTTAGGGACTTGAATGACAACACAAAACATGCGAAAATATGCATTATAGGCATCCCAGAGGGAGAAGAGAAGGCAAAGGGGACAGAAGGAGTGTTAGTGTAAATAATGGTGGAAAATTTCCTAACCCAATTGAGGGAGATGGATGTACATGTACAGGAAGTGCAGTGCACCCCAAAGAGTATAAATCCTGACAGGCTTCCTCCAAGACATATACGTCTCAAATTGTCCAATGCTCAAGACAAAGAGAAAATATTGAAAGCAGCAAGAGAAAAGAGAACCATCACATACAAGGAAGCTTGATAAGATTATGTGCTGATTTCTTATCTGAAACCATGGAGGCAAGAAAGCAGTGGTATGGCACAGTTAAGGTGCTAAAAGAAAAAAATTTCCAACCAAGAATTCTTTATACTGCAAAGCTGGCATTCAAAAATGAGGGAGAGTTCAAAATATTCACAGATAAACAGAAATTAAGAGAGTATGTCAATAAGAAACCTTCACTTCAAGAAATACTAAAGGGAGTTTTGCAGGTCAAAAGGATAAAACAGGTGAGACAGTGTTGGAGGACAGTGTAAGAATAAAAAAATACAAAAAAAAAAAAAAGAAAAACAACATATGGCATACATAAACCTAAAGAAGATATGTCTAATGTAAGTAATTCCTTGAGAGTAATAATACTGAATGTTAATGGGTTAAACTCACCAGTCAAGAGACACAGATTGGCAGAATGGATAAGGAAATATGACCCATTATAGGCTGTTCACAAAACACCCACCTTAGACCCAGGGACACAAGGAAGCTGAAAGGGAATGGTTGGAAAAAATTTTACAAGCAAGCAATAACCAAAAATGGTGGAAGTAGCTATACTAATATCGGACAAAATATACTTTAATTGCAAAACTCTTGTAAGAGACAAAGAAGGACAGTATAAATTAATAAAAGGGGTAATCTAAAAGAAAAAAGAACAATCATAAACATTTATGCATCTAACCAGGGCGCTTAAAATACATGAGGCCAACACTGGAAAAACGAAGTGGAGAAATAGATGCCTCTATGTGATGGTCAGGCTAATGTGTCAACTTGTCCAGATAATTGTTTCCAGGTGTTTGATCAAGCAAGCAATGGGTTAATTGTAATACAAGAACATTTATGGACGGACTTCGGTCACCAGTGAATTTACTGACTGGATGGCTGATTACATCTACATCAATCAGGGAGATTGCCATCAGCAATGGGTGACGCTTTTATCCAATCAATTGAATACCTTAAAAGGGGAAGTAATTTCACCATTCAGAGAGAATTTCTCAGCTCGTCTCTGGACAGCCAACGTCTCCTGGGAACTCATCAAGTACCTTCATTGGTCTTTCATCGGACCCCCTGGTTTGCAGCCTGCCTGAAGAACCTGGACTTGTGTATCCCCATGGTCTTGAGAGAGACTCTTATAAATTCTCCTATTATGGACAGATAACTCCTGTTGATTCTGTTTCTCTAGAGAAGCCCAACTAATACAGCTTGGTGCCCGGAGTGGTTCTTGAGGAACAGAGTCTTAAACATGGGATGTCTGAGGTGGTTCTGGGAATTTTGTAATTGGCTGTCTACTATAATTGGACTCAAGGGTACTAATGACTCCCTTCCCAATAATGAAGAGGTCACTAACAGTCCAAGACATGAGCTGGCAACAGAGATACACAAAATAACATCACGGGATCCCCCTACTTCCGAGCTTATAAGAAGCAAGGATCTGGGTGAGAGTGTTTTCAACACCTTAACAGAATTTTGTGGAGTCAAAAGGTATAATGATGTTGGCTGGCTCCTCTTAGCTACTCTGGATACAGTTACAAAAGGAAAAGATGAGCTAAAGTCTTCAAATTTGAAACTTAAATGCCACATGAATGATGTGAAAGTTGCTATGTGTGCCCTGAAAGAAAATCTTGTCTCCTGTAGCCACAGACTTGAGATATCTGAGAATCCAACTCAGACTCTCATTGTATGAGTAGCAGAATTACAAAAGAAACTAAAATCTCAACCCCACAGGTTTTCTGCAATTAAAGTGAAGGCATTGACTGGAAAGGAGTGGGATGGAGACATATGGGATGATGACCATATTGGTGGGGACACTGGAACCATAAATTCTGCTGAGACTTTACCAGATAAACCTACAATGCCTGACCTGTGGAGACCACACCTTGTCAACCATGTATCACCCAGCCTCCAGCTTGCCTGCCCCAGGGAATCCGGACCTCCTTCCAGCCCTGAGGGGGGTACCAATCAAACTGAAGTCTGAACTGCCCAGCCTTTGACCTGCAACACTCCATAATAAAGTGGAAGTGGTATATATGAGATAGGGCTCGAGCAGGTCCTGAAGACATAAGTAAGTTACATGAGGAAGTAACCCAAATGCCCATGGTCACCACCGATGCCATGTTACCTTCTATTTCACAGTCCACAGCTTTTTCCTCTTGAGGAGTCCCTTACAATTAGTTGACTGAGGATGAGAAAACTCCGGCTAGGTTTACAAATGGTTCTGTATAATATGCAGGTACCACCTGAAACTGGGCAGCTGCAGCACTGCAGCCCTTTTCTAGGACATCCTTGAAGGAAAGCAGTGAGGGAAAATCCTCCCAGTGGATAGAACTTCGAGCAGCTCACCTGGTTACTCATTTTGTTTGGAAGAAAAAATGGCCAGAGTTGCGTTTGTACACTGATTCATGGCCTGTTGCCAATGATTTGGTTGGATGGTCAGGGACTTGGAAGTAACATGACTGGAAAATTGGTGACAAGGAAGACTGAGGAAAAGGTATGTGGATTGACCATTCTGAGTGGGCAAAAAGCATGAACATTTTTATGTCCCAAGTGAATGCTCACCAGAGCGTGACTTTAGCAGAGGAAGATTTTAATAATCAAGTGGATAAGATGACCTGCTCTGTGGCTAATGCAAAGCCTGTTTTCCCAACCACTCCTGTCATTGCCCAATGGGCTCATGAACAAAGAGGCCATGGAGGTAAGGATGGAGGTTATGCATGGGCTCAGCAACATGGACTTCCCCTCACCAAGGCTGACTTGGCTACAGCCACTGCTGAATGCCCAATCTGCCAGCAGAAGACACCCACACTCAGCCCCTGATATGGTACCATTCCTCGAGGTGACCACCCTGCTACCTGGTGGCAGGTTGACTACATTGGGCCACTTCCACTATGGAAGGGGTAGTGATTTGTTTTAACTGGAATAGATACATACTTTGGATACGGGTTTGCATTTCTTGTACTCAATGCTTCTTCAAAAATGACCATCTGTGGATTTACAGAATGTCCTTTCTAATGCCATGGCATTCCACAAAACATTGCTTCTGATCAAGGAATCCATTTCACAGCAAATGATGTGTGGGAATGGACACATGCCCATAGGATTCACTGGTTTTATCATGTTCCCCATCACCCTGAAACAGCTGGATTAATAGAACAGTGGAATGGCCTTTTGAAGACTCAGTTACGGTGCCAACCAGGTGGCAATACCTTGCAAGGCTGGGGCAATGTTCTCCAGGAGGCTGTGTATGCTCTGCATCAGCATCCTCTCTATGGTGCTGTTTCTCCCATAGCCAGGATTCATGGGTCCAGGAATCAAGGGGTGGAAATGGGAGTGGCACCACTCACTATTACCCCAAGTGAACCACTAGGAAAATTTTTGCTTCCTGTCCCTGCAGACTTATGTTCTGCTGATCTACAGGTTTTAGGCCCAAAAAGAGGAGTGCTGCCACCAGGGAACGCAACAATGATTCCATTGAACTGGAAGTTAAGATTGCCACCTGGCCACTCTGGGCTCCTCTTACCTGTGAATCAACAGCAAAGAAGGGAATTACTGTACTGGCTGGGGTGATTGATCCTGACCATCAAGGGAAAATAAGACTACATTTACATGATGGGGGTAAAGAAGAGTTTGCCTGGAATACAGGGGATCCTCTAGGGCATCTCCTAGTACTGCAATGCCCTGTGATTAAAGTCAATGGAAAATTGCAGCAACCCAATCCAAGCAGGACTAACAATGGCCCAGAATCTTCAGGAATGTAAGTTTGGGTCACCCCACCAGGCAAAGAACCACAGCCAGCTGAAGTGCTTCCTGAGGAGAATGAGAACATGGAATGGATAGTGGAAGAAGGTAGTGATAAATATGAGCTTCAAACACATGACTAGTTACAGAAATGAGGACTGTAATAGTCATGAACCTTTCTTCCTTGTTTCATTATAAGTATGATTGTATATGTACACAAAATGAGTTTCTTTGTTTTCTTCCCCAACCTTTAGCCCCTATAATATGAAAAGTTGTATTAATCTCATGTCATAATATTTAAGGATGTCAAGTTTAAGAGTGAATATTACCCAAGGACTGGCACCCTATTCTGTAGGGAATTAATGTGTTTCTATTTGTACGTAGGTGAGTTGAACATTGTTAGGTGGAAATAGATAGGTATGCTTGTCTGTTATTGTTTTTACTTAGGGATTAAGTATGGTTGAAGGTAATGTGTATGTTTGTTGAGTTGACAAGGGGTGGACTGTGATGGTTTGGCTAATGTGTCAACTCAGCTGGGTAATTTTGTCCAGGTGTTTGGTCAATCAAACTCTGGGCTAATTATAATATAAGAATTTTTATAGACTTTGGTCATCAGTGAGTTGCTGCATGGATGGCTGATTACATCTGCATCGATCAGGGAGATTGCCATCAACAATGGGTGATGGTTTTATCCAATCAATTGAATGCCTTAAAAGGGGAAGTGATTTCAACATTCAGAGAGAATTTCCCAGTGTGTCTTTGGACAGCCAATGCCTCCCCAAAACTCATCAAGGAACTTCATTGAACTTTCTTTAGTGCCCCTGATGTGCAGCCTGCCTGTGGTACCTGGACTTGTGCATCCCCACGGTTGCATGAGAGACTCATAAAATCTCATAGTATGGACATATATCTCCTGTTGATTCCGTTTCCTTAGAGAACCTTGACTAATACACTCTACAAGTATAGTGGGGGAATTTAATACAGCATTATCATCATTAGACAGAACATCTTGACAGAGAATCAATAAAGAAACAAAGACTTTGAAGAATACATTAGAGGACCTGGACCTAATAGATATATAGAGATCATTACGCCCAAATAGAGTGGGATATACATTCTTCTCAGGTACATATGGATCCTTTTTGAAAATATATCACTTGTTAGGCCCCAGAACAACTCTCAATGAATTCAAATATCAAAAGTATATAAAGTAATTCTTCTGACCACAATGGAATGAAGCTGGAAATCAGTAAGGGGCAGAGATCCAGATTAGGCACAAAGATATGGAAGTTAATCTAAACACTCTTAGAGAAACAGTGGGTCAAGGAGGAAATCTCAAAGAAATCAGTAACTACCTTGAAATGAATGGAAATTACAACACAACATATCAAAGCCTATGGGATGCAGCAAAAGCTGTACTGAAAGGGAAATTCATTGCCATAAATGCCTATATTAAAAATGAAGGAACTAAAGTCAAATAGCTAAAAGCACACCTAGAGGAATTAGAAAAAGTACAGCAAACTAACCCCAAAACAAGTAGAAAAAAAGAAATGACAAAGATTAGAGCAGATCTAAATGAAATTGAAAATAAGGAAGCACTAGAAAAAAATAATCCAAACCAAATAATCTTTGAGAAGATTATTAAAATTGACAAACTCTTAGTTAGACTAACAAAGAAAAAAGGAGAGAAGATGCAAATACCTAAAATAAGAAATGTGGAAGTGGATGTCACACTGACTTCACAAAAAATAAAGAGTATCTGTATTAGTCAGCCAAAGGGGTGCTAATGTAAAATACCAAAAATGGGTTGGTCTTTATAAAGGTATTTATTTGGGGTAGAAGTCCACAGATACCAGGCCATAAAGCATTAAGTTTCTTCTCTCACCAATGTTCATTGCCAGGTGTTGGAGCAAGACAGCTGCCGGCATTTGCCAGGGTTCAGGCTTCTGGGTTCCTCTCTTCCCGGGGCTGCATTTCTCTCCAGGCTTAGCTCCTGGTTCCTCCACAAGGTCAGCTGTAGACGATCAGGAAAATGGCTTGCTTGTCTTCTCCTGGGGCCTTCTTTCCAACATCAAAATTGCTTCTCAAAAGACTGCTTCAACTGTCCTTTGCCTTGCCTTTTATATTCAATTCCCCACCCACCAAGGGGTGGGGCTCAAC
>JAKSZT010054503.1:3114165-3269912 GCA_026826555.1 Tolypeutes matacus
TTGCCTTTTATATTCAATTCCCCACCCACCAAGGGGTGGGGCTCAACGCCCTAATCCTAACCTAATCATGCCGAGATTAACAGATCTGTTTACAAGCATGATTCAATTATATTTTTGGAATTCATAATTACATCAAACTGCCACAGTATCATAAGAGTACACTTTGAAAAATTATATGTCAATAAGATGGACAATTTAGAGAAAATGGACAAATTCCTAGAAACACACAAGCAGCCTACATTGTCAAAAGAAGAAATTGATGAAATCAACAGACAATTCACAAGTAACTAGATAGAATTAGTCATCAAAAATCTCTCAACTAAGAGGAGCCCAGGACCAGACGACTTCACAGGTGAATTCTACCAAACATCTTGGAAAGAACTAACACCAATCTTGCTTAAAATCTTCCAAAATATAGAAGTGGAGGAAACATAGCCTAATGCATTCTATGATGCCAACATCATCCTGATATCAAAGCCAAACAAAGAAGCCAGAAGAAAGGGATACTATAGACCAAACTCTCGAATGAACCTAGATGCTAAAATCCTCAACAAAATACTTGCTAATCATACTCAACAACACATCAAATGAATTACAAACCATGACCAATTGTATTTCATCCCTGGTATGCAAGGATGGTTCAACATAAGAAAATCAATCAATGTAATTCACCACATAAACAAATTGAAAGATAAAAACCACATTATCATATCTATAGATGCATAAAAAGCATTCAACAAAGTAGAGTTCCCTTTCCTGATAAAAACACTACAAGGATAGGAATAGAAGGAAACTTCCTCAACATGATAAAGGGTATATATGGAAAACCCACAGTTAATATATAATTCAATGGTGAAATCCTAAAAGCGTTACCTCTAAGATTGGGAACAAGTCAAAGATGCTCACTTTCACCGCTTCCATTCCATATTTTGTTAGGAGCACTTGCTCAAGCACTTAGGCAAGATAAAGATATAAATGGTATCCAAATTGGAAAGGAAGAAGTAAAAATTTCACTATTTCCAGAAGATATAATCTTATACATAGAAAGCCTTAAGAAAACTACAATAAAGCTTCAAGAGCTTATAAATGAGTTCAGTAAAGTTGCAGGTTATAAGATCAATGTGCAAAGTTCAATACCATTTCTGTACACCAATAATAAGCAATCTGAGAAGGAAAACAAGAAAAAAATCCAATTTACAATTGCAACTAAAAGAATCAACTACTTAGGAGTAAATTTACCTAAAGATGTAAATGATTTATATGCAGAATATTGCACATCACTATTAAAGGAAATCAGAAAAGTCTGAAATAAATGCAAGAATATTCCCTATTCATGGATAGGAAGACTAAACATCATCAAGATATCTATCCTACCCAAACTGATCTACAGATTTAATGCAGTCCCAATAAAAATCTCTGCAGTGTATTTACTGAGTTGGAAAAATTAACTACGAAATTTATTTAGAAGTACAAGAGGCCCCGAATAGCCAAAGACATATTGAAAAAGAAAAATGAAATTGGAGGAATCAACTACCTGACTTTAAAACATACTACAAAGCTACAGTGGTCAAAACTGCATGGTATTGGCATAAGGATAGACATACTGACCAATGGAACCAAATTAAGATTTCAGATATAGATCCTCACAAATACAGTAAACTGATATTTTACAAGACCACCAAGCCCATTCAACTGGGAGAGAATGGTCTCTTCAATAAATGGTGCTTGGAAAACTGGATAGCCATATCCAAAAGAAGGAGAGAGGAACACCATCTTACTCCCTATACAAAAATTAACTCAAGATGGATCAAAGATCTAAATATAAGAGCCAAGACCATAAAGACCTTGGAAGATTATGTATGGAAGAATCTACAGGATCTTGAAGTAGGAAATGGATTCATGAGCTTTACACTCAAAGTATGAGCAATGAAAGAAAAAATATATAAATGGGACCTCCTCAAAATTAAAAACTTTTGCACTTTAAAGAGTTTGTAAAGAAAGTGAAAAGGCAGCTTATTCAATGGGAGAAAATATTTGGTAACTATATATCTGATAGGGGCCTAATATCCGCATATATAAAGAAATTCTACACCTCAAAAATACAAAGACAATCCATTTAAAAAATGAGCAAGTGATTTGAATAGACTTTGCCAAAGAAGAAATGCAAAAGGTTAAAAGGCACATGAAAAGATGCTCAACATCACTAACTACTGGTGAATTGCAAAGTCCATTGAGGGTGGTGGGCCACACTTGTGGGAGAAGTTTGTGTGGGATGTGGTGGGAGGTGTGAGAGGTGGGCAACATGGGAATCCTGGTGGGTTCCATGTAATATTTTACGTAATCTAAGCACCTTTTAAAATATATTTATATATATATAAATAACATTTTTGTAAGCAAATGCACATATATGCATATATATCTATATATCATTTTACAAATATTGGTATGTATTGTGAAAATTTTGATTTTTACCCCCAATAAAAAAATAAATTAATTAAAAAAAAAAACCACTACAATGAGATATCATCTTACACCCATTAGACTGGTGGCTATTAAAAAAAACAGAGGACTACAAGTATTGAAGAGGATGTGGAGGAATGGGAACCCTTATCCAGTGCTGGTGAGAATGTAGAATGGAGGTCAATATGGTAGTTCCTCAGAAAACTAACTATAGAACTGATTCATGATCCAGCAATTCCACTGCTTGTTATATACCCAGAAGAACTGAAAGCAAGGACATGAACAAATATATGTAAACCAATGTTCATAGCAACATTATATACTATTGCCAAAAGTTGGAATCAACCCAAATGCCCTTCAACATATGAATGGATAAACAAATTTTTGTATATATATATACAATGGAATATTACTCAGCTGTAAGAAGGAATGCAGTAATAACATATGGGATGACATGGATGAAAATTGAGGAACTTATGTTGTGTGAAGCAAGCCAGGCACTGAAGGACAAACATTACATCACCTCACTGATAAGTATTAAGCCAATTGAGCATAAATACAGAGCTGGAGTCTGGAAGGTAAGTTTACAGGAAATAGAAAGGGAGAAGTTTGTTAGCCAATGCCCATATGGGCAAAATCTGTGACAAGGGGCATGTGTGTAGTTTTGTAGTGGAGTGCATGACAGTGGAGCAGCGATACTATTGGGTTGGGCAGTGCTGGTTTGTCAGGGGGTTAGGGTGGGGAGTGTGGGATAGACTGCCCATGGAAGTAGGGGGAAGGGTGGGGGATGGAGAAGGTGAACACTGGGGATTGGCAAGTACGTGGTTGAAAGTGAAATATTGGGAATGCTCTTTTGGCAATTATGGCAGGGGAAGGTTACTAGTTTAGGGTGTTGGATGTGGCTTGCATTCAGGACAGGGCAGACCTGGGGGAGGCTTCTAGGAGTATGTGGGTGTTCATCTTATCCTAGTGTGTTATATCAGTGGGTGGAGGCTCACATAATGAGTGGACTCCCATCCTGGGGAGGCACGCTATATTCCCAAATAAAGTGGTGGGAGTCTCTCCAATGCACGGGGGGTGCCTAACAGGGGAGGACAGACCAGTGTGTCAAGTCCTCATTGTTTTGCAAGTAATTATGAATCTTGTCCTTCAAGGAGTGAAGCCTGTTTGTTGCCATCAGTCCCAAGGGTAGGAGGAGGGTGGAGTGGAATAGATGGAACAGGGGACATTTTGGGGGCAATCGAAATGTTCTACACAACCTTGCATGATGAAAACAGTCCATGTTAAAATTCAGCAAAATATATAAAAGTGTATGGCCCAAAATGTAAGTCATAATATAAACCATTGACCATCTTTAGTAGCTATGTTTCAATATTTGTACATCAGCTGTAACAAACATACCATCCCCATATACATTGTTATTAATAGCAGAAGGGGGAAAAGAAGGAGGTTGTTGGGTTTATGGGAGTCCCCTGTATTCTGTATGTGACTTTTCTGTAACCTAAAACTTCTGTGAAAACAAATCAAACAAAGAAGTCACTGGGGGAATAAACGGAAGAAAATGCCACTGTACATACAGAACAACAGAAGTTACAGTGATGAAAGGCAAAATGTCAAAAAACCTTTTCACATATATTTTCATTATTTTTTATTATCCACAATTTAAAAATTTTAAATCATTTTTAATTTTTTGCATTTTATTTATCATTTTTGAAAATATCATTATTTCATTTTCTTATAAATTATATTTGGCTATTTTATTGGTTTCTTTTTTTGAGGTTTTGGATCACAGAAGGGTTACAACTGTGGCAGGGGAGGTTCATTGGTGCAGGGTCTCAGTGATGGTGGGTACATGGGAGGAAGCTCACCTGAGCATACATATAAAGTATATATATGTGTTCAAATGTTTATTGAGTATTGTCATAATGGGTGGAGATTCACACAATAACCGGAAGAATATCAAATCACCATCCTGGAGAGTTCTGCCACATTCTCTAATGGAATAGCAAGAATCCCCTGAGTACAGGGGAAATGACTAGTGAAGGAGGATGGTTCATTGATGGGACCTTGATATTGATGAATATGTTTATGAACCTTTGCTCTTGAAATGGTAACTTAGCCTAGTATTACAGTGTGCCTAAGAGTTACCTCCTGAGAGCCTCCTTCTTGCTCAAATGTGGCCTCTTTCTAAGCCAAACTCAACATATAAATATATTACTTTCCTCCCAGCGTGGGACATGACTCCCATGGATGGGCCCCCCTGGCACCAAGGGATTACTATCTAGCACCAACTAGCAATGCAGCTGGAAATAGACCTTGACCAAAAGCGGGAAAAGCTAAAGACAAATGAGTTTATATGGCTAAGGGACTTCAAAGTGAGTCAGGATGTCATTCCAGAGGTTACACATATGCATGTCTCAGCAGTATCTCATTGACTGCCAAAGAAAATACTACCACAAATAGCTGGGCTCCTCAAGGCACTGGAGATATCCAGATACTATATTCTGGACAGATAGCTCAGGAGTTTGATGTCTTGCCAGTGGCCCTACTTTGGAATTTATGCTCCCAAGAGTGACAGAGTTGGACTCAGTTGTGGTTTCCTACACATGGCTCATCTGTCTTTCTCTTTGAACTTATAATTAGTACTAGAGTTGATCGGTGTATGACTAAGAGACTTAAATCTTTGGGCTGACCATGTGTCAGCTGGACCCTGGATCTCAACAAAGTTTCAACATGTACTTTCCAGTTCATTGATCTCACCCAGGGCAACTAACAAGGAGGTGATGATGGACAACCACCATACCAAGGAACCAGGAGAGTCTACAACTGCAAGCAAAAGAGTCCCATCCATCAGCCCTATGGGATTGAATCCTCTTAATTAAAGGTGAAGTGGACATCACCATCCTATAATCCTCAGGATTGAGGAACAAACTATGGTTTAAAGCAGACTTACTGATATTCTACTATAGACTCATTGTGATTCTAGCAATGGAAAAAACTATATCATTGATGTGGAGGCAGTGGCCACTGGAAGTTCTGAGGACTGGGAAAGGGAAAAACTGGTGCAATATGGGGCATTTTCAGGACTTGGGAATTGTCTTGAATGACATTGCAATGAAAGATACAGGCCATTGCATATCTTGTAATAACTTACAAAATTATGCAGAAGAGAGTGTAAACTACAATGTAAACTTTAATCCATGCTTAGTGGCAATGCTCCAAAATGTGTTCATCAATTCCAATGAATGTACCTCACTAATGAGGGATGTTATTAATGTGGGAAGGTGTGGGAGATGTGGGGAGTGGGTCATGTTGGAATCTCCTATATTTTTTATGTAACATTTATGTAATCTAAGTATGTTTAAAAATGAAAATTAAAAAAAAAATAAGTAAAACAACTGACATTATCTGCTTCCAATGATAAAATTAGAGCTTCTAGGAAAAAATAGATTTTGGAAAACTTGTATACACTATCTGAGCTTGGTGGCTTCTAAATGTCTAAAGAATTTCCTGATGAGAGTAGAGGTATAAAAAAATATGATTTTTTATATTGTAGGTTAAAATATCTCAAAATTTAGAAGATCTGGATAATTCAGTGAGCCCATATTTTTAAAATCACCACTGCATGATGTTACAAAATCAAGAATGGGTAAAAGATTCAGTTAATGTGCAAGACAGACCCATGAATTTTAATGTAGCAGAGTAAAAAATTCTATGATATTGTTTGAGTCCATATCACAACAAACTTTTAAAAAACTTCCACTTGTTGAGTGCTGGTGTAGTCCCAATTAATAGTCACAATTCTCTAAAAAGACTATGAAAATTTACATATCTTTTCCAAAAACTTATTTGTGTGAGGTCAGATTTTCTTCATACACTTCAAGCAAAACAGCATATTTTAATAGATTGCATTCAGAAGCAGATATGATAATCAACTCTCTTCTGTTAAACTGGAGATTTGCAAAAACATTTTAAAAATGCCATTCTTCTCACTAAAGATTTTTGGTTTTAGAAAATATGGTTTATTTTCCTAGATATTGTTATTTATGATAACATGCTAACATTATTTTTATCATTATTTTAAGTGAATTATTCCATATTTTAAATGTCTGTATTTTAATTTCTAATACAGTAAATGTTGATAAATATAGCCCAACTAAATAGAAGCTTTTTGGCATTCTCCATAATTTTTAAGAGTATAAAGTGTTCCTGAGACCAAAAAATCTGACAATTGCTGCTTAGGTCCTTGCCTTATATTGTTGCCAATTTTAGAAATTGTTTATAGCAAGATTAGTGGGGATAATAAATATTTTAGGCTTTTAGCATTGCACTAATTGCACTATAGCAGCAACTGCCTTCACCTGGGAATGGCTCAGGTTTTAGTACCATTGTTAATAAACAAATGTTTCCACACTATCATTAATGGAATAAGTTAAGCAGGAAGGGTTAGCCAGAGTGTAATGAAACTTCACTTTCTCATGCTCACATTCTCTAGTATTTAATGTCCATTTATAATATTTGTTTAACATTTTACAAAATACATACACACTCATTTAACTTTCATTAACATTTTATTACATTGTGATCCTCATTTACAAATGATGCAAAAAGTATATTGTAACTTTTTTAAAATTACATAGCCAGAAACTGGTAGAGCTACACATAATAAACAAGAAGCATGGCACAGAAGAAAGAATGTGGTCCTCGGGGTAAATACTTAATTTGAATCTACTTCCACCAATTATTAGCTATGTATGTTTTTATTCTGATTAGTTAAACGTATGTTGCCAAAATAGGTAAAAGGAAATGTACTTTATTGAGGAGTTATGAAAATTAAACTAGGTAATACACATAAAGTAGCACGTAGAAGGTTCTCAATAAATGGCAGCTAATATTATTTGTTAGTGACTCATATTTCCTACTTAAAAGTAATTATTTTTAAGGCTCTTTTGTGAGTCCTGGAAAAGATCATTACCATGATTTTGGTGATAACTGGACTCTTACCATTTCTAAATATCAAAAATATGTGGGTAACCTCCAAATCCCAAAGAAACCCCTGCATTTCAACTGCCCGTCTCCTCCCTACCCCAAAAGTGACAAGTGGCCACTGGCTCCACCTCATCGTTGTAATTTCTTCCATTGCTAGAATCACCATATGTGCACAGCAGAATACCATCAAGTCCACTCTAGTCCATAGTTCTTTGGGATTTGGAGGTTGTCCTGAGTGCCGATGTGGCAACGGATGTGGGCCATTTTGAATCAGCACACACCACTCAGAACTGTGTGGGAGAGAGTGTGGTCTACAGTGTGAACTGTGGTCTATGGTTGGTGGCAAGGCCCCAGGATGTGTAAGTCTATTGAGGGTGGTGGGCCACACTTGTGGGAGATGTTTGTGTGGGATGTGGTGGGAGGTGTGGGAGGTGGGCAACATGGGAATCCCAGTGGGTCCCGTGTAATATTTTGGGTATCTAAGCACCTCTTAAAATATATTTATATATATACATAAATAACATTTTTGTAAGCAAATGCATATATATGCATATATATTTATATATATCATTTTGCAAATGTTGGTATGTATTGTGAAAATTTTGATTTTTACCCACAATAAAAAATTAATTAATTAAAAAAAAAACATGTGGGTAGGAGCCATTCCACTTGCCCTCTTGTCAACAAGTCGAGTGGGGAGACACAGTAGATGAGAAGACAGAGTATGACTAATTTTGTGAACTCTTTCTGTAGATGAGTTTATAGGAGGCTGAAAGAAAAGGATGCTCTGATAAACTAACTTTCCAGGGAAAGAATGCCTTTGCTCGGTAGATGGAAGAACCTAAAGTGGAAGTGGAAGAGGAAACCAAAGTAATGCCTCTACTATTACTCTTCTGTAGCTTGACTATGTGTTGATAGGGAAAAATTGCATTCTTTGGGTTAGTCTGGATATCTTCTCATTTAAAAATATAAGGGAAAGTGCCCCAGAGGTTATAGGAAAAGCAGATTAGCCTTCATATGTGCCAGAAAAGGCCCTGACCACTTCAGTGATTCAAACTGCTTGTATATTTGTCAGATTTAGAGAAGCAAAGTGTTTCTATCTTACTTTATTACTTAAACAGAAGGTCAGCAAAGCTCTTTATGAATCTTTGATTTTGAATTATTCACCAGTAAGTGGAATTAAATAAAATATCAGAATGAAATAAATGGGGCTGAGTCAGCTCAATATTACTTTTAAGTTGTTAATAAATTTTGGAAACTAGTCATTTCTTCCCATGGGAAAATATACTAAAGATTATGTTGCTGGTCAGTGACTCTAATGGAAGTATTTTTAAATGTGAAAGCATAGTGACCAACAAGAGAGATAAATTCTTTGTTTCTTGGTATTTAAAACTAATTATTAGTTTATATCCAAGCATCTTGTGAGTAAAACAACAATGTAACTCACTTACACATGATCTCACTGCAAAGGCATATGCTCTGAGGGTGGAGGTAGCTGAGTTTTCAGAACTTCATACGAAGCAGATAGAGTTATTGCATCATTGTATATGAAGATATTGAGGCTCTGAGAAGACAAATAACTTGTCTAAGAACATGAAGCTAGTTGTAGTCCATGAAGGAATTTAAGCTGATAGTGAAATGACTTGATTTATATTTTAAATCTTTCTGTCTGTCTTCCAGTAGTTTCTAATAGGCCTGCAAGGTGCCCATTGATTTGGTTCCAGCCTTCTTCTGTGACCTCACCTCATGCATCTGCTTTTTTCATTTACTCTATTTCAGTCACCCTGGCTGCCTTTCTGCCTCTTCAAATGGTAAGGGCCGTAAAATACTAATACAAGGTGGTACTAATAGGGTGGTATATGAGAAAAAATACACCCAATGTAATTATTGGATGATATTTTAATAATCTTTCATCAATTGGAACAAAGGTGATTACTATTAAAAATAGTGCTCTTATCAGTTGTAACAAATGTTTCATACCAATGCAAAAAGTGTTGTTGGTGGTGGGTGTATAGGAATCCTGTATTTCATGCATGATTGTTTTGTAAATTTACAGCTTTAACTAACTAACTAACTAAATAAAAGAGTACTATCATTGAGTTTAGCAAGGTCACAGGGTTCAAGCTCAATACACAAAAAGTAACTTAACCATGCAAACAAATCTCATCTATGGTGTTAGAAAAGTATCTGATATTTTCCAAAATGTATGCCTTTTATTAACTTTTTTGTCTTATTGCACTGGATAGTATCTCAGTTAAAATGTTGGACAGAAATTTAAAGCAAAGACATCTTTTGTTCCCAATATTAGAGGAAAACATTCAGTATTTCACCATTAAATGTGATGTTAGCTTTAGGTTTTTCATAGATGCACTTTATCCGGTGGAGGAAGTTTCCTTCTACTTCTAGCTTGTTGAATGCTTTTTTTGAAAAAAATCATGAATGGGTGTTAAATTTGTCCTAAATGCTTTTTCTGCATCTATTGAGGTGATCATATGCTTTTTTTTTCTTCTTTAGTCTGTTAATATGGTGAATTGCATTGATTGATTTACAAATGTTCAATCAGTCTTGCAATCTTGGGATAAGCCCTAATTTGTCATGATGTAGTATCCTTTTGGTATGTTGCTGGTATAATTTTTTAGTATTTATTAAGGATATTTTATATGTTCATGAAAAATAGTGAATAGGTTTCTTGTCTTTTTGTAATGTCTTAGTCTGATTTGGGTACAAAGGTAATGCTGGCCTCATGTTAGACAGTGTTCCCTCCACTATTTTCCAAAAGTATTTGTGTAAGACTGGTATTACTTATTTCCTAAATGTTTCATGGAATTCACCATTTGGCCTTAGGTTTTTCTTTGTGTAAAAGTTTTCAATTAAGAATTCAATTTCATTCATAGTCATGAGGTTATTCAGATTTTCTATTTATTTTTGTGTCAGTTTTCATAATTGTTGTCCTATAAGAAATGTGCCTAGTTTATCTAATTGTTGAATTTATTGGCATAAATTTATTGTGACTATTTCCTAATTATCCTATTAATATCCGTAGGATTTTAAACATTCTCCTTCCCATTCTTGTTTTGATAATTTGTATTTTCTTTGACTTGATTCATTTCAGGTTTGTTTTTAAGCTTTGTTGGTGTGGGTGAAGAAAATATCATTTATTATATGTCTAGTTTAGTGTTACTACTAAGGTGTGACCCTTTTGGGGATTCTATTAAATACCTCCGTTGCTCAAGGAAGTTGTTCCAATCTAGCTTAAAGGTGAGCAAACAATAATCTGTGGGCCAAACCCAGCCCACGGTCTGTTTTTGTAGAGCTCTCAAGCTCTACAAAATAATTATTTTTACATTTTTAAAAGATAATAAAAAAAACAAATAAGATTAGGTGGCAGAGACCACATGTGGCCCATAAAGCTTAAAATATTTACTATCTGGCTGTTGAATGAAAATGTTTGCTGATCCCTGCTAGCTGATCATAACTAGAATCCTTTCCAAAAATGTATGAACTCTGGAAATTATTCATTCTACAACTCCCCTATAGGAAATATGAATCAGAATATGAAGCTTTTCCCTTCATGCGTAAAACTTCATATTCAGTGAAGGACAAGGGGATTCTTGTGCATATTTCTGGAGCCCATTTTATTGTTTCCCTGTTCTCAGTAATACCCAATCTGTATTGACTGTTATCCCATGACAGAAAATAGTTTTTTAACTTTTTTGTCCAGTTTTCTATTCTTTTTTTTTTTTTTTTTTATTGTGGGTAAAAATCAAAATTTTCACAATACATACCAACATTTGCAAAATGATATATAAATATATATGCATATATGTGCATTTGCTTACAAAAATGTTATTTATGTATATATAAAAATATATTTTAAGAGGTGCTTAGATACCCAAAATAATTACACGGAACCCACTGGGATTCCCATGTTGCCCACCTCCCACATCTCCCACCACATCCCACACAAACATCTCCCACAAGTGTGGCCCACCACCCTCAATGGACTTACACATCCTGGGGCCTTGCCACCAACCATAGACCACAGTTCACACCGTAGACCACACTCTCTCACACACAGTTCTGAGTGGTGTGTGCTGATTTAAAATGGCCTACATCCGTTGCCACAAAGGTACTCAGGACAACTTCCAAATCCCAAAGAAGCCCCTGTATTTCAACTGCTTGTCCCCTCCCTGACCCAAAAGTGTCAAGTGGCCACTTTTAAAACAATATGTCAAGTCCAGTACCAGTTACTCTGGTCATGGCTGGAATCAAAATACTTTACCATACTAAGTAAAATTTTGATAAATTTTATTATTTCTATATATATTAGGGGTAAAAAAAAAAGCTTTTCAATCTTGGCTTGGTTTTTCAAATTGCTAGAAAAACTAGTTTTAGAAGATTTTTTTGATTGACAGCAACAACAAATATTACTTTAGAATTGTTATGTATCAGGTACTCTGTTGTATTATTTAATTTTCATAGCAACTCTCTGAGGTTCAAAGAAGTTAAAAATTTCCAAAGACTCATGGTTATTGAATGGCAGAGCTGAGATTTAAATCTAACTTTGTCTGACTCCAAATCCTGAGTTCTCATCTAGTTAATAATCACTACACTTCACTGCTTCCAGGTAGCAAATTACAAAAGAGCTGTGAGAGGGAAAAATACATTAACAAGAAGAAAAGACAGTAAGGGAAATGAATGCCCACAAATGCTGCCTATCTCATGTTTTGTTATAAAGTCTCCCTACTTAAGAATATAGGTACTATTTATTTACAACTTACATTCTGAAAGAACACATCATTATAGGAAAATCAAATTCTGCAATCACAAAATTTAACCAGGGCTCATCCACCTTCAACATCCAGTTATTGTCCCAATTTTCAACAGAAATATAGTTAGGTATTGGCTTCAGTGCCGAGTCTCCTTCTGGGCAAAAATGTTTTTGTAAAACAACTAATGATATTTAGTTTTAGAAGACACCAAACAGTACCCAAGAAGATTTTTCCCTTTTTGGGATATTAATTCAAGTGTTTTGTAAACATAGCCATTCCTTTATTTAAAGTAGACAGCTCCCGGGAAGCGGCTGTGGCTCAATCAGTAGGGCTCCCGTTTACCATATGGGAGGCCCTGGGTTTGGTTCCCGAGGCCTCCTGGTGAAGGCAAGCCCGCCCGCATGCACGGCGTGGTTAGCTGACCCAGCGAACACAAGCAGCAAGGAGGGGATAAATGAATAAATAAATAAAATCTTAAAAAAAAAAAAAGTAGACAGCTTCCTTCTCAGATTTTTTTAGGGACATGGAAAAGCATCACTACAATATATACCTGCTATAGTTTCTGAAATGCCCACATCCATCCTTGCATTATACTACGAGTATAAATTCTTTGATGAAATGCTACCCAATAGTGTTATTATTTAGCACATTAAAGCTTATCAGATTAACTAAAATAATCTAGGATATGGATTGAGGAGGTAATGTTGGGGCAGTACTGCAATGCTACAATTTATTAGGTGATAACTGAGGTGAGGATATCCTGACAGCATGTGGGCACTAGATAATTATTGACTCAAATAAGAACGGGCTAGAAAGACATTTTTTATATCACTATTTTTCCAAGGATTGAATGATTCTATATTGATGGTAGATGAGAAAATACTTGGAATTTTCTGAATTTGGGACAATATACTATAGTATTTGTATTAGTCAGCCAAAGGGGTGCTGATGCAAAATACCAGAAATTGGTTGGTCTTTATAAAGGGTATTTATTTGGGGTAGAAGCTTACAGTTTTGGGGCCATAAAGCCTAAGTTTCTTCCCTCACCAAAGTCTGTTGCTATGTGTTGCAGCAAGGCAGCTGTGGATGTTTGCCAGGGTCAGGCTTCTTGGGTTCCTCTCTTCCTGGGGCTGCATTTCTCTCCGGGCTTAGCTCCTCTGTTTCCTCCACAAGGTCAGCTGTAGACTATCAGGCAAACGGCTTGCTTCTCTTCTTCCAGGGCCTTCTATCCAACATCAAAACTCCAACATCAAAACTTCTCCAACACTGTTCTTTGCCGTGTCTTTTATCTTGGAGACCCCACCCACCAAGGAGTGGCGCTCAATGCCCTATTGACATTGCCTTGTCAACGCCCTAATCATAACTTAATCATGCCCAGATTAACAGACCACTTTACAAGCATAATCCATTATATATTTTTGGAATTCATAATTACATCAAACTGCCAAATGGCTACAGTATTTAAGAGATGAGTGTGGGATCTGGCAGACCAGGTTTGAGTTCCATCTTTTTCACTTGCTAAGTGCAGGTGCTATGAAGGTTGACAGTCTCACAAAGCAGCTTAAAATTACAGCATAAATCACAATATATTTAATGTTTACTCCTGAAATATTTCTGATTGTCCAAACTAGGGAATGATAGTGAGCTAGGCCAAAAAGAATGAAAATTGGGAAGAAATCAATTGGGGTACAGGCAGACTGTAAGACACATATTTTGAAAAAATATATGGTGGAAATAGACTACGTTTAAACTAATTGTGGGCATTGACTGGATGTAGTCAACAAGTTGTGGAGGGGCATTTTATGTTTGGAAGATCAGAAAATGGTTCATGACCAAGATCAAGAAGCAGAGCAGTATTACTAGGAGGCAGGCTTACGGTCAAAGTCTGAGCTTTGAGGGAAGTTGATTATTCCAATCAGGAACCAAGGTGAATTAGGACCTTCTTTTTTAAACTGGCTAGGATCATCCTCACCAGCTCAGGCACAGAGGCAGAACTTGTTCTGAAAGTGACAGAGGCTATCATCTCCTTTAACTAGCATCTTTCTATGTCTTATCTTAAGGAAGTACCACATTCTCAGTGGAGTTTGGCTTTCTTTTCTGCGATAAGGACTGGAGCTCTTATGAATGAAGCTCTTGTTCAGGTCTTACCAAATTCCTCCCCAGAGCCTTTTATTGCAGCAGGGAAGAACAACAGATAAATTCCTGGATTATCCTTTAGTTATGCATCAAATAAATATGCTGATTTTTTTCTTTAATTGATTATGGTTTGACTAAAGTCTTATGGAGACAGTTGATAAATAAAAATGATATTTTTCATTGCAAAAATATCCATATGTCACATCTTCAGTTAAAGCATAAGCAAGCCCTGACTTAGTGAAATGAAAGCATAAGAACAGGATAAAAAATAATATTGCATTAGTTTCCTTTTGTTGTTGTAACAAATTATCATGCACTCAGTGGCTTAAAGCAACACAAATTTATTATCTTATAATTCTGGAGGTCAGAAGACCAACACAGTTTTCACTGGACTAAAATCAAGGTTTCAGCAGAGCTGCATTCTTTCTGGAGACTTTAGGGGAGAATCTGTTCCTTACTTTTTCCAGGTACTAGAGTAGATCCCCATTCCTTGACTCACGGCCCTTCCAGAAATCACATCACTCTTACTTTTGTTTCTGTCATCCCATCTCACTTTCTGACTCACCCACCTCCCTCTTTCTTTATAATGACAGCTGTGATTACATTAGGTAATCCAGGATAATCTCCCTATCTAAAATCCTTAGCTTAATCTCATATGAAAGTCTCTTTGCCATCTAAGATTTTGGATATTAAGATGTAGATATCTTTGTGGGGGGCGTTATTCTGCCTACATAAATATATTTACTAATTATTTTTCCTACTACCACACCCACCATAAAAAGTTCTTTATTAAGAAGGCATTTGAATACTGAACTATACTTGTCATTTACTTCCATTGTGAATTCAGAAATGTTTGCAAAGAAAAAAAATATTTATATATAACTTAAAGACATAGTAGAAAGTATCCTTAAGGATCCTAATATTATCCCCACAGAAACTTTCCCTTAACACTGCCATGCATGTGCATTTGATTTTTCATTTAAACCCTCCAGGCAATTGGTCTGATAGCCTAGGTATGATCTTTTACCCTTCCTTTCAAAAATTGTTTTTAGGGAAACCCTATATAATATCAGGATACTTTTTAACATGAAGTAAATAAATCCTCATTTGTCCAAGAGAGTAAAGCTGTTATTTTCTCTTTAACTAGGCCTGAGCTATTAATGCTTACAGACCTTAGTGATGACCTGATTTCCAGAGGGATCCATCAGAGAAAAACAATTAAAGCAGGATCTTCTTATTTAACAAGAGATTCTACAGTGCCAATAGACAAAAGTTTGTAGTGTATATACCAATCAATGGCTATAGGTATAGATTTCACAGTGGTAAAGTAACAATGTGATTCTAATCATTTTTTTTTTCCTTTAATAAAAGGTGAAAAGTGAGCCCAAACATATTATTCTGGCTCAATGTGAACACAAGAGATAAACCATGCTACTTTCATTAATGAGGGTTTATGGAAAGAATATCTGAGTGTGAAGGTGTAGAAATATGCTTTTAGTATCAAGGAGTCATCATTTTGAGTGTTAGACTTTCCATGGCTGGGCTGGCTGTGCCTTAGGACTATTGGAGTCTCAGCCTTTGGGATACAACACTTTGGTATATAACCAGAGTTCTGTGTGCACCAAAGTTCATACTTCCCAAAAGACAGAATCTAATCAGTTAGTCAGCATCTATTTTGGATCATCCTCATTGGGCAGAGTTTCGAGAAAAGCACAGGTATTTGGCCTTCCCTGTGTCTAAGTCATACACAATTGCATTTTATCTTGGGGCCAGTCATTTATGGCCAGTGTAAAAGGGCCTATTTTTCATATGAACCATAGCAACCTCATGCAGAAAAAACTATCTGAGACCCTTCACTCATAATGGGCTATAAAAATAGCAGGAAAATGAAGTATCATAGACTCCTGTTTATTATACCAACTATCCCAGAGTATTTCTGTGTATCTATTAATTCATTTAACCATTACATTAATATTTATCAAAAATTTACAATAGTCTTACGCTGGGCACTGGGTTACAATAAAGAGCAAAAATAGTCACTGTCACTGCTCCCATGGAATTTATATTCTAGTCTGTTAACTTGCCTGAACTGTATAGTCACAGATTACCAAGTACCAGGTGGAAATTCCACATTCCAATACTTATTAGATGTGTGATATTGGGCAAATTAATTTGCTTCTCTGAGCCTCCCTCATCTCTTAAGTGGGGACTCATTAAGCAAAAGGCCTTGTGAATTGTAAAGCAGCACACAAAAGTATGCTGATAGTAATCTCCTATACTCTCAAAGTTAAGAGCATTTCTAAATGATGCAAACAATTCAGCCATGCTGTGTTTGATAAGGTATATATGACCATCCTTATGATTGACTATAATAAGTTTTATCTTACACTTGCCAGTTTATTTTGTGTGAGCAATTGCAATCATAGAGGAAATGCACACAAACACAGAATCAATTTTCAGAAAGTGCCTGTACATATAAGTGAAAACACAGGGTTATCATGGAAATGAATAGTCTTCAACTATTTTAAGACACATAGTTTGATATGCCTTGTGCATAGTACCTTTAAAGAACCAGATTATGTTTATTTACCCAAAGCTAACAGACCAGAATGTGTAATGTGTGAATTGGAAACCCCCTAAACGTTGTGGGAGAAGAGAAAAGTGGAGGAGAGAGGGATTGCATCCCCTTTAAGAACAGGTTCACTGCTGCTTGAAAAAGAAGGAAAAGGCAAGTCTAAGAAGTTTAGAGCCCCAGAGAGAGGGAAAAAATTAGTTGGTTAAGAAAATACTATTCTCTTCACATCTTTATACTCATGATTCCTGAAAAAGATTTAAAATAGAGAATTAATAGCTGTCCTATTTTCAGTTCATTTTAGAACAGTGTGAGGTATAAATAAATAAATGTAAAATTAATAACTGTACTCAAAATGGTTGGTAGGGAAAAAAATGGAAACATGGTACCAGATAATTTAGTATTGATCTTCTAAAAAATTTTATTAGAGAAATTGTGGGTTTACAGAACAATCATGCATAAAATAAAGGACTCCCATATACCACCCAACCATGAACAACTAACATGGTGTGGAATAATACTTACAATTGATAATAGAACATGTTTATCATTGTACTATTAATTAAAGTCTATGTTTTTTTAAAAGATAGATTACATAAATATTACATAAAAAATATAGAGGATTCCCATATGCCCCGCTCCCAACACCTCCCACATTTTCCCACATTAACAACATCCTTCATTAGTGTGGTGCATCCACCATAATTGATGAACACATTTTATTTTATTTTATTATTATTATTATTTTTTAAAGATTTTATTTATTTATTCATTTATCCCCCCCCTTGCTGCTTGTGCTCGCTGGGTCAGCTAACCACGCCCTGCGGGCAGGCCCGCCTTCACCAGGAGGCCCCGGGAACCGAACCCGGGGCCTCCCATATGGTAAACGGGAGCCCCACTGATTGAGCCACAGCCGCTTCCCTGATGAACACATTTTAGAGCATTGCCACTAAGTGTGAATTAAAGTTTAATTGTGGTTTACACTCTCTTCCACCCAATTCTGTAGGTTATGGCAAAATATATAATAGTTTGTATCTGTCATTGCAATGTCATTCAGGACAATTCCAAAGTCCGGAAAATGTCCCCATATAACACCTGTTTTTCCCTCTCCCTGCCCTCAGAACCTCCAGTGGCCACTGCCTCCACATCAATGATGTAATATCTTCCATTGCTAGAATCACAGTGTGTATAGTAGAATACCAGTAAGTCTACTTTAGTCCATAGTTCATTCCCCAATAGTGAGGATTCTGGGATGGTGATGTCCACTCTACCTCTAATCGAGAGGGGGCTGCAATCCAATAAGGCCTATGTATGTGGCTTTCTTCCTTGAAGTTGTAGACTCTCTCAGTTCCTCAGTATGGTAGTTGTACATCATTGCATCTTGTTAGCTGTCCTGGGTGAGAACAATGGACTATAGGTGTTGCAACTCCTTTGAGATTCAGGGCCCAGCTGGCACATGGGCAGTCCAAAGATTTAAGTCTCTTGGGCGTACACCATAACAACTCTAGTACTAATTATAAGTTCAAATAGAAGGGTAGAAGAGCCATGTGTAGGGAAACCACAACTGAGTCCAACTCTGTCACACTGGAGAGCACAAATTCCAAAGTAGGGCCCACTGGCAAGGCACCAAACTCCTGAGCTATCTGCCCAGACTATAGTGTCTGGATATCTCCAGCACCCTGAGGAGCCCAGCTATTTGTGGTAGTATCTTCTTTGGCAGTCAATGAGATCCTGCTGAGATGTGCATAAATGTTACCTCTGGAATGACCTCCTGACTCACTTTGAAGTTTCTTAGCCATATAAACTCATTTGTCTTTAGCTTTTTCCCCTTTTGGTCAAGGTCTTTTTCAATTTCATTGCTTGTTGGTGCTTGGTAGTAATCCCTCGGTGCCAGGGTGGCTTATCCCTGGGAATCATGTCCCACACTGGGGGGAAGGTAATGCATTTATATGCTGAGTTTGGCTTAGAGAGAGGTCACATTTGAGCAATAAGGAGGCTCTCAGTAGGCAACTCTTAGGCACCCCACAATGATAGGCTAAGTTTCAATTTCAAGAGCAAAGGCTCATAAGCATAGTCGTCAATATCAAGGCCCATCAGTGGATCATCCTCCTTCACCAGTCATTGCCCCTGCACTTGGGGGACTGTTGCTGCTCCCTTAGAGAATGTGGCAGAGCTCTATAGGATGGGAATTCAATATTCTCTCAGTTGTTGTGTGAGTCACCACCCACTGTGACAGAGCCCCGTGAATATTTGAACATTTTTATATACCTTATATAGTTTGCCCAGTTGAACTTCCTCCCATGTATCCCCCATCACTGACACCCCACACCAATGATCCTCCCCTGCCCCAGTTGTAACCTTTCTGTGATCCAAAGCTTCTTCAAAAATGAAGCTATTAAAATAGCCAAATACAACTAATAAGAAAATGAAATAATAATGATAAGTTTAAATATAAGAAATTAAATACTTAAAAAAAATTTTAAAAACTAAAAATAAAATTAAAAGATTGGGATATTAAAAATAATGAAAAACATTTTTAAATTTTTTTTTTTGGCATTTTGCCTTTCATCACTGTAATATCTGGTGTCCTGTCTGTACAGAGGCAATTTCTTGCATTTATTCCACATTGTCTTACTATATTTCATTTTGATTTCAAAGAAGTTTTAGGTCACAATAAAGTCACATACAGAATTCAGGGGACTCCCATATATCCAACATCCTCCCCCTTTTCCCCCTTCCCCTATTAATAACATTTTATATGTGGATGGTACATTTGTTACATCTGATGTACAGATATTGAAACATATCTACCAACCATGGTCAATGTTTTACATTATGGTTTACATTTTAGACCATACACTTTTATAAATTTTGATGAAACTTTACATGGCCTGTATCCATCATTGCAAGATCATGTAGAACACTTACATCACCCTCAAAAAGCTGCCTGTTCCATCTATTCTATTCCTCCCTCCCCCTCTCCTCGAGAACCACGGCAACCATAAGACTTTACTCTTTGCAGGACCAGATTCATAGTTACTTGCAACAACCCTGAGGGCTTGACACACTGGTCTGTCCACCCCTATTGGGCACCACCCATGCACTTGGGAGACTTCCGCCCCTCTATTTGAGAACATAGCAGGCCTCCCCAAGATTGGATTCCAACAACTTCCCGCTCATTATGTGAGTCTCCACCCACTAATATAACACACTATGTCAAGATGAACAATCACACACTTCCTAGAAGCCTCCCCCATGTGCACCTTGGCCTGAATGCCCCCCACATCCAACGCCCTAAAACGGTAACCCTACCTTGCCCTATTGCCAAAAAAGCATTCCCAACACTGTAGTTCCAACCACGTACTCACCAATCTTCAGTGTTTACCTGCTCCATCCCCCAACCCCCCACCAGTTTCATGGACAGTCCAACCTCCACTTCACACCCTACTCCCCTGATATATCTGCACTGCCTAACCCAATAATATCACTGCACCACTGTCATGCCCCTCCACTGCATAACTACACACTTCCACCTTATCATAAATTTTGCTTATATTTACATTGGATCACATCTTTCCCTTTCTATTTCCTGTAAACCTATCTTCAATACTCTAGCTCTGTGAGTCTGCTCAATTTGCTTAATTCAGAGCAGTGAGGTCATGTAATATTTGTTCTTCAGTTTCTGGCTTGCTTCACTCAACATAAATTCCTCAAGATTCTTCCATGTTATCCCATGTGTTAATACAGTTCCTTCTTACAGGTGTGTAATATTCCATTTTATGTATATACCACAATTTGTTTATCCATTCATCTGTTTAAGAGTATTTAGGTTGATTTCAACTTTTGGCACTAGTGAGTAATGCCACTATGAACATTGGTGTGCATATATATCTTCGTGTCCTTGCTTTCAATTCTTCTGGGTATATACCCAGCAGTGGAATTTCTAGATCAAATGGCAGTTCTATACTCAGCTTTCTGAGGAACCACCAAATTGTCTTCCACAGTGATTGATCCATTTTACATTGCCACAAAAAATGGAATAGTGTTTCTATTTCCTTGCATCCTCTCCAATGTTTGTTATTTTCCAGTTTTTTAATAACAGCCTTTCTAATGGGTGTGCAATGCTACCTTATTGTAGTTTTGATTTCCATTCCCTGATGGCTAGTGATGTTGAGCATCCTTTCATGTGTTTTCTGTCCATTTGCATATCTTCTTTTGAGAGGTCTGTATTCAGATCTTTTGCCCATTTTTAAATTGGGTTTTTCTTTTTGTTGTTAAGTTGAAGGATTTCTTTATATATTCTGGATATTAATACTTTTTTGGATATGTGGTTTCCAAATATTTTATCCCATTGTGTAGGCTTTCTTTTTACTTTCATGATAATGTCCTTGGAGGCTCGAGTTTTTTTTAAAAAAGGTTGAAGTCCTGTTCATGTACATTTTTCTTTTGTTGTTTATGCTTTGGATGTAAAGTCTAAGAAACCATTTTCAAACACAAGGTCCTGAAGATTCTTGCCTACATTGTTTTCTAAGAGTTTTAAATTTGTAGTTCTTAAATGTAGGTCTTTGATCCATTTTGAGTTTATTTTTGTATGTGGTATTACATAGGCTTTTTTTCACCACAAATGGAGACTATTCTTTCCCAATTGAGTGGTCTTTGCCCTCTTCTCAAAACTCAGTTGGACATAAATGTTAGGGTTGATTTCTGACCTCTCAATTCTATTCCCTTGGTTTATATGTCTGTCCTTGTGCCTGTATGATGCTGTTTTGAATTGTGTGGCTTTGCAATAAGTCTTTATAGGGAAGTGTGTGTTCTCCAACTTCATTCTTCTTTGTCAGGATGGCTTTAGCTATCCAGGATCCCTTATGCCATCATATAAATTTGATGATTGGCTTCTCCATTTCTGCAAAGAAGGTGGTTGGAATTTTGATTGGTATTGTATTGAATCCAGAATTTGCTTTGGGTAGGATTGGCATCTTGCCAATATTATCTTCCAATGATCATGGAATATCCTTCCATTTATTAAGGTGTTCTTTAATTCCTTTTAGCTGTATTTGGTAGTTTTCTGGGTACTAAGTAGTTTACATCCTTGGTTAGACTTATTCCTAAATATTTGATTCTTAATTGTTATTGTGAATTGGATTTATTTTTTGATTTCTTCTTCTAATTGTTTATTGCTAGTGTATAGCAACACTACTGAATTTTGAGTGTTGATCTTGTACCCTACCACTTTACTGAATTCATTTATTAGTTCTAGGAAACTTATAATTTTTTCTAGGATTTTCTGCATATAGGATCATATCACCTGCAAATAAGTAAAGTTTAATTTCTTCCTTTCCAATATGGATGTCTTTTCTTCCTTCCTTCCTTCCTTCCTTCCTTCCTTCCTTCCTTCCTTCCTTCCTTCCTTCCTTCCTTCCTTCCTCCCTCCCTCCCTCCCTCCCTCCCTCCCTCCTTCCCTCCCTCCATTCCTTTCTTCCTTCCTTTTCTTTCCTTTTTGCCTAATTGCTCTGGCAAAAACTTCCAATACAATATTGAATAACAGTGGTGACCGAGAGCATCCTTGTCTTGTTCCAAATCTAAGATGGAAAGCTTTCATTCTTTCACCATTACATAGTATATTAGCTGTGGGCTTTTCATATATACCCTTTAACATGTTGAGGAAATGCTTTTAGTTTTCTAAAAGCTGCCGAAAGCAATATTTTACAATGGGGATATATTAGCTTAAAAACTTACAGTTCTGAAGCTGTGAAAATGTCCAAATCAAGGCTTTATCAGGTGATGCTTTGCTCCCTGAAGACCAACTGCGGGTGATCCTGGACTCCTCTGTCTCATGGGAAAGTGAATGGTGACATCTTCTGGTTAATGTGTCTTCGTCTCTGGGCTCTGTTGCTATCAGCTTCTGACTGCTCTGTCTGTGGCCTTCTCCCTCAGCTTCTGTGGGATCCTCACTGACTTCCTTTGTATCTCTTATTATTAATCCTATTTATATGGGACTCCAGTAAAAGGATTAAGACCCACCTCTACTTAAGTCATCTAATCAAATGCCTTTAAGTGAAGTAATCTAAGCAAAGGATACCACCTTCAATAGGTTCACACCCATATGAATGGATTAACACTGAGGATCTGATCTTTCTGGGGTCCAAAAAGCCTCAGACTACCACAGGAAGTTTCCTTCTATTCTTAGTGCTTTAAATGATTTCATGAAGAAAAGATGTTGTATTTTGTCAAATGCATTTTCTGCATCAATTGAGATGATTGTGTCTTTTTTTTCCCCTTCATTTTGTTAATGTGGTGTATCATAGGATTGACTTCCTTATGTTGAACCAACCTTACATACCAGGGATAAATCTCCCTTGATCATGGTGTATAATTCTTTCAATATGCTGTTGGATTCAGTTTGTCTATATTTTGTTGAGATTTTTTGCATCTATATTCATAAAACATATTGGTCTGTAGTTTTCTTTTCTTGTGGTATCTTCTTCCAGCTTTGGTATGAGGGTGGTGCTGACCTCATAGAATGGCTTAGGGAGTGTTTTTTTCCTTTTCAATTTTTAGAATTTGAGCAGAGTAGGAATTAATTTTCCTTGGAATATTTTGGTAGAATCCCCCTGTGAAGCCATCTGGTCCTGGGCTTTTCTAAGAGTTTGTCCATTTCATTTAGGTTATCTAATTTATTGACTTACAACTGTTCATAGTACACTTTTGTATTCCTTTTTATTTCAGCAGAATTGGTAGTAGTATCCCCCTTTTCAATTCTGATTTTTGTTATTTGTATCTTCTTTTTTTTCTTTGTCTGTCCAGCAAAACGTTTGTCAATTTCAGTGATCTTTTCAAGGAACCAATTTGTGGTTTTGTTGATTTTATTATTTTTTTTCTATTTCATTTAAATCCATTCTAATCTTTGCTATTTCCTTTCTTCTGCTAGCTATGGTTTTAATTTGCTCTTATTTTTCTTGTTCTTCCAGTTTTGAAATTAGGTCTTTAATATGAAGTCTTTCTTCTTTTTCAATGTACACATGTAGAGCTACTAATTGCCCTTTAAGCACTGCCTTCATTACATCCCACAAGTTTTGCTAGGTTGTATTTTCATTTTCATTCACCTCGAGATTTTCCAAATTTTGTTTCTGAATTCCTCTTTAAACAGTTGGTTGTTCAAGTGTATATTTTTTAAATTTCCACCTATTTGTTTATAGACATACATACACACATACATATACATACACACACACGTATATATATATATATATATATATATATATATATATATATATATGATAGGTATATTTGGTTTAGTATTTCATTCAAGTCCTCTACTTCCTTATTGATCTTCTGACTCTCTGATGCTTCTGTTCATTACGGAGACAGGTGTGTTAAAGTCTCCTTCTTTTGTTGTGGCAGACGAAACTTAGATGTGAGAAACACAAGTAGCACTTGGAGAGGTGGAGGAACAAAGTTTTATTACATGTGGGCTCAGAGGAGAATCCAGTCCCCAAAGTCTGAGCCCTGAGTTTTGGCTTTCATGAGTTTATATAGGGACTTTATGCAGACAAATTCCTAAGCCAGCAGGCAAGTGGGGTTTACAAAAATGAAAGTGTGTGTTTAGCTTATCTTTCTAAAGCAGAGGACCTTAGAGAGGAAAGGAGTTGTCATTCTTTCTAAAGTTGTGAATTTCATTTGAAAAGGGTGGGGGAGTGTTTATCTTCCTAAAGTTGTGGATTCCAGGGAGATGGGTGGAGGAGTGCTTATCTTCCTAAAGCTGTGGGTTTCTGCCAAGGGGGAGGAGTAGGGCTGCAGCACTTTCTTCATCATTCCCCCCTTTGATGCCCTTATAATTCCTTATGGGGCATCATATGCTAACATGGGGATTTTTCTATAGTCCCCAAGGGCTGATACTTAATACGAGGCACTACTTGGTGTTTTAAGGCATTTAGGTGGGAAGTGATATATTTGGTTAGGTACCATAGAACACAAAGCCCAAAAGTTGAGAGGAAGAAGACTGAGGCTATTACTGGCATGAATGGAAAAATACAGGAAAGGAGATACTGGAAGTAGTTCCCGTTGGCAGATGCCTGGTATGCATGGTTTAAGCAGTCTTTGGCTCATTCTTTTAGCAGGGCTACCTTGTCCCTAGCTATCCCTGAGGAATTTACATAGAAACAGCATTCTTCCCCCAGGGACTGGAAGATTCCCCCTGAACCTGTGGTGAGCAAGTCTAATTCTCATCTGTTTTGTAAAACTACTTCTGCCAACGAGTCTTATCTGGTCTTGAAACCCATTGAGAGCCCCTGATATTTTTTCGAGGCCATTCACTTTTTCCCATGCCAGGGTTTGTATGCCCTCTTGACCAACTGCGAGTGAGGCCCCTACTACTGTTGTGCTTCTAACTACTCCTAGTCCTAAGAGTAGGGGAATTGCCTGTATTGCTTGTTTGGCTCAGGAGAGCTTTCCAGGCATATCATCTCCATGCACTGAGAACGATGGTACTGGCCAAGCCAGGTAACAGATGCCCTGTCCATCCTGGGGTAGGCACTGGTAAGCGTTGGTGCCACAGACCCAGATGGTGGAGTTAGTGCATCGGTCAGGCTCACTGAGTGGGTGGGTGGTGTTACAGTTAACCTTTCCAAGAGGGAGGATAGTTGAAGGGGAGCTGGTAGTTATGTTTTTACAGTTAGTTAGTTTTCCTGGGCGTTTGATTATGCAGACTGGGAGGGGCATGGTTCCTATCACAGAGCTGTCATGGCTCAGGAGGGTTACGTTCCATGGGACAGGTGTGGGGAAGATGGTTAGACTTGAGGAAGTACATAGCCAGCAGGATGCAGCTATGTTGGGCCAGGATTTTTTTAGGAGTTGGTGGAAAATTTGAACCTGATTCAAAAGGATGTTGCAGGGGGCTATTCTAGATTTGGCTTTTAGGGTCTGGGCAGTTTTACTGATGTTTTTAACCAGGGTTTTCTCTGGGGGTTGCATTACCAGGATCAGTTGGACTAGTATGAAATCTCCCGGGTCCAGCCCCGCTGGGTTGTATATTCCGATTCCTAGTTTTAGTCCTGTTTGGGCTTTTAAAAAGGTATTTTCTGATCCAGTGGTTATGTTTAATAAGGTGAGTTTTACAGAGTCACAGGTTTCTATGCTACACCCTGCAGGTCTGGGGATTTTCTGTAGGAGATATGGAGAAGTTGGTGGGATCCCCTTCCAGGAAGCAGTAGCTCTTACCAGCAAGCTTCAAGAGCAGCAGAACCCTCCACTCTTGCAGGGTTTTTTGCAGAGGTATTTGTCATAACTTCCATAGTTGCAGCCCCTACACCATCTCCCGGGGGCAGGTGTGGGGGCATGGGGGTACGGGGCAACTAGCAAGGTTGTAAGGAGCATGATCTTGGATTGCCCTGCAAGTGTCAAATATTACAGAGGCTGAGGTTGCAACTGCCGAGGATGGAACTGAAGTGTTCAGCATGGATTGTTTATCCCAGCTTTGATTGACTTGCAGCTGCCATTGGTTTTGGGGGCAGGTATTGGCTCCTAGGGAGGGGGCAAGGAAAAAAAGGATAAGCAAGACAAGGCACTGAAACATCCTATTATACACCAATAAGTTATTGCAATTAAAGCTCTAGTCACTATAGTCCAGTCTGCAGGAGCTACAACAGCTAGTTCAACTCCAAATAACAGGGAGAGTAGGCCATATAAGCACTGGATCCACCAGGAGCAGAGTCTATTCAGCAGGCGTTTGATGAGGTTGGTGTTTGGGGATCCTGGGTGACTCACACTCTAAAGGGGTGGCCGGGTACAGGTTGGGCTGTCCAGCTGTCCTGCTCTTTATCAAGATGTGCCTTCTTGACACTGGAATTATGGATCCAAGGGACTATGCCTGTAACTTTAAGAGCAGTAAGAGTTACAAGGATCACAGTATGTGGACCTGTCCAGGAAGGCTGAAGGGTTCTTTTTTTCCAGTCTTTGACCCAGACCAGGTCCCCTGGCTGGTGGGGGTGCACCAGATGTCCCAGGGGGATGAGGTTTTGGAACAAGACATTTTTATGTATTTGGGCTAGAGTTTTCCCCAGCTGCTAGAGGATGGAATCTTAGCTAGCTTCCCCCAGGAGCTTGAGATTTCCTCTGAAGGCCTGGATCATTGGGGGTGGCCATCCAAATAGAATTTTAAAAGGTGAATAGCCCGTGGGTCCTGGGGTGCACCTATCTTGGAGAAGAGTTAAGGGAAGTAAGTCTACCCAGGGGAGACCAGTTTCTTGGCAGAATTTGGCTAAGGTGGCTTTGAGGGTTCGATTCATGCGTCCAACTTTCCCTGAACTTTGAGGCCTGTAAACGGTATGGAGTTTCCACTTGATCCCTAACATTTTTGCCAGCTCTTGGACTACCGCAGCCACGAAGGGCAGGCCATTGTCCCTTCCAATAGACAGAGGCAGCCTGTATCGGGGAATGATTTCTATGAGTAAAGCCTTAGTCACTTCTATTGTTTTTTTGGCGTGAGTGGGGAAAGCTTCATCCCAGCCTGAAAAGGTGCATATCATCACTAACAGATATTTGTACCCCTGACTTGGTTTCACTTCTGTGAAGTCTACTGTGAGATCTTCAAAAGGGGCTGTCCCCATGTGCTGGACACCGGCTGAAGCTTGGGGACCCTGCAGAGGGTTGTTTTTGGCACAAATTTGGCACTGGCTGCTGATGGTGGCACAGAGGGAAGCCAACCGGGCTATGTAGTAATATCTCCTGAGTAAGGCTTCTAGCGCAGTTTTCCCTAGATGGGTGAGTTGGTGGTACTGCTGGATGAGGTGGCTTCTTTTGGGATGAAAATCCAGTTATCTGGGAGCAGCCAAATTCCTTCGGGAGTTTGGCTTCCCCCTTCTCCCTTGGCTCATTCCTGTTCTTCCCAGGTATAGTTTAGTTGATTAGTTTTTTGTCCTAAGAGGACAGCTGTGTTGTTGATTCCAGGACTCGTGTTCCATGGGTTCCTTCAGCCGCTTGCAGAGCTGTTTTGTTGGTTAGCCTGTTTCTTTGAGTGACCATATCTGTTTCTTTTTGATGTCCCCAGCAGTGGATGATGGATACTCTGTTTTCCAGATTGTTTCTAATAGTTGAAGAATTTTTTCTTTGTTTTTGATTTCCTTTCCCCCTGCAGTTAGGAGGCCTTTCTTTATAAATCTCTCTGTGAATATGAACAGTAGTGAATGCGTATTTAGAGCCAGTGTAAATGTTTACTGCCTGCCTGGTGGCTAACTGCAGGGCTTGGAGCAGTGCTCAGAGTTCTGCCCATTATGCAGACCATCCCCGGGGTAGAGATGCTGCTTCCACCACCTGTTCAGCAGTGGTGACTGCATATCCAGCAAGCTTTTCCTTGTTTTTTTTTTTTAAGATTTTATTTATTTATTCATTTATCCCCCCCTTGCTGCTTGTGTTAGCTGGGTCAGCTAACAACGCCGTGTGTGCAGGCGGGCTTGCCTTCACCAGGAGGCCCCGGGAACCGAACCCAGGGCCTCCCATATTGTAAACGGGAGCCCTACTGATTGAGCCACAGCCGCTTCCCCTTTTCCTTGTTTTTAACAAGACTGCTCCCATCTGTAAATAGTGTCTGATCTGGAGAAGGGAGTGGTTTGCCTTGGAGGTTGGGATGACTGGCGTAAACTTCTTTGGTCATTTCAACACAATCATGTTCAGGGACCCCTTCCTCATCTGGCAAGAAAGTGGTGGGATTTAGACTGCGCACCATTTCTATTATTACTCTGGGGTTTTCACAGAGTAAACCTTGGTAATGTGCGAGCTGGGGGTTAGATATCCACCGGTTCCCGTGTGAGTTCATTAGGGCAGTGACTACATGTGGCACCATAACATGAATTGCCTGTCTGCGGGTTAATTTGTCAGCTTCTTTGACGAGGGTTACTGTTGCTGCCAGGGCTTTCAGGCAGGGTGGCCACCCTGTAACCACGGGGTCCAGCTGCTTGGGGAGGTAAGCAATGGGTCTTTGTCAGGGGCCAACTCTTTGTGTGAGGACTTCCAGTGCTACCTTGTTCTTTTCATGCACGAACAGGTTGAAGTTTCGAGTTATGTCCGGGAACCCCAAGGCAGGGGCTCGGTCGAGTTGTCTTTTGATGTCTTGAAAGACCCTCTGTTAAGCTCCTTCCCAGTTGAGGACTCTGTTTCTGGACCTGTCAGAACTTCGTAGAGGGGTTTGGCCATGGCTGCAAACCTGGGAATCCAGATGTGACAGAATCCTACAGCCCTGAGGAACTCACAAAGCTTTTTTTTGTGTGGTGGGGGTAGGTATGGTGCAGATCACTTTCTCTTGTTCTTGTTCCAGTGCCCTTGTGTGATGTTGAACCCCAGGTACTTGACCTGCTATTTACAGATTTGGGCTTTTCTCCAAGACACTTTGCACCCAGTCTGTGTTAGAAGTTGTAGGAGAGTCTGGGTCCCTCTCCGGCAGTCCTCTTCCATCTCACTGGCAAGTAGGAGGTCATCTAGATATTGCAAGAAGGCACACCTGCAGTCCTTCTGGGGGTAGGTGGCCAGATCTGCTTCCAAGGCTTCCATGAAAAGGGTAGGGGAGTTTTTGAAGCCTTGTGGAAGCCAAGTCCAGGTTAGCTGAGTTTTCTGCCAGGTTCTGGGATCTTCCCACTCAAAGGCAAACAGAGGCTGGCTTGGGAGGGCCAGCTGCAGGCAGAAGAAGGAGTTTTTCAGGTCCAAGCAAGTGAACCAGGTGCCTTCAGGCAGCAACTGTCCTAGCAAAGTGTACAGGTTGGGAGCAACCTGATGTAAGGTGAGAGTGGCGTTGTTGATGGCTCGTAGATCCTGGACTGGGCGGTATCCTGTCCCATCTGGCTTCTTTAGTGGTAGTAATGGAGTGTTCCAGGATGACTGGCACTTGATCAGGCTTCCCTCTTTCCTCAGGCAATCTATGTGTTCGACCACGCCCAATTGTGCTTCACGGGGGATCAGATACAGCCTCTGCCAGACCAGGACTGCTCCAGGATTCAGGTCGATGATCATGGGTGCATGGTTCTGTGCCATTCCCGGCAGGTTTCTTTCTGCCCAAATCTGGGGGGAAAGTTCCAGCAGTTTTTCCCGATTCTGACTTGAATTTTCTTCTGCAAGAAGTTTCTATTCCTCTCTTCGAGGTACAGTGATAAGGAGAGTGAGACTGGTCCCAAGGCTTAAGCTTGCTGGCCCTTCAGGTTGGAAGGTAATATGGGCTCCCAGTTTGGTTAAGAGGTCCCTACCAAAGAGGGGAACCGGACATTCAGGAGGTACAGAAATTCATGAGTCACTTCATGGCCACCAAGCTGACAAGTTTTCTACTGGCAAAAAGGCCGTTGACTTGACTTGTCTCCAGTCACTCTTACGGTATTAGTGGTTTTTCCGCTAAAGGGGGTGTTGGGGGTTGTGACCACAGAATATTCAGCGCCAGTGTCTACCATGAAAGTCATTGACTGGCCCCCAACTTGCAGTTCGACCATTGGCTCGTGGGGGCCAAATTCCAGGGACCCCAGTCACACCTTTTCATAGTCGAGTCCCGCCAGCCCGATCAGATAGTCCTGGGGCTCAGGTTATTTCCTTTTGGGGATGTTCTCTCCATGTGCCTGATTCTTTTGGGGGCACTCATTTTTCCAGTGCCCACTTTCTTTGCAGTAGGCACATTGGTCTCTGGCCAGGGACATCCTTTTGGTGCTTGTTCCCCCTTTCTGAGGTGGCCCTCCTCATCTGGTGGTGTCAGGATTAGTAGAATCTGAAGGCCTTGCAAAGTCATTCATAGAAATCTCCCAGAGATTCTTTGAGCTTTTGAGTGACTAAAGTCATCTTTGTCATGTTTGTGTGTCGTTTTGTCCCTTCTCGGACCCCTCGAAGGAGCGCTTCCTGATATTGCTGGAGTGCAGCGAGTCCCTGATCAGTTTTGAAGTCCCAGTTCAGTTGGGTCTCTGGCACCACCTCTCGTGCCCAATCTTCTGGGTTTAAGATGCTAGTAGGGGCCGGGTCCTACAGCCACTTTTGGGCTTTCATCAGAATCTGTTGTCTCTCCTCTGTATTAAAGAAAGTCAGGAGGAGTTGGCGGCAGTCATCCCAGGTGGGATGATGGGTTTGGGAAAATGGATTCCATGAGATCAATAAGGGCCTGGGGCTTTTCTGAGCAGGAACGGGTGTGGTGTTTTTAGTTTAAGAGGTCTGTAATTGTGAAGGGCTGGTAGTACAAAACAGGCCTCCTGGGCCAGATGGTCCCATCCTCGCCAATCTGGACTGGACCCTGTGTCTCACGGAGGGGCATCTGTAACACGGGTTGCGCCTACTGGAACCTCTTCGCTCTTTCCACATTGTATGCCAAAAAGCCTAGATTTATCATTACTTTTTATGCATTTGCATTTTAGCACCTGTAGGAAGTAAGAAGTGGAGCTACATATCAAACAATAAAATACAATAATACTGGCATTTATAATTAATGAAATGGTTACCTATACCAGAGGTCCTTATTTATTTATGACTCTTTGTACCATTGTCTAGCATCAATTCCTTTCAGTCTGAAGAACTCCCTTTAGCATTGCTTGTAGGGCTGGTCTCTTAGTGATAAACTCCTTCAGTTTTTCAAAAGGATTTGTTAATTTTATTAGACTTTTTTTTCTCCCCCTTCCTTGTTGTTGTTTGTGCTTGTTGTCTGCTCTCTGTGTCCATTCACTGTGTGTTCTTTCCATGTCTGCTTATATTTTCTTCTTGTCTTTCTCTTTTAAGAGGCACCAGGAACCAATCCTGTGACCTCCAGTGTGGGAGAGAGGCACTCAATTGCTTGAGCCACCTCATCTCCCAGGTCTGCTGTGTCTCTCACTGTCTCTCCTCTGAGTCTCTCTATGTTGTGTCATCTTGCTGTGCCAGCTCTCTGCAGCATGGGCCGTCATCTTTCTGTGACACGGGCCATCAGCTCTCCACAGTGTGGGCCATCAGCTTTCTGCATTTGGCCAGCTTGCATTCACCAGGAGGCCCCAGGAATTGAACTCAGGGCCTCCCTTTTGGTAGATGGGAGCCGAATCACTTGAACTACATCTGCTTCTACCTCAGTTTTTGTATATCTCTGAATTTCTTACATTTCCATCATTTTTGAAAGAGAGTCCTGCCAGATATAAAATTCTTGACAAGCAATTGTTTTCCTTCAGCATTTTAAGTTTTTCAGCCCAGTGTATTCTTGTCTCCATGATTTATGATGAGAAACTGGCACTCAATTGAATTGGGACTCCCTTGTACATAATGTGTTGCTTTTCTTTTGAAGCCTTCAGAACATTCTCCTTGTCCTTTGTTTTTTTATTGTTTTAGCAATATATGATGTGGTGTATTTTTTCATGCTTATCCATATTTGGTGTTCTCTGAGCATCTTGGATATGCATATTCACATTTTTTGCTAAGTTTCAAAAGTTTTCTGTCATAATTTTTTTATTATTCCTTTTGTCCCTTTTACTCTTTCTTCTTCTGGGATTCCCATAATGCATATATTGTTGGGCTTCATGGTTTCCCATACCTGTCTTAAGCTGTTCTTGCTTTGAATATTTGTTTATTGTTTATGCTCATCAGCCTGAATCATTTCCAGTGTCTTGTCTTCAATTTCACTGATTCTTTCTTCTGCAAGCTCCCGCCTGCTCTTGAAACTCTCCTGAGCATTTGTCTTTTCAATTATTGTGGCCTTCAAGTCAAGTAGTTCTGTTTGGTTCCATTTTAAATTTCTATCTCTTTACTTAGACTCTCATACTGTTCATTCAGTGTTTTCCTGATATCCTTTAGTTCTTTTTCTGTACTTTCCTTAATTTCCTTGAACATTTTTATGAAAAATGTTTAAAGGCTTTATTCAGTATGTCCACATTATCATCTTCTTAATTGATGCTTTCTGTATTTTTATCCTCTTCCTTTGTATGGACCTGTGTTACTTATTTCTTTGTCAATATACTCTAGTTACACTCTGCACTTTTTAATATTTTTAATGTTAATTCTAGGATTTACTACTTAGGATGTCTGTTTCTTGGTTTTTTAACCAGTTGGTTAAAAGAGACAGATGTTCTTGAGCTTCAGCACTATCAGGAAGGAATGCCAAAAACAAATGCTGTGTGTAGGGTTGTTTTTAAAAAATATTTAAAAAAAAATGTCTTGATTACATAAATGTTACACAAAAATAACAAGGATTCCCATGTTCCCCACATCCCACACCTCCCATAACATCCCACATAAACATTTTTCATTAGTGTGGCACATCACCTGCAATGGATATACACATCCTGGGGCTTTGCCACTAAGCATGGACCATAGTTCACATTGTAGACCACACTCTCTCCCACACAGTTCTGCATGTTATATACTGATGTAAAATGGACTATATCTGTCGTTGTAATGTCATTCAGGATAATTCCCAAGTCCTGAAAAAGCACCTGTATTATAACTGCTTTTCCCTTCCCTGCCCTGAAAGCATCCAGTGGCCACTGGCTCCACCTCACTGTTGTAATTTCTTCCTTGCTTGAATCACAATATGTCTACAACAGAATACCAATAAGTCCACTCTAGTCCATAGCTCTTCCCCCAATCCTGAGGAGTTTGGGTTGGTAATGTCCACTCCACTTCCAAGTGAGAGGGAGCTTATATCCCATGGATAGGATGGATGGGATTATCTTGCCTACAGCTGCAGGCTCTCTCCATTCCCTGGGATGGCCATTGTCCATCATCATTGCCTCACCAGGTGACTTGGGTGAGTCCATTGAGCTGTAGAGTAGGAGTTGCAGCTCCACCAAGATTCCAGGCACAGCTGGCACAAGGACAGGCTAGAAACTCCAGTCTCTGGAAGTACACGTACAAACTCCAGCATCACATATAGGTTTGAATAGAAGGGACTGATGGACCATGTGCAGGGAGTCCAACTCTGTCACTCTCAGGAGCACAGATTCAAAAGTAGAGCCCACTGATAAGGCATCAATCTTTGGAGCTATCCCCCTTATATAGGACATGGGTGTCTCCAGAGCACTCAGGAGCCCCTCTGTGTGGGGTGATATCCACTTTGGTGTTCTATGAGATCCTACTGAGGTGTGTGTAAGCGTTACCTCTGGGATGACCTCCTGACTCTCTTTGAAGTCTCTTATTCACATGAACTCATTTGTCTTTACATATTTCCCCTTTTATTCAAGGTCTTTTTCCAGTCATATTGCCAGTTGGCACTTGGTATTAATCCTTTGTTGCCTGGGAGGCTCATCCCCAGGAGTCATGTCCCACACTGGGGGGGGGGGGAAGGTAATGCATTCATATGTTGAGTTTGGCTTAGAGAGAGGTCACATTTGAGCAACAAGGAAGCTCTCAGGTGGCAACCCTTAGACACCCCATAACACTAGGCTAAGTTTCAATTACAAGAGCAAAGACTCCTAAGGCTAGTCATCAATAACAAGAACCAATCAGTGGACCATCCTCCTTTGCCAGACACTGCCCCTGCACTCGGGGGACTGTTGCTGCTCCCTTGGAGAATGTGGCAGAACTCTCCAGGCTGGGTATTCAGTATTCCCTTTTATTGAGTGATTGTCTACCCACTGTGACCATGCCCCTCCCCTTGATAATTTGAACAATTTTATTTATCTTTCATCTATATTCAGGTGAACTTCCTCCCATGAAGCCCCCATCCCAGACACCCCCCACCAATGATCCTCTGCTGCCCGCATTGTAACCCTTCTGTGATCTAAACCTTCCTTGAAGATGAAGCCCATGTAATAATCAAATACAATTAATAGGAAAATGAGATAATAATGATAAGCTTAAATGTAAGAGATAAAATACATATAAACTCAGGGAAAAAACTAAAAATAAAATAAAGTTAAAGGATTGGGACATTCAAAAAAAGAGAAATTTTTTTAAATTAAAAAATAAAAAATAAAAAAATACATTTATTATTATTATTTTTTCCTTTTATCACTACATTATCAGGTGTCCAATCTGTACCATGGCATCTTCCCCCCTCTCACTCCCCAGTGTCTTCCAAATTTTCATTTACTTTTCAAAGATTTGGGTCACAGCAAAGTCACACACAGAATACTAGAGACTCTCATGTAACCAACCTCCTTCCTCTTTCCTCACCCCATATTAAAACCCCCCCTTTTTTTGTGAATGGTAGCATTGTTATAGCCGTTATACAGATAGTGAAACATAGCTACTAAACATTGTCAATGGTTTACAGTATAGTTTACAATTTAGATGGTACAGTTTAATAATTTTTGATGATATTTACCAAGTCTTGTGCCCATTACTGTAAGGTAATGAAAACATTTCCCATGACCACTAAAGACCCCTGTTTGATATTTTCTGTTCCTTCCTCCCCATTCCCCTGGGGCACATGACACTCCCCTCTCTTGACTCATTGGATGACAAGATTCATAGTTACATGCAACAAGAGGTCTTGAAACACTGATTATCCTCCCTTATTATGATCCACCCTTGCTCCTAAGAGACACCCACCTGTCTGTTTCTGGGTGAATTGTTCCTCTGAAAGATAGGGGTCCATCTCCTTTCCACCCGGCATGTGGGTCTGCACTCCCCGACACAACACATAATGATAGGATGAACACTCACACACTTCCCAGAAGCCTACTCCTGATGCACCCCATCCTGAATGTCCCCTCAACCTACACCCTAAACCTGTGACACTACCTTGTCATATTGCCATAAGAGCATTCCCACTCCTGCACTTTCAACATAATACCCACAAATCTCATGTTCACCTAGTCCCCCTCCCATCTCTCCCCCCAGCATCCTGGGTATTCTAACCTGCCCTTCTTAATCTACTCACCTGTCAACCCTGCACCACCATACCCAGTAATATCACTACCCACCTGTCTTATCCTTCAATACGCAACTATACTCTATCCCTTTACCATAGATTATGTCCATATGGGTGATGGCTCACAACCTTCTCTTCTCTTTCTCTCCCTTGTTAACCTATCTTTCAGACAGTGGTTCTCAGAGACTGCTCACTTTCGTCAATTCAAATCAGTGAGGTCATATACTGTTCATCCTTCAATGCCTGGCTTGCTTCACTCAACATAAGGTCTTCAAGATTCATCCATGTTATTCAGTGTGTTAGCACTTTATGCCTTAAAAATTACAGCTGAGTAATATTCCATTGTATGTATGTACTACATTTTGTTTATCCATTCATTTGTTGATGGGCACCGGGGCTGATTCCAACTTTTGGCAATGGCGAACAATGCCGCTATGAACATTGGTGTGCATATATCTGTTTGTGTCTTTGCTTTCAGTTCTTCTGGGTATATACCCAGCAGTGGAATTGCTGGATCATACGGAAGATCTATTGTTAGTTTTCTGAGGAACCACCAAACTGTCCTCCACAGTGGTTGGACCATTCCACATTGCCACCAGCAGTGGATGAGGGTTCCTATTCCTCCATATCCTCTCCAACACTTATATTCTGCTGTTTTTTTTTTAATAGCTGCCATTCTAATGTGTGTAAGATGGTATCTCATTGTAGTTTTGATTTGCATTTCCCTAATTGCTAGTGATGTTGAGCATTTTTTCATGTGCTTTTAAGCCATTTGTATTTCTTCCTTGGAGAAGTGTCTTTTCAGGTCACTTGCCCATTTTTAAAATGGGTTGTTTGTCTTTTTATTTTCAAGGTGTATGATTTCTTTATATATGCAGGATATTAGGCTCCTATCAGATATATGGTTGCCAAATATTTTCTCCCATTGGGTAAGTTGCCTTTTTATTTTCTTAATAACGTCCTTTGAGGTGCAGAAGTTTTTAATTTTGAGGAGATCCCATTTATTTATTTTTTCTATTGCTGCTTGTGGTTTGGCTGTGAAGTTCATGAAACCATTTCCTATTACAAGGTCCTGTAGATGCTTCCCTACATTATCTTCCTCGGTCTTTATGGTCTTGGCTCTTATATTTAGATCTTTGATCCATCTTGAGTTGATTTTTATATAAAGTGTGAGATGGTATTCTTCTCTCATTCTTTTGGATATGGATATCCAGTTCTCCAATCACCACTCGTTAAAGATTGGGCTTAGTGGCCTTGTCAAATACCAGATGACTGTATATGCGAGGATCTATGTCAGAGCTCTCTTTTCAGTTCCATTGTTCAGTTTGTCTATCCTTGTGCCTATACCATGCAGTTTTGAGCAGTGTAGCTTTGTAGTATGTTTTAAAGTCAAGTAATGTGATACCTCCAACTTAATTTTTCTTTTTCAATATGTCTTTGGCAATTCGGGGCCTCTTACCTTTCCAAATATATTATGTAGTTAGTTTTTCTAGTTTATTAAAAAATACAGTGTTGATTTTTATAGGGATTGCATTAAATCTGTAGATTAGTTTGGGTAGGATAGACATCTTAATGATATTTTGTCTTCCTATTCATGAACAGGGAATATTTTTCCATTTATTTAAGTATTCTTTGATTTCCTTTAACAGTGTCATGTGGTTTTCTGTATATAAGTCCTTTACATCTTTAGTAAAATTTATTCCTAGGTATTTGATTCTTTTAGTTACCATTGTAAATGGTATTATTTTCTTGATTTCCTCTTCAGATTGCTCATTATTGGTGTAGAGAAATGCTACTGATTTTTGAGCATTGGTCTTATAGCCAGGGACATTACTGATCTCCTTTATAAGTTCTAGAAGCTTTGTTGTAGATTTCTCGGGGCTTTCTACGTATAGGGTCATGTCATCTGTCAATAATGAAATTTTTACTTCTTCTTTTCCAATCTGGATGCCTTTTATATCTTGTTCTTGCCTCAGTGCTCGAGCAAGTACTTCTAAGGCAATGTTAAATAGGAGTGGTGATAGTCGGCATTCTTGTCTTGTTCCTGATCTCAGAGGGAAAGCTTTTAGGATTTCTCAATTGAATATGATGTTAGCTTTGGGTTTTTCATATGTATCCTTTAACGTATTCTGAAAGTTTTCTTCTATTCCTATCTTTCACATTGTTTATATCAGGAAAGGGTGCTGTATTTTGTCGAATGCTTTTTCTGCATCTATAGAGATGATCATGTGATTTTTTTCTTTCAATCTGTTTATGTGGTGTATTACATTGATTGATTTTCTTATATTGAACCATCCTTGCATACCTGGGATGAAACCCATTTGATCATGGTGTATAATCCTTTTGATATGTTGTTGAATGCGTTTATCAAGAATTTAGTTGAGGATTTTAGCATCTAGGTTCATTAGAGAACTTGGTCTGTAATTTTCTTTCTTGTGGTATCTTTGTTTGGTTTTGCTATTAAGGTAATGTTGGTTTTGTAGAATGAGTTAGGCAATATTTGTTCTGCTTCTTTTTTTTGGAAGAGCTTAAGCAGAATTGGTGTTAGCTCTTTCTGCAATGTTTGGTAGAATTCAGCTGTGAAGCCATCTGGTCCTGGGCTCTTCTTAGTTGGGAGGTTTTTGATGACTGAGTCTAGCTCTTTACTTGTAATTGGACTGTTGCGTTCATCAATTTCTTCTTTCATCACTGTAGGCTGTTTGTGAGTTTCTAGAAACTTGTCCATTTCCTCTTAATTATCATTCTTGTTGGCATATAATATTTCAAAGTATCCTCTTATGACACTCTTTATTTCTGTGGGGTCTGTAGTGATATCCCCTTGCTCATTCCTTATTTTGTGTATTGCATCTGTTCTCTCTTTTTCTTTGTTAGTCTGGTTTTGTTTATTTTTTTTTTAGTGCTTTCATATTCTCTATTTCATTTAGTTCTGCTCTAATCTTTGTTATTTCCTTCTTTCCACTTCCTTTAGGTTTTGTTTGCTATTGTTTTTCCAGTTCCTCCAGGAGTGCAGTTAGGTCTTCAATTTTAACTCTTTCTTCTTTTTTAATATATGTATTTATGGCTATGAACTTCCCTCTCTGGACAGCTTTCGCCGCATCCCATATGCTTTGATATGTCATTTTCATTAGTTTCAAGGTAGTTACTGATTTCTTTTGAGATTTCCTCCTTGACCCACTATTTGTCTAAGAGTGTGTTGTTTAACTTCCAAATCTTTGTGCGTAATCAGTTTTTCTGGCCCTTGGTTATTTCCAATTTCATTCCATTGTGGTCAGAGAAATTACTTCTATAATCTCAGTCTTTCTGAATTCATTGAGAGTTGTTTTCTGGTCTAGCATTGGTCTATCTTAGAGTATGATCCATGTGCACTCTAGAAGAATGTAAATCCCACTGTATTTGGGTGTAGTGTTCTGTATATGTTTATTGAGTCCAGGTCCTCTAATGTATTGTTCAGAGTCTTTGTTTCTTTATTGATTCTCTGTCTAGATGTTCTGTGTAATGATAATAATGCTGTGTTAAATTCCCCTGCTATAATTGTGGAGGCATTTATTTCTCCACTTAATTTTTCCAGCGTTTACCACATATGTGTTTTGAGGCATGACGTTTAGGTGCATAAATGTTTATGATTGTTCTCTTTTCTTGAGGGATTACCCCTTTTGCTAATATATAGTGTCCATCTTTGTCTCCTACAATAGTTTTGCATTTAAAGTCTATTTTGTCTGATATTAGAATAGCTACTCCTGCCCTTTTTTGGCTATTGTTAGGTTGTAATATTGTTTTCCAGCCATTCACTTTCAGCCTCCTTGAATCCCTGGGTCAAAAGTGTGTTTCTTTTAGACAGCATATAGATGGATCATATTTCCTTATCCATTCTGCTAATCTGTGTCTCTTGAGTGCCGAATTTAATCTATTAACATTCAGTGTTATTACTCGCAATGAATTTCTTACTTCAGCCATATTTTCTTTGGGTTAATGTATGTTATATGTTGTTTTGTTTCTGTTTTTTTTATTATTATTATTTTTAAACTCTCCTCCAACTCTCTGTCCCTTGTTTTTCCCTTTCCACTTGTAGAACTTCTTTTAGTATTTCTTGAAGTGCAGGTTTCTTATTGACATACTCTCTTAATTTCATAGGTAAGTGAATATTTTTAACTCTCCATTATTTTTGAATGCCAGTTTTGCTGGATAGAGAATTCGTGGCTGGAAGTTTTTTTCTTTTAGTACTTTAACTATGTCATACCACTCTCTTCTTGCCTCCACTGTTTCAGCTGAGAAATCAGCACTTAATCTTATTGTGCTTCCCCTGTATGTGATGGTTCTCTTTTCTCTTGCTGCTTTGAGTATTTTCTCTTTGTCTTGATCATTGGTCATTTTGACAAGTATATGTCTTGGAGTTGGCCTGTTGGGATTTATACTGTTTGGGGTGCACTGTGCTTCTGTGCTTCCTGGATCTGCACATCCATATCTCTCAATAGTGTTGGGAAGTTTTCAGCCATTATTTTCTTCAACGCTCCTTCTCTTCCCTTTCCCTTCTCTTCTCCTTCTCGGATGCCCATAATGCATATGTTTGTGCGTTTTGCATTGTCGGTTAAATCCCTGAGTCCCTGCTGAATTTTTTCTATCTTTTTGTCTATCTGTTCTACTGTTTGATTCCAGATGTATTGTCTTCCACATCACTAATTCTTTCTTCTGTATGTTCAAATCTGCTGTTATGTGAATCCAGCGTCTTTTTGGTTTCTTGGATTGTGCCATTGATCACCATCATATCCCTTATCTTTTTATGTATGTTTACAATTTCTTCAGTATGTTATCCCAGTGTCTTCTTAATATCCTTAATCTCTTCCTTCACTTCATTAAGTTGATCCATGATATTTGTTCAGAAAGCTTTGATTAGTTGTTTGATATTCTGCATCTCTTTCTGGTTTTTAGTTTGTTCATTGTACTGGTCCTTGTCTTCCTGTTTCTCAGTGTGGTTTGTAATTTTTTGTTGCCCTCTAGTCGTCATTTTTTCTTCATGGGTTAATTCTGTTGATTAGCTTCTCTCTCTGCTCCAGAGTTTTATTTAGCTGGTGGTTCTGTGTGTGTGTTAAGTTTTCTCTTTGACACTTTTTCTCATTTTATTTCCTTGCTTCTTTCTATGTTACCTTGAAGGCAAAAGATTAGGGCCAGAGGAATTGAAAAAAAAATGGAACACTTCATGAATTTGTGTATCATCCTTGCACAGGGGCCATGCTAATCTCTTCTGTATCGTTCCAATTTTAGTATATGTGCTGCCGAAGTGAGCACTGTGTATAAGGTTATTCTTGTCTTTCTGATCGTCTTTTTTCTCCTGGGCTTTTGCTTGTTAGTTGTTTTGGTGTTCCTCTGTTTATAGGACCTTGGTTGTCCCCTCTGTTTCTCATGACACAGACCTCTCTCTCCAGGGTATTTGATGCCAACAAGCCTTTGTCCCAGACTGTCCACCTCTATAGTTATTTACATGCTTTTTGTTGTCTAAGGCTGCTTTTGCCTGCAGGTCATATTCTGGGAGGAAGAACACCCCAGAGAGCACTTTCTTAAGTCAGTTTTTCCTACCCAAAACAGGGCCAGGCACCCACAAAGTGGGTTCTAACTGACTCTAAATTGCCCTGAGAAGCAGATCACAAAAGGTTCCAAAATCTTCTCTAATAGCTCCCCAAAGCCAAGCTTTCCTAGCTTTCCCAGCAAATGCAACACTTCAGCTAAATCTTTTCTGCAGCCCTGGGGAAACAATTTTCCTTTAAATCTCTACTGCCTTTGCCTTTGTCCAGGGATCATTGAATCATTGGCTGCTACTACCTTGGTCCAGGATGAGTTTAATCCATAGCTGCACTCAGAGTGGGATCCAGTAATGCAAATTCACTAATCAAAAGCCAGAGTCAATGATTGGCTGTGCCTACCCATGATTTTGGAAATCAGGATTTTTATGTTCCTTTCTGTCATCAGCAGGTAGTCAGGGACTGGACCCCATTTTGTCCTGGAGAATGTATGCCGGCAGACACCACACACACAGAGAAATTTACAGTTTTTACCATAATTAATTTTCTTCTTCCTCTTTTCCCTGGGTGCTGTACAGTGTTTTGGCCTCTGGTATTTCAAAATATTTGTTTCAGACAATTCCTACCTGTTTAATAGTTGTTTTGGTGGAAAGACTGAGTCCTGTATCGCCCTACTCCATCATCTTCCCTGGAAGTCAAGATCAGAGACTTTAAAAAGAACTTGAAACAGCAGGTAAGTGGGAGAAAAATAAGCCTACAGTTCCATCAATGGGAATTAAATTAGTTTGGTAATAAATACTTTACAGTTTTCCTTTCCTTTTCAAATTTTGCTTTAATGTGGATATTTTGCAAATTTTGAATAGAAGTCAGTCAACCCATATGTGTGCCACTGTTGGAATAATCAAGACCATATTTTTATATAAAAGCTTGGGGAAAAGTCTGATCAGAGTGTTGTATCTCTACTTGTCTTCAATCACCATGTCCTTAGTAACTTTAATTTTCTCTGCCTATATCATCTCAGTAAGATTTCACCATGTAGCAGATTTCCACATTCTTATAAGACATAGGACCATGCTAAAACATTCTCTACATCTCCACATTATTTTAATGGTTAAACCAACCTAATCATTTTCCTAGAATATATCTTTAGGATGAAATATTAGTTTTCATTATTGAAGAATTTCTTTCACACTAATGGACTTGAGAGTTTGAACTAGGTGCATATGAATCTTACCTCTAATAAGTTTCATTCTCGAGATTAAAATATTTTAAATATAATAGAGCATGATAACTTAAGACCTGTATTGAAAAGATAGTATCACCATAATGATAATTATTTTTTAAGGCCTTTAGGAATAGATGCCTTTTAAAGCAGCCAGTCTCCTGAGGAGTGCATTAATGCATTTAAGCCACAGCGTCAATTAGTAAATGACTGCTGTGATGCACTTACTCAACAACAGGGCCTCAAAGAAAGGCGCACCTCTGAAAGCCTCAGAGAGTAATTTATATACCGAAAGGATTTGACTAAATAAGTACAATCTGATGTGTTTTATTCGGCTTTGATGGGCATCAAAGACCAACTATTAGAAGAACTTTGTGCTTTGCATATTTGGGATTGAGGGTTATGCAATTTAGAATTTCCATCACTCCTTTTGAAATATAACAAAAAATTGTGTTACTCTGACCTTTTCAAGGAGGAATTTGTTTTGTGGGATAAAGCTATTTTCTTCTTTTAAATGGCTCCAAAACAATTGAGAAAGAGGCAGAATGGGCACTGAGTCAAGAAACAAAGTGTTGAAAATGGCAAATGTTCTGACTGATTAAATTAGAAGACACTCCCCATGCTAAAAATCTACTACATGGAGTTTTATAAACATACAGCATTGTACTAGTTATATTGTAATTCTATTACGCTATTCTTCTTCATAGATACAACACAAATGGGAGATAGTTCCAATGGTGGTTTTCCTATGTTTTATATTAGAAAATATATTTTAGAACTATCTGTACTAGAATTTCATCCTGGGTTTACTCCACTTATAAACATCATGTATTTCTAAAGTGATATTTTACCTGTCATTAAACCTTGTATTCCAGGAAAACTTATCTTTGTGACAGTTAACAAAGGAGATGTTGTGAAGTCTGGAAACAGGATTCACAATGAAATAATTTGGGAGCCTTCTATACTGAATAAAATTAGCACTAAGGGAAGGGAAAGAAAGTGTCTTGAGTAAAAGTATTTATGGTGCTCAGAAAGGGGTGATATTTCCATCATTAAATTAATATAAGTGGTCCTAAGACTAGTCCTATGAATGTTAATTAACTCTACCTAGATTAGTGTTTCCAAAATTGTGGCTGATGGACCACCTGCATCAGCATCACTTGGAGTGCTTATTTTATATGTAGATTATTAGTCACTACTTCTAAATTTATTGAATCAGAATCTCTGGGAGTGGAGCTAGGAACTTTCATTTATAATCAGTTACTCAGGTGAATATTTTGTATACTAATACTTGAGAACCACTGTCCTTAAAGGGCAGTAGGGCATGTCGGTTGAAAATCTAGTCATAATTTTGGCTCAGAACAACACCTGAAATGCATGCATTCAATGTTTTAAGCTGGGCAAATCAATACCAAAGTGACCACAACTGGTACTTTGATTTGTCAGAGCAAGGAATACCAACATATACGTAACAACCATGCTTAGGAGAACATGTAGTATCTAGGGTATTGGGAAGAAAAGGAAACAAAATATCTGGCCATTAGTCAGCTGCATATGCACAATAAGTGTCATGGAAGGGAGAGGTGGAGAGGAAAGAGGATAGTAGTTTCACTGAGGGTGTTTTACAGCCAGAGACAGAGGTACCTATCTAACAGTGTGTATGGATTTGGGACCCAGATAATCCAATAAAAGTAAGGAGTGATAAGGAGGTATATCAGCCAGGGTTCTCTAGGGAAACAGAACCATCAGGAGATATCTGTAAATAGTATGAGATTTTATAAAATCGTCTCACGTGACCGTGGAGATGCACAAGTCCAAACTCCATAGGAGAGGCTGCAAGCCAGGGACTCCAGTGAAGGTCCTTGATAAGTTCCTCAAGATACGCTGGCTGTCTGAAGTAGAGATGGGAATTCTCTCTCTGAATGATGACATCAGTTATCTTTTTAATGCCTTCAGCTGATTGGATGAGACATCACTCATTGCTGATGACACTTTCTTCATTTAATTGTAGATGCAACTGTAGATGCAACGAGCCATCTATGTAATCAACTCATTGATGATTAAAATCCATGAAATATTCCTGTATTATAATTAGCCCAGTGCTTGCCTGACCAAACAACAGGGCACCATTACCTGGCTAAGTTGACACATTGGCCTAACAGGAGATAAAGGGGTGTTATTAGTGGAGAGGAAGCAGTGGTATATGAGAGGGTTGGGAGCCATGCCTACAACTAGTATGTAGCTTTTAACTACAAATACCATGCACATCAACAATATTAGTGTTTTTCAAGTGTGGTTTTGAAACTACCTGCATTATAATCACCTGTATGTACTTTTCATAATGTAGATTTCCGGGCCTCAACCTACCAGGTCAACTGAATCAGAATATCTAGGGTTGAGTCCAGGAATCTGAATTTTGACAGGAAATTCAAGTGATTTTGGTGAACATAAAAGTTTGGACATGCAGTTAGGTAGCTATCAGAAGGTAAATGGTAGTAATCCTTTAGGGAAGCAAAGCTTACTTTGAGCTTTGTATAAATTTTCTATGGCTGATGTGACAAATTACCCAAAAATTAGTGGCTTAAAACAATGTAAACTTATTATCTTACAATTTTGTAAATCAGAAGTCCAGCATGGTTCTCACTGGTTTAAAATCAAGGTGCTAGCAAAGCACCAATCCCATCTGGAGGCTCTAGGAGAGAACCTGTTTCCTTGCTTTTTCCAGCCTTTATAAGGAAATGGCTCAATGCCCCCCTTCAAAGCCAGCAATACAGGACCAGCAGAGTCATCATGCTGCAATCTCTCTTATTCTCTTTCTTTTTATGTATTTATTTTATTACTGATAAAAGTGTTTCAGCTATGGTTTTACTCTACTGATATACATAGTTCTCATAGATTTGTGAATTATTATTTTAATTATCACTAATTATTTAAAAATTCTACAATTATATTTTGTATGTTGTCTTTGAACCAAGTAATGTTTTTATTAAATTTTTTATTTAAAAAAAAATTTAGAATACATAAATGTTACATGAAAAATATAGGGGGTTCCCATATGCCCTGCTCCACACACCACCGACATTTACCCCCATTAACAACATCCTTCATTAGTGTGGTACATTCATTGCAATTGATGAACACATTTTAGAGCATTGCCGCTAAGCATGATTTATAGTTTACATTCTAAGTGACACTGTCTCCCACACAATTCTGTAGGTTATGACAAGATATATCTGTTGTTGCAATGTCATTCCAAAGGACAATTCTCAAGTCCCAAAAATGCCCCCGTATTACACCTGTTTCCCCTCTGCTGCACCTCAGAACTTCCAGTGGCCACTGCCTCCACATCAATGATATAACTTCTACCATTGCTAGAATCACAATAAGTCTATAGTAGAATACCAGGGTGTCCACTCTAGTCCATAAGTCATTCCCCAATCCTGAGGATTCTGGGATAGTGATTCTCACTCCACCTCTAATTGTGAGGGGGCTTCAGTCCCATATGGCCAATGGATGGGACTCTCTTGCTTGCAGTTGTAGGCTCTAACGGTTCCTTGGTATGGTGGTTGTCCATCATCATCTCCTTGTTGCTTGTCCTGGGTGAGTCCAATGAACAAGAGAGTAGGTGTTGCAACTCTGTTGAGGCTCAGGGCCCAGATGTTACACGGACAGTCCAAAGATTCAAGTCCCTTGGACATACACCTACCAACTATAGCACTAACCATAGGTTCAAATAGAAGAGACTGAAGAGCCATGTGTAGGGAAATCAAAACTGAGTCCAATTCTGTCACAGTGGGCAGCACAAACCACAAAGTAAAGCCCACTGGCAAGGAACCAAACTCATGAGCTATCAACCCTGACCATAGTGCCTGGGTATCTCCAGACCCTCAGGAGCCCCACTATTTGGGGGTAATGTCTAATTTGGCGGTCAATGAGATCCTGCTGAGATGTGCATGAGTGTAACCTCTGGAATGACCTCCTAATTCACTTTGAAGTCTCTTAGCCATATAAATTCCTTTGTCTTTACCTTTTCCCCCTTTTGGTCAAGGTCTTTTTCCAGTTGCATTGCTAGTTGGTGCTTGGTAGTAATACGTCAGTGCCAACAGATGCTCATCCTTGAGAGTCATGTCCCACGCTGGGGTGAAGTTATTGCATTTATACGCTGAGTTTGGCTTAGAGAAGGGCCACATTTGAGCAACAAGGTGTCTCTCAGGAGGTAATGCTTAGGCATCCTATAATACTATGCTAAGTTTAAATTTCAGTAGTAAATGTTCACAAGCACAGTCATCAATATCAAGGGTCCATCAATCCTTCACTAGCCATTGCCTTGGTACTTGGAGGATTCATGCTGTTTCATCAGAGAATGTAGCAGAGCTCCCCAGGATGGGAATTCAATATTCTTTCAGTTATTGTGTGTATCTCCACACACTGTGACAATGCCACATGAACTTTTGAACACATTTATGTTCTTACATGTATGCCCAAGTGAATCTCCTCCCATATATCCCCTTTCACTGACACCCCGCACAAATGGTCTTCCCCTGTCACAGTTGTAACCCTTCTGTGATCCAAAATGTCTTGAAAAACAAAGTCAATAAAATTGCCAAGTGCAATTAATAAGAAAATAAAATAATAATATTTTTTAAAAGGAAACAAAATACAAAAACATTTTAAAAATAAAAAAATAAAAAAACTTGGAAAAATAAATAATGCATAAATAAATTTTTTTAAACATTTTGCCTTTCATCACTCTGTATCTGTTTTCCTGTATGTACAGTAACATTTTCATCCATTTATTCCCCCAATGTCTCACTTTTCATGTTTTGTCTTCAAAAAAGTTTTAGGGCGCAGCAAAGTCACATACAAAATATAGGGGACTCCCATATATACAATATCCTTCCCCCTTTCCCTAATAACATTTTATATGTGGATGGTACATTTGTTACAACTGATGTACAAATATTGAAACATATCTACCAACCATGGTCAGTGGTTTACATTATGGTTTGCATTTGGACCATATACTTTTATAAATTTTGATGAAACTTAACATGACTTGTATCCATCATTGCAAGATCATGTAGAACACTTACATCACCCTCAAAATGCCACCTGTTCCATCTCTTCTATTCCTCCTTCCCCCTCCCCTCGGGACCCACAGTTACCACCAGGCTTCACTCTTTGCAGGACCAGATTCATATTTACTTGCAACAACACTGAGAGCTTGACACATTGGTCTGTCCTCCCCTATTGGTCGCCACCCATGCTCTCAAGGGACTCATGCCTCTTTATTTGAGAACATAGTGGGCCATCCCAAGATTGGATTGCAGCACCTTCCCACTGTTATGTGAGTCTCCACCCACTGATATAACACACTATGTCAAGATGAACACTCACACACTCCCTAGAAGCCTTCCCCAGGTGCACCCTGTCCCAAATGCCCCCCACATCCAATGCCCTAAATCAGTAACCCTATCTTGCCTTATTGCCAAAAGAGCATTTCCAACATTGTAGTTTCTACCACGTACCCACAATTGCCCAGTGTTCAAAGGCTCCATTCCCCAACCCTCTCCCCAATTCCATGGACAGTCCAATCCCACCCTCCACACCCTAACCCCATGGAATACCAGCACTGCCTAACCCAATAGTATCATTGCACTACCATCATGTACCTCTACTGCATAAATACACACTTCCACCTTATTATAGATTTTGCCCATATAGGCATTCGCTCACAGCCTTCCTATTTCCAGAAATCCAATCTTGCAGACTCTAGCTCTGTTAATTTGCTTAATTGGCTTAATTCCTATCAGTGAGGTCTTGTAATAGTTGTCCTTCAGTGCCTGGCTTGCTTCACTCAACATAAGGTCCTCAAGAATCATCCATATTATCCCATGTATTAATACTGTATTCCTTCTTATAGCTAAGTAATATTCTATTGTATGTATGTACCACAATTTGTTTATACATTCATTTGTTGAAGATCATTTGGATCGATTCCACCTTTTGGCAATAGTGAATAATGTCGCTATGAACTATGGAGTGCATATATCTTTTCGTGTCCTTGCTTTCAATTTTTCTGGGTATATAACCAGCAGTGGAATTGCTGGATCATTTGGCAATTGTGTAGTTAGTTTTCTGAGGAACTGCCATACTGTCCTCCATAATGATTGCACCATTCTACTTTCCCACCTGCAGAGGATGAGGGTTCCCATTCCTCCACATCCTCTCCAACACTTGTAATCCTGTTTTTATAAATAGCTGAAAGTCTAATGGGTCTAAGGAGAAATCTCATTTTAGTTTTGATTTGCATTTCCATAATAGCTAGTGATGTTGTGCTTCATTTCAGTGTTTTTTAGCCATTTGTATTTCTTCTTTGAAGAAGTGTCTATTCAAATCACTTGCTCATTTTTTAAGTCGGTTGTTTGTCTTTTTATTTTTATTTCCGAGGAGTAGGATTTCTTTATATATACTGGATATTAGGCCCCTATCAGATATATGATTACCAAATATTTTCTCCCATTGAGAAGGCTGACTTTTCACTTTCTTTATAACCTCCTTTGATGTTCAAGTTATTAATTTGAGGAGGTCCCATTTATCTTTATTTATTTATTTTTTTTTTGCTGTCATGCTTTGGGTGTGAAGTTCATGAAACCATTTCCTATTACAAAGTCTTGTAGATGCTTCTCTATATTATCTTCTAAGGTCTTTATCATCTTCACTCTTATATTTAGAACTTTGATCATCTTGATCTATCATTTTTTATGTATCTATCATTTGATCTATCATTTTTTTCTTTCTGAATATCCTTTTGCCTTTTCTGGGCCTCTTACCCTTCCAGATAAATTTCATAGTTAGTTTTTCCAATTCAGTAAAAAATGCTGTTGTGATTTTTATTGGGAATCCATTAAAAATATAGATCAGTTTGGGTAGGATAGACCTCTTGATATTTTGTCTTCCTATCCATGAACAGGGACTATTCTTCCATTTATTTAAGTCTTTTTTGATTTCCTTTAACAGTGTCATGTGGTTTTCTGCATATAAGTCATTTACATCTTTAGTGAAATTTATTCCTAGGTATTTGATTCTTTTAGTTGCTATTTTAAATGGTATTTTTTCTTTATTTCATCCTCAGATTGTTCATTGTTGTTGTACAGAAATGCTACTGATTTTAGTACATTGATCTTATATCCTGCGACTTTTCTGAACTCATTTATAGCTCTAGAAGCTTTGTTGTAGATTTCTCAGGGCTTTCTATGTATAGTTTCATGTCATCTGCAAATACTGAAATTTTTAACTCTTTCTGACCAATTTGGATGCCTTTTAAATCTTTTTCTTCTCTAAGTGCTGAAGCAAGTACTTCTACCACAGTGTTAAATAGGAGTGGTGAAAGTGGATATCCTTGCTTGTTCCCAACCTTAAAGGAAAAGCTTTTAGGATTTCTCCATTGAATATGATGTTTTCTGTGGGTTTTTCATAAATACCCTTTATCACATTGACGAAGTTTCCTTCTATTCCTATCTTTTGTAAGAATACATTCGACTGTACTTTGTCAAATGCTTTTTCTGGATTTATAGAGATGATCTTTTGATTTATTTTTCAAACTGTTTATGTGTTGTATTACATTGATTGATTTTCTTATGTTGAATCATCCTTGCATACCAAGGATGAAACACACTTGGTCATGGTGTATAATTCGTTTGATGTATTGTTGAATATGATTAGCAAGTATTTTGTTGAAGACTTTAGCATCTAGGTTCATTAGAGAGATTGGTCTATAGTTTTCTTTTCTTGTGGTGTCATTATTTGGCTTTGGTATTAGGGTGATTTTTGGTACCAGAGAATGAGTTGTGCAATGTTCCCACTAACTCTAATTTTTGGAAGAATTTAAGCAGGATTGATGTTATTTCTTTCCAGAAAATTTGGTGGAATTCACCTGTGAAGCCATCTGGTCCTGGGCTCTTCTTAGTTGGGAGGTTTTTGATGACTAATTCTATCTTGTTACTTGTGATTTGTCTGTTGATTTCATCAATTTCTTCTTTTGTCAGTGTAGGCTGCTTTTGTGTTTCTAGGGATTTGTCCATTTCTTCTAAGTTGTCCATTTTGTCTGCATATAATTTTTCAAAGCATCCTCATGGTATTTTTTTTTTTTATTTCTGTGGGGTCAGTGGTGATATCTTCTTCCTCATTTCTTATTTTATGTATTTGCATATTCTTTCTGTTTATCTTTGCTAGTCTTGCTAAGGATTTGTCAATTTTATTGATCTTCTTGAAGAACCAGCTCTTGGTTTTATTTTTTCTTGTGTTTTCTTATTTTCTACTTCATTTAGTTTTGCTCTAAACTTTGTTATTTCCTTCTTTCTTCTTCTTTTGGGGTTAGTTTGTTTTTCTTTTGCTAATTCCTCCAGATGTGTAGTTAGTTCTTTAATTTTAGCTCTTTCTTCTTTTTCAACATAGGCATTTATAGCTATGAATTTTCCTCTCAGTACAGCTTTTGCTGCACCCCATAGGTTTTAATAAGTTGAGTTGTCATTTTCATTCGTTTCAAAGTAGTTTCTGATTTCTTTTGTGATTTCCTCCTTGACCCATTGTTTATCCAAGATTGTGTTCTTGAACTTCCATATCTTTGTGTGTAACTTGGTTCTCTGTCCCTTACTGATTTCCAGCTTCATTCCATTGTGGTCAGAGAAATTACTTTGTATAATCTCAATCTTTCTAAATTCATTGAGAGTTGTTCTGTGGCCTAGCATGTGGTCAATCATGGAGAATGATCCATATGCACATTAGAAGAATGTAAATTCTGTTGTTTTTAGGTTTAATGTTCTGTATATGTCTATTAGGTCAAGGTCCTCTAAGGTATAATTCAAAGTCTTTGTTTCTTTATTGATCCTCTTTCGAGATGTTCTCTCTAATGGTTATAATTGTGTGTTAAATCTCACCATTATAATTGTAGAGGCATCTATTTCTCTCACTAAGTTTTTCCACTGTTTTCCTCATGTGTTTTGAGGTTTCCTGGTTAGGTGTATAAATGTTTATGATTGTTTTTTCTTCTTGATTGATTACCCCTTTCATTAATGTATAGTGTATGTTTTTGTCTCTTACAATAGTTTTTCATTTAAAGTCTACTTTGTATGATACTGGTATAGCTACTCCTGCACTTTTTTGGTTATTTTTTGCTTGTAAAATTTTTTCCAAACATTCAGTTTCAGCCTTCTTGCACCTTTGGGTCCTAGGTGGGTTTCTTGTAGACAGCATATTGATGTGTCATATTTCCTTATCCATTCTGCCATTCTGTGTATCTTGACTGCTGAATTAAATCCCAAAACATTTAATATTATTACTGTCAACGAATTACTCTCATTGGTCATATTTTCTTTAGGTTTATGCGTGTCATATGTTGTTTTTATTTCACATTTTATCTTTTTAGTTGTTCTTACACTCTTCTCCAACTCTTTTTCATGTTTTGTTTTCCTTTCAACTCACAGAACTCCCTTTAGTATTTCTTGAAGAGCACGTTTTTAATTGACATACTCTCCTAATTTCTGTTTATCTGTGAATAAGTTGAATTCTCCCTCATTTTTGAATGCCAGTTTTGTTGAATAGAGAATTATTGAATGGAAGTTTTATTCTTTTAGCATCTTGTTTATGTCATACCACTGCTTTCTTGCTTCCATGTTTTCAGATGAGAAATCACCACTTAATCTTATCCAGCTTCCCTTGTATGTGATGGTTCTGTTCTCTCTTGGTGTTTTCCATATTTTCTCTTTGTCTTGGGCATTGCACAATTTGACAAGTATATGTATTGGTGTAAACCTGTTTGGATTTATAATGTTTGGGGTGTGCTCTGCTTCCTGGTCATGTATGTCCATGTCCTTCAACATGGTTGGGGAGTTTTCAGCCATTATTTCCTCCAACACAATTTCTGACCCCCCTTTTCTTCTCTTCTTCCTTTGGGATGCCTGTAGCCTGTATGTTTGTACGTTTTGTGTTGTCAATCAAATCCCTCAGTCCATACTGGATTTTTTCTTTCTGTCTACGTGTTCTTTCTTTTTGATTTCATCTCTACTGTGTTCAACATCACTGATTCTTTCCTCTGCATGTTCAAATCTGCTGTTATGAGTGTCCAGGGTATTTTTTATTTCTTGTATTGTGCCATTTATCACCATGATATCTGTTACCTTTTTATTTATGTTACAATTTCTTCAGTGTATTCTCACAGTGTCTTCTTAATATCCTTAATCTCTTCCTTCACTTCATTAAGTTGATTCATGATATTTGTTTGGACATCTCTGATTCATTGTTCCATGTTCTATATCTGCTCCTTGTTTTTAGTTTATTCATTGGACTGGGCCATGTCTTCATGTTTCTTAGTATAGGTTGTAAGTTTTTGTTGGTGTCTAGGCACCAGTTTATCTTGATGGGTTTGTTCAGTTGATCAGCTTCTCTTTGTAGTATAAGGTTTTATTTTGTTGTTGTTCTTGTGTGCCTAGTAAGTTTTAACTTTGACACTTCATATCTCTTATTCTATTTCCTTGATGTTATCTATGTTTCTTTGAAAAAAGATTAGGGCCAGAGAAAAAGTAAGAGGTAAGAAAAGAAAAAAGACAATAGTAATAATAATAGTAAAAGGTATAATAAGAACCTTGTAAGACTTAGGAAAATGAATAATTAACTCTAGTAAGAAGTGCAGAAGAATAAGAATAAAAAAGTGGAGTATAAACATTCAGATGAAAAACTGAGTTGAGAAAATAGACAGGATGAATTAGAAGGCCAGAATGATGAGAAGAGAGGGAAAGAGCAAAGAAAAGACAAAGAGAAAAAAGTAAAAAAGAAAGAAAACAGAAAACAGGAGAGATATATAAAGACAAGGATATTTGAAGACCAAACAAAAATAGATGGAATGTAAGAACAACAATAGAAAGGGGAAGAAAGAAAGATGAAAGAAGGAAAAGAAATAACATAAGTAGACAAAATTGGTAAACAAAAAATAGGGAAACAAAGGAAAGGAAACATAATAAAGAAGAAACAAGACAGCAGTACCTGATTGAAAAATAAAGCAGGAGGAAAGAGGATGAAAAAAAGAAAAAATACAAAAAACAAATTAACAAACAAGCAACAAAAAACCATGGAAGAACAGCCTTCCCTCTTAGACCCCTAAGAAGCTTCTCAGGTTGCAGTTGTTCATCAATTGATTACCATGCAACCTGCCCTCTGAGGGTTTTGAACCAGGATTTAACAAATACACTAAGTTAAATTTAAAAAAGTACCTTTTTAAAGAAAAATAAGAGATCCAAGAATATCTAATACAAAAAGAATGTGTATATGTTGCCTGTCCTAAAGTATCAACTGGATGTCTGACAACCTGGTGGATCACTTCTCTAAGAAGAACTGGTAATCAAACCAGGGGCCATGTATATTCAAGGCGGGAACTCCACTGAGCTAAACTTTATCCTCTGAAAAGTTAGCCTTTCAGAAAGCTATCAACCCACTTTCCCTTAGGCAGGTTAGAATCTTTGCAGTTGGCTGGAGTCCTGCTGTTAGGTGTCTGTCTGTACCTGCCCCCTTTCTATTCTAATTGCTTCCTCTCCCAGGGAAGCTGGGCATGAAAGCCTGTGTGAACGGATCCCCGCTTCCCTCTCCTGATCAGGTGGAGGTCCCTTCAGAAATTCAAAGGGGACTGTGGTGACCAAACTCACCATAAAGAAAGCACTCATTTCCCTGTTCCAGACTCTTCCTCCTCCCAGGGGACCCTAAATAGGCCCTTGAAAGCTTATTGAAGTTTTCTATCCCCCTGCTTCCATTAGGAGGCTTGGAATTTTGATAGTTTTCAGTGCTGGACTAGTCAATTGCCTGTCTTCGCCCTCTCCCTTCTCAAGTTCCACTCTCCCAGGGAAGCTGTGTGCATCGGGCTGCCTGAGCAGATTTCCCTCTCCCCTCTTACTGGGACTACCTCTGTACCCGCTGATATGCTCCCCAAAATTCAAAGGGGACCCAGGTAACCAAATCCACAGATAGGATACCCCTCTTCACCCTCACCAGAACCATCTTCCTACCAGAGAATGCTCCCTCCCACTTGGTGGCTGGTGGGAGTCAAGGGGTTCCTGGAGGATTTTTGCCTTGAGGGTGGGGTTAGCCACCTGCTCTTTCCAGTCACAGGGGTGAGAAACTCACGGTTTTCCTTTGGACTCTTTATCTCTTTTTCTGTCTGGTTCCTTCTACATTGATGCCCTGAAGCCTCCTGTTCTGTGGGTTCCCAAAACAGCTCACTTGGGTAAGATTTTGCACCTTCTCAGGCATTTTTTGTGAAAGAGATGGGGAGTGCACATCTAAGTTGATGCCATCTTGCTGGATCTCCTATGGTTCTCTTTCTTAACATCTCCCTTTCATCCTGACTCCACCTATCTCTTCCTCTTACAATTATAAAGTCTTTTGTGATTACACTGATCCCAGAAGGACAAACCAGCATAATCTCTTTTTCTTAAGGTCTTCTATATATCAAATTTAATACCTTCTGCAACCGTAATTCCCCTTTCACCATGTACTGTAATATATTCACAGGTTGTAGGGGTTAGGACATGGACATTGGGTGGATGACATTATTCTGCTTACCAAAGGCATAGATAATTTATTCCTTCATTAAATAGGTACCTATTGAACATCTATTATATATCAATCACCATGCTAAATGCTGGCAATAGAAACTAAAGAAGGCATTCTTTGCCAATAGTGAGCTTGCAGTCTAGTGGGGAAGGGAGACATGTGATTAGATAGTGGCAAAGCAGTAAAACAATTGCTGACAGAGGTATGCAAAAAACACAATTGGAACCCTGAAGGTAGAATGATTTATTCTTCTTGGGAAAGTTAAAGGTTTCACAGTGAATGTTAGCTTTTTAAAATGTGGTAAAATACATGTAATATAAAATTTATCAGTAGTGGCAGTTAGTACTTTCACAATGTTGTACAAGAATCACCACTGTCTAACATTTTTATCACCTCAAAAGGAAACCATCTAACCATTAATCAGTCACAGCCTGTGGTGATATGAAGCAGTTTGTACAGGAGAAGAAAACATGTCCTTAAATCTAATCCATTCCTGTGGGTGTAAACCTATTGTAAGAAGGACATTCTGATGCAATTACTTCAATTAAGGTGTGTCTCACCTCAACCAGGATATGCCTTAATCCTATTACTAGAGTCCTTTATAAGAGAATGAAATTCAGACAGAGAAAAAGCCATATAAGCCAGAGGATGAGTGCAATGAAACCCAGAAGAGAAGGGAAAGCTGCTGCCATGCATGTGTCTTGCCATGTGGCAGAGGAGCCAAGGATCATGGGCAACTGGTCTGCAGGAAGAAAATATCACTTTGATGATGCCTTAATTTGGACTTTCATTTAGCATCAAAATTGCAAGCTAATAAATTCCAATTATTTAATTAGATCCATTCCATGGTATTCACTTTAAGCAGCTTAGGAAACTAAACAGATTTTCATACCAGGAAAGTGGGGTGCTGATTTGCAAATACCAAAAAATGTGAAAATTGATTTGGAATTGGGTAATGGGTAGAGACTAGAAGAATTATGAGGTGATTGATAGTAAAGGCCTATATTGCTTTGAAGAGATTCTTTGTAGAAATATGTATATTAAAGTTACTTCTTATGAGGCCTTTACTCGTGGAAGCAGTCAGCAATTTCTGTGGAAGACCAGGAACAATTTATGGAAAGTTTTTTCTTCTGATGTTTTGTACCCCTATATACTATATGCAAAACTGGTAAGAAAATGATGAATGTGTTATTGGAAACTGGAGGAAAGCCAATCCTTGTTTTAAAGTGGCAGAGAGCTTGGAAAAATTGTTTTCTGATGTCAGCTGGAGGGCAGAATTTGAAAATGTTGAGCTTGGATATTTAGCTGAGGAGATTTCAAAGCTAAGCATGGAAACTGCAGCCTGGTTTCTCCTTGCAGCTTATAGTAAAATATAAGAGGAAAGGGATAAGCTGAAAATTCAACTGGACACAGAGAAATCAGAAATTGATGGTTTTTGAAAATTCTGAGCTTCCAGAAAGTGCACACCCCAGAGAACAGACCTCCATGTGTGAGTTTAACAGAACATGGAAGCAGTCAGCAATTTCTGTGGAAGGCCAGGAACAATTTGTGGAAAGTTCTTTCATCTGCTATTTTGTACCCCTATATACTATATGCGGAACTGACATTTTATTTTTGAAGCCTATATGAATGGAACCACTGCCAGCCTGAACTAAAAGAGACAGGAAAGGAGAAAATTGAAAAAAAATCACTTCAAAGGCAGAACCATGGAAGCTGAGGCCTGGACCAAAAACATCAATTAGGGCCTAGAGAAAAGGCCTACCCATGTGTGTAGAAATGATGAGTGTGCCCTAGTTCTTAGAGAGAGTGGGCCTTCCACACCATTGTTCAGGAAGAGTGCTACCCCAATATTTTCAAAGGTCAAAGCCTGATCCCTGAGGATTTCAGAGAGTTTGGCTGCCACCCCAGTTTTCTCAGAGGGTTGAACTTGTGCCCTGGAGATTGTGGAGAGTCTGACTGTAGTCCCAATGTTTGGAGAGGGTGGAGCCCTCACCCCAATGTTCAGAGAGAGTGTGGAAGGTGTGCAAGCACTTGGAAGGTTTAGGGCTGCCACTCCATCAAGCCTGAAGGACAAAACATGATTCCATAGATGATGCTCAGACTTTTAAATCAAATAGAGTATGCTCTGCAAGAATTTGGAATTGTTTGGAACCCATGTTTTCCTTCCCGTTTCTCCCTATGTGAATGTGAATGGGAGCTACTGTAGTGGCAGTTAGTACTTTCACAATGTTGTACAAGAATCACCACTATCTAACATTTTTAGTCTTTCCCTCCACTGTATATTGGGAGCTACTAACTTATTCTCTAGGTTTCACAGATTCACAGAGGGAATTTGTGCCTCAGGACAGACCACACCTTTAACTGATTTTGATGAGACTTTATACTAAGCATTGTTTCTGAAATTATTTAAGGCTTTCAGCATATTGTAATGTATTGGAATGAATGTATTTTACATATAGAAAGAACATGCCTTTTTGGGGGATAGAAGGTGGATTATGGTGATTTGAAGCTCTATCTGTCCCACAAAAACATGTTCTGAAGTCCAATCCATTCCTGTAGGTGTAAACCCATTGTAAGTAGGAGTTTTTGATGAGGCTACTTCAGTTAAGATGTGTCCCACCTCAGTGAGAATATGTCTTAAACCTATTACTGGAGTCCTTTAGAAGAGAATGAAACCCAGACAGTGAAAATGTCATGGAAGCAAGACGCTAAGAACAATAAAACCCAGAAGAGAAGGTAGAACAGCAGATGCTGCTATGTGCCTTTCCCATGTGGCAGAGGAGCCGAGGATCACTAGCAGCTGGTCTTCAGGAAGAAAGTATCACTGTGATGATGCCTTAATTTGGATTATTCATTTTGTCTCAAAAATGTAGGTTAATAAATTCCCATTGTTTAAGTAGACCCATTCCATGTGCAGACGCAATGAGCTGTAGATGCAAACAATGAACATACATACAAATCCATCTATGAAATACCCTATGAAAGAAGGAGCCTAGGAAACTAAAACACCGCCAATTACCCACCAAGGAATATTAGCTTTTGGACTGGAATATGTAAGATGATAACCCTTTCACCATATGAATAAGAAAGGCAGGACATCATAATCAGAGAGAAGCAGGAACTGACATTTAAGTGTGGCTGAAACTTAGGAGGGATGGCTGTGCATGAATTGTTTGACAGAAGATGGGTCTAAGAGAGGCATTCAAGGGTCAGATCACACAGAGCTTTTTACATGTTAAAGAGGTTGGACTTTATCCCACATGCAATAGAAAGCCATTAAGTGTTGTAAATATGGAATGTCATGACAGATCTGTGATGCTGGTGGAGGATGAGATGAGAAGGAAACAAAATTGAAGATAGAAATAGCAGTTAGAAAGGTAACCCAGTAATTGAGAGATGGTGGGGACTGAACATAAGATCAACAGTGGGGATGGATAGCCAGAAATGGGTTTAAGAGAGAGAGAGAGTAAGGGAATTGACACCACCTTTTGGACAACTCAAGGAGGTGACATAGTGTGTGTGTGTGTGTGTGTATGTGTGTGTGCAGAGTTAAAAAAGGATTGTAGAGTAGTAAAAAAAAATCTATGGCTTCTGGATTGAAGACAAATATCCTGATATCTAGAGAATAGATGGAACATGGAATGAAAGATAGAAATATATTGAGATCTGTATTAGGGTTCTCCAGAGAAATGGAACCAATAAGATACACCCCCACACCCCTACACACATATAAATAGATTGATAATAGGAATTGGCTCGTGCAACTGTGAAGATTGGCAATTTCAAATTCTATAAGGCAGGCCACAAGTTGGAAACTCTGATGAAGGTGAGTTGTCTTCCCAAGAAGAAGCTCACTGGCTGAAGAAGAGGCAGAGATTCTTCTTTCTGATTTCTGAAATCCTCAGTTCTGGCTTTTAAGAACTCCAACTGATTGGATGAGGAGATATTCTAGTTGCTGAGGTTAATCTCCTTTGTTGACTGTGTAGATACAATGAGCTGTAGATGAAAACAATGGACTACAGATGCAAATCCATCTGTGAAATACTCTCATAATCACAGTCAGACCAGTACCTGCTTGACTAAAACAACTGGAGACCTAACTCAGCCAAATTGGCACTTGAAATTAACCATCACAAGATCTGAGTGGATGTTTTATTTCGAGAATCTAGAGTAGTGACAAAAGCACAGATTTTGCATCCATATTTCACTGTTAAATTCCTAATTCCATCACTTACTAGATGGATCATGTTGAATCAATTAATTAACCACTTTGAGACTCAGCTTCTCCCATCTGGAAAGTGGGGAAATATTATTTATTCAGAAATGTTATGAGAATTGAAAAAAATGGAGTCAATATAGCAACCAACAAAATATTAAATTCCCATCCTGGGGGGTCCTGCTTCATTCTTTAATAGAGTGGCAAGAAACTCTAGAGTACATAAACAGTACCTAATAAAAGAAAACAGACCAATGTGTCAAGTCCTTGATATTAATGCTTGTACTTATTAACTTTATTCTTGTAAAATTGAAACTTAGCCTAATAACATCTATTGTCTAAGAGTTACCTCCTGAAAAACTTGTTACTCAAATGTGTACTCTCTCTAAGCCAAACTCACTACCTTTCCTCTGGTGTGGTACATGACTCCCAGGGATGATCCTCCCTGGCACCAAGGGATTATTACCAAGTGCCAACCAGCGATGTATTTGGAAAAAGACTTTGACCAAAATGGGGAAAAATTATATACAAAAGTTTTATGGCTAAGAGATTTCAATGTAAGTGTAGAGGTCATTCCAGAGTTACGCTTATGCACATCTCAGGCAGATCTCACTAAATTCCACAGTAAACAAAACCTCAAGCAGGGGTGAACCCAAGGGCTCTAGAGGCATCTAGACACCATAGGAAAGGCACACAACCCCATGAAATCTGATAACTATCTGGTTATCAGAAGTTCTGAGGGGGGAGGGGGAAGGAAGAATACGTGGAATATAGGGCATTTTTTTTTATTTTTTATTTTTTATTATGGGTAAAAATCAAAATTCTCACAATACATACAAACATTTGCAAAATGATATATAAATATATATGCATATATGTGTATTTGCTTACAAAAATGTTATTTATATATATATATATACATATATTTTAAGAGATGCTTAGATTACCCAAAATATTATACGGAATCCACTGGGATTCCCATGTTCCCCACCTCCCACACCTCCCACCACATCCCACACAAACATCTCCCACAGTATGGACTAGAGTGGACTTGATGGTATTCTCTTGTTCACATATGGTGATTCTAGCAATGCAAGAAATTATAACAATGAGGTGGAGCCAGTGGCCACTAGACACTTTTGGGGCAGGGAGGGCATGAGCAGTTGAAATACAGGGGCTTCTTTGGGAATATAGGGCATTTTTGAGCATTAGAATTGTTCTGCATGATTTTGCAATGACAGATACAGGCCAGAATACATTTTGTCAAATTTATAAAATTGTATGGTGCAAAGTGGAAACCATAACGTAAATTATAGACCATGGTTAGTAGCAATACCTCAATATTTGTTCATTAATTGTAACAAATGTACCACACTCATGTTAGATGTTATTAATAGGGGAAAATGTGAGAGGGAGAGTGGGTGGGGTATATGGGAATCCCCTGTATTTTTTATGTAACTTTTCTATAATCTAAAACATCTTTAATAATAAATTTAAAAAAGAACAAAGAGAGTGCCCAACATATAGTAGGGGCCTAATAGATACTACTCTCCTTGATAACATTTGAACAGGGTAGCAGAGAGAAGTTAGAAAATTTGGATTCAAGAAAAGGACTCCAGTCCATTGGACAGAGATTGGGTTCATCTTGAAGAACTATGGTCCCAGAAATTTTACAAAGCCAGAGTCTTAGTTGCAGAGAATAAAGTAGAGAATTTAATTATCTGAATCAGGAAACAGGGAATAAGGCAGAAACCTACTTATTAGAACTGAGGTGAAAGATTATGTGTGATGCGTGATTTTATGGAATGTAAATTATACCTCAATAAAGCTGTTAGATATATAAAATAAAAGATTGTTCTTAAGTATAAAACAAAGATGACATGATGTACCATAAAGGTGGTCTGGATTTCCTTAAATTTTTTCTTCTTAAAGTCAAGATTGATCCTGACATCTACGTTATGGCATCATCTGTGTATAAGTGTCGGTGAAGGAGGGTATGACTCCAGTTATATAAAGATGTGGCCTCCAGATGTCTTGTGTAGATGGGTGTTGAGGTCCCTTTAAGCCCCATAATTCTGTGATTCAAGTTCAGTTGGAACAACTACATTGTGATGCAATTGGAGAGGAAATTCACATAGCTGGTCTAGCGTAGTTTGAGAGTGGTAGAAAGAGTTTGGAACTCAATAGCAATGACAGATATAGGCCATTATATATTTTGTCAAAACTTACAAAATTGCATGGGACAGAGTATAATCTATAAAGTAAACTATAATCCATGGTTAATGGCAATGCTTCAATATGTGTACATCAATTTTAACAAATGTATCACACTAATGAAGGATGTTGTTAATGTGGAAAGGTGTGGGAAGGGAAGGGAATGGGGCATATGGGAATCCCCTATATTTTTATGTAACATTTTTGAAATTTAAAGTTTAAAAATAAATAAATAAATAAATAACTTAATTAAAAGTTTGGAAGAGGTGTTTTTTTGTTCTATTTGTCACAAATAAATTTGAGAATCGAAAGTCTTAGAAACTCTTCTTGAATGCAAAGCCCGACATAAGCAAAATTTGTATATCATTTCAGGAGGCTCATAGCTCCCTTGAATCTCATTCATGGGTCCTTACACCTGGAGTCTAGGTTAAGCACCCTTGCTTAAGTAATCAGGAGAAATAATAAGGTAGACATGTGTCAGAAATTTGTTGCAAAATGTTTTAATGAAAGAAAAGAAGTATATAACCTCAAAGTTACATTAGATTTAGCCCTGGTTATGATTTCCCTAGAGTATCTATCCAGTTCTGGACAACTCAATCCAAATTACATAGGAAAACCCTAGGAGAATTCAAGGAAAAATCATAGAAATGATGAGACCGTAGCATGGTAGGATGTATGGGAAGATGAACTGTCTGGACTTTTATTTATTTATTTATTTATTTATTTATTTATTTATTTATTTATTATTTATTTATTTATTTTTATTGTGGGTAAAAATCAAAATTCTCACAATACATACAAACATTTGCAAAATGATATATAAATATATATGCATATATGTGTATTTGCCTACAAAAATGTTATTTATATATATATATATACATATATTTTAAGAGATGCTTAGATTACCCAAAATATTATACGGAACCCACTGGGATTCCCATGTTCCCCACCTCCCACACCTCCCACCACATCCCACACAAACATCTCCCACAAGTGTGGCCCACCACCCTCAATGAACTTACACATCCTGGAGCCTTGCCACCAACCATAGACCACAGTTCACACCGTAGACCACACTCTCTCGCACTCAGTTCTGAGTGGTGTGTGCTGATTTAAAATGGCCTACATCCGTTGCCACAACGGTACTCAGGACAACCTCTAACTCCCAAAGAAGCCCCTGTATTTCAACTGCTCATCCCCTCCCTACCCCAAAAGTGTCAAGTGGCCACTGGCTCCACCTCAGATTGGGGGAAGAACTATGGACTAGAGTGTACTTGATGGTATTCTCTTGTTCACATATGGTGATCCTAGCAATGTCTGGACTTTTAAACCTCAGAGAAAGGTATATAAAAGTTTAAATGACAATAATATACCACAGTTACAACTTTAACCCTAGGAGTAGTATATATCATAGAGAGGATGCTTAGAAATTCTTAATTCACATACTTCCTCCAGGACCTTTATTATGTCTAAGTCATCCCTGTTAGAAATACTTCTTAAATCTTTCAAAATTATTTTCTAGAGTTTCCTTTTTTCATAAATTATCCTGTTTTTAATGTGCCCCCCTCATAAACTGTTAATCAGGTAATGATGTACAAGGGTCTTTGCAACTTAGTTAACTAAGTTCAGTTAAATGCTCCTATATATGTTGGAACCCAGGCAGATTTCTTCCTAACCACTTATTTTTTAATGTATATGCAAGAGAAAATTTTACTTTCAAAGGATCAAATATTTTCTTCTGTCCTCTATCTTTATTATAATAACTAGTGATGTCCTATAAGAAAATTATTATTAAGAGGTATGAATACATAAGCTTTCTAATCAATAGTCTGCTGTTTTAGCTTAGAATTGTAATGATTAACTTGTCCTTTGCCTTTTGGAATGTTATAACACTGCTATGCAGGCAACCCAATCATCTATTACCCGAAAAACAAATGTTTAAAAGGAGAAGGTCACCAGACGTGATATTTAACATCCTGTTTTTATCCCCTGTAAAACTAAAAGCTAAAAACCTTTATGTTTCTGTTCAGTGTACCATAAATAGTATAGAACAAAGACCTCTCAAGACACTACATCTCTCCTGTGGAGGACTGGTGACCCCCTACCAGATGGATTCAGTTACTTTTGATGATGTCATTTCCTCATGAGTTGCAAGACCCATTGGAGTTCTGAGGTTTGGAAGCCCTTAAACGGGATGGTTCCCAAGCTGGCAGTTGGCGCCTCACCCAGGAGGGGTGGGCTCTGCCTGGGACCATTTTTCCAATAGGAATTCTGATCGGCTGCCAATGGGCCCCAGCCATGTGAGAGTTCAGATGTTGAGTTTTCCCCCAATTTGGTGAGTCACTGTATATACTTTCATTCTTTCCTATGTCTTTAATTAATTACTTTTCTTTTTTGTGATTGCTCCATTGTTATAATCATTTGATATAACCTGAAACTCATTTTATTGAATAAAGCTGCCTTTGCATAGTATTTGGAGTTTCTGCCTCTTCCTTAGCAGAACACTTTGGTGTAGTTGACAGGATTCAGGTACAATTACATTATCAGAGTGCATCTTTTCTCACATTTTCAGGTAATGGAGGGAGCAGCAATGATGTGGTTGTGGGCTGATAGAATTAAACTGCTGGAGGAGTTGAAAAACTTAGCAACATTAATGTTCTCTGTTTTGTTTCCATGCCAATTCTAATTGAGCCCGAATAGCCAAATTGATAAGATTAGTGGTGTTAAAAGTTTAGTAACTTTTGAACTAGGGCAACTCTATGAAAGTAAGTGAAAAGAGAAATGCCAGTAGCTTTTGTAAGCCTGAAAAAAAATAGATAACAAAACTGAAAGCCCGTAATGCTTGTGTAAACTGTAAAAGAAGTTTGAATGGGATGTTACTTTGACAATGTTTTAAGTTTTAGTCACTTTTTATTTTGGTCAGAATTTTTATCAAGGTGTTAAAAGGAACTTTCAGTTTTGAATCAATAGCTTACTCCTAAACTTTGAGCCTAAATGTACTCCTAAAAGTAGTAATACAAAATATATGTGTTAAATATCTGTCTAAGCTGCTAAATTAGAGCTTAACTGCATTTATACTGCTCAAGTAGTCCTAAGTAGTTGATGATTATTAATAAAAATGTTTCCAAGAACAAGCTTGCATATTACAGGCAACACAGATTCCAGATGAAATCTTAAAAGCAGTAAAATCAGAGATGAGAAATGATGAAAGGCTTGGAGACAGCCGTACCTAAGGAGTAAAAATTATGACTCAAATTAGTAAGCTTTATGTTTCTGCTTATGTGTCTTAACTCTTTTTGTGTTTGTTTGTTCCATGTCAGTGTGTATTTTGATGCCTCCAGAAGGTAATATTAAATTGATAAATGAACATTTCTACAAGAGCTCTATTCAAATGGCCAAATAAATGGTTTTTGCCTAAATTGAAATGAATCATTTATTTTTCTTCACAGAACAGGATGAGAAATGTGAAACTTAAATGGATATTAAAAAAATAAAAGGTTTGTGGAACTGTTGACTAAAATTTGATAAGTTTGTTTAAAAGAATATATTTTGTCTTAAGATAAGATGGCTGTTTTTTCATAAAAGCAGAATGGAAGTATGTAGGACAAAACTTGAATGCATATGGCAAGTTGTGGAATGTATTGCAGAAGGTAGCATTAAGTAAGGGAATTTTTCTGTGAAGGTGAAATTTGTCTTAAGATGAAGTAACTATAGCTATGTGATTATGAATAGTTATACGTTTGTAGAAGCATTGTGTAAACTGAAATATTTAAATGGTTAATTCCAGGAAATCATTATTAAACAGAAACTGAATTAATGCTAATAACAAAAAGTAACTTCATAACAGAAAAATCTGTTAGAGGCCACCTCAATCTGAATATTAAAGTGGTGCTAGGGAGAAGATAATTTTAATTCCATTGGGAAACTTAGTTTTTCATAAAATAATGGAGAAAAGTAGCTTTTTTTCTGTACTGCTAAAATAAAATACCTGTTAATTAATGTAATCATGGTAAAAGTGCAATAGTGAAAAGTAAAGTAATGAAATGGTTAAGTTCATTTGATATGTTATAAGTTAAATGGAAAGTGTTTAAAAGTGTTATAAAATTAAAAGGAATTCTCTAACCCTCTGTTAATTAAAGTTGTATGAGTAAAATGTTCATATCGATACTTAAAGACTATAAGATTCCTGGAAATTTAACAATGTTTTGGCATAATTTTAGATAAAACTATAATGTTGTTAATCATGGTTTTATTTACTTTTTTGAAAAAATGATATGTGTCACAAAAACAACCTCTCCACCTAGAAATCAAGCTTTGGCTCGTGTTCATCTGATTTGCCCCATCTCCACTAAAGAAGCAGCCCTATGGCTACAGAAAGAGAGTGGCCGTTGGGGGCTGCCAGGGGTGGTGCATGACAGTAGATTATCATAAATTAAAGTAACACCACTGGTGTATGCAACCATCTGAAATATTGCTAGTTTGTTGCAAGAAATTAATATTCAGTTATGTCACTATCACTTTGTTTTAAAACTTGCTGACTCTGGAGAATGGTAGAGACTGGAGAAGGGCTCCACAAATGCTGAATTGAAGAAAGAAAAATATCAGATCCAGTACCTTAAACCTGAAAGTGGACTTGCAATGTTAAGGTAACTTGTCGTTTGTGGACTATTATAGAGGAGGTTGTCCACGTGACACTGGGTGATGTTCTGGACTGTTGTTTGAATGCACTGCATTATAGCTCAGAGAATGTATGGTCCTGCTGATATTAAAAGAAGAAGAGTTATTAGTGGGTGAAGGATTGCTATGCACTATGGCAGGCTGGTGGCCTGAAGGAGTTTCAGAATCAGATAGCAATTGATGATGGAAGACCCATTAGTAAAGCTTTGCTCACTTTCTGCTGGTCTGGTTGTGAGTGAAAATCCAGAGGAAGATAGATGCTAGCTAAGGTATTGACAATGCACTCATAGGAGTTAGTGACCTTCAAGGATGTGGCTGTAGACTTAACCCAGGAAGAATGGTACTTGTTAGACACATCCCAGAGAAAGCTGTAGAAGTGATGCTGGAGAATATCAGTAACCTGATCTCAGTAGGCTATCTCACGGAGATGGACAATCCCCTCATCCAATGGACCCAATGATACAGGCTTTTGCTGGAGCCACCAATCTAAGAAAATCTGTCAGCTCTATCAACATTTAGCCATCATTCCACATCATTTCAGCCAAACTGTTAATATGGTGGACCACAGTGGCCTATAGGATATATTACCTTGTGTCTTAAGGAAACCATTCTATAGACAAGAAAGGTAGAGTCCACTGGCCATGGGAGACATCTGTTGAAGCCCAAGGGCTCCCCATACAGTTTGGCTCAACTTTAAAGAAGATATGTTTCCTTTAATTGAAAACCTAAATGTCACCAGGCCATCCCTGGGAGAAGTTCCTAATGACTACTGTGACAAAATGATGTGATTTGATTCTGAAGATTGATTCTTTTGAGCCCACCTGAATTTCATGTTACTATGGGCCACAATACTTTCTCAGGAGAAGACAAAGTTGCCTAATATACAATAACTGGTGCCTACAGGGGGCACACTGGAGAATCTAATATGCTGGAGAAGTCAGGGACACACCTAGATGCCATCTCCCAGCCCTTGCCTACTCCCACTTTTATTGTTTGCACATGCCTCTGTATGATTCCACTCATATGCAAGTTTAAGCATGAATTGCAGCCAACACCTACTCTCCAGTTCATTGGACTCACCCAGGGTAACTAACAAAATGATGATGATGGACAATGCCCATCCCCAAAAGCAAAGAGAATCTACAATTGCAAGAAAAACTGTTCCTTCTGTCTGCTCCATAAGGTCTAAGCCCCTCTTCATTCTGAAGTAGGGTGGGTGTCACCATCCCAAAGTCCTCAGTATTGAGGAATAAACAAACATAAGGGTGGGAATGCAACCATGGACCAAAGTAGAGTTATTACTATTGTAATAACAAAATAACTTGTAACATTGATATGAAGAGAGTGATTACCATAGATCCTGAGGGGCGGGGGAGGAAAGAATAGGTGGAACTTAGGGAATTTTTAGGGCATTGGAATTGTTCTGCATTATTTTGCAATGATGGATACAGGCCATTATATATTTTGTCAAAACCTGTAAAATTGCATGGTACAAAGTGCAAGCCATAATGTAAACTATTGACCATGGTTAGTACCAATGCTTCAATATTTGTTCACCAACTGTAAAAAATGTACCACACTCATGTAAGATGTTAATAGTGGAAAATGTGAGAGGGAGAGAGGGACATATATATGGGAATCCCCTAAATTTTCAATGGAACTTTTCTGTAATCTGAAACTTCTTTAAAAATAAAGTTTTAAAAAACCTAGAACCTCTAGTACTATATTGAACAACAGTGGTGGCAGTGGGCATCCTTGTTCTGTTCCCAATCTGAACAGGAAAGCATTCAGTCTTTCACCATTGAGTACAATGTTAGCAGCAGGTTTCTCATATATGCCCTTTATCATGTTGAGAAACTTTCCTTCCTTTCTTATCTATTGTTATGAAGAAAAGATGCTGTACATTTGTCAACTGCCTTTTCTGTGTCAATCAAGATGATTATGTGATTTTTTTTCTTAGATTTATTAATATGGTGTATTATGCTGTTTGATTTTCTTGTGTCGAACCACCCTTCCATGCCTGGTATAATACCCTCTTGATCATGATGAATATATTAAAGTGTTGAATTCGATGAGCAAGTATTTTGTTGAGGATTTTTGCATCTGTATTCATTAGGGAAATGGGCCTGTAATTGTCTTTTTTCATAGTATCTTTATCTGGCTTTGGTATTAGGGTGATGTTGGCTTCATAGAATGAATTTGGTAGCATTCCTTCCTGTTCGATTTTTTGGAAGAGTTTGAGTAAGATTGGTATTAAATCTTCTTTGAACGTTTGGTAGAATTCAATTGTGCAACCATTTGGTCCTGCACTTTTCACTTTGGAGAGTTGTTAGATGATTATTTCAGCCTCTTTGCTTGTGGTTGGTCTGTCAATGTCTTCAGTTTCTTCATGGGTCAGTGTAGGTTGTTTGTATATTCCTAGGAATTTGTCCATTTCATCTACATTATCTAGTTTGTGGGTGTACAGTTGTTCTTAGTATGCCTTTATGATCTCTTTTATTTCTGTGGGGTCAGTGGTAATATCCTCGTTTTCATTACTGATTTTGTTTATTTGCATCTTCTCTCTTTTTTCTTTTTCACTCTAGCTAAGGGATTGTCAATTTTGTTAATCTTCTGAAAGTACAAAATTTTGGTTTTGTTAATTGTCTCTATTTTTTTGTTCTCATCTTCATTAATTTCTGCTCCAATATTTGTTATTTCATTCCTTCTGCTTGTTTTGGCAAGAGTTTGTTGTTCTTTCTCTAGTTGCCCCAGTTGTGTAGTTATATCATTTATTTTTGCTTCTTTCTGCTTTTCCTAGTGTAACAATTGAAAAATATAAATTTCCCTCTCAGGATACCTTTGCTGCATCCCATAGGTTCTGATATGTTGTGTTCTCATTTTCAATCGTCTCAAGATATTTATGGATTTCTCTAGCAATTTCTTTTTGACCCATTGATTATTTGAGTGTGTTGTTTAATCTCCATATGTTTGTGAAATTTCCATTTTTCCTCCTGTTATTGATTCCCAGCTTCATTCTATTATGATCAGAGAAAGTGCTTTGTGTAATTTTGATCTTTTAAAATTCATTGAGATCTGCTTTGTGATCCAACATATGGTCTATCCTGGAGAAAGATCCATGAGCAATTGAGAAGAATGTGTTTCAGACTGGTTTGGAGTGCAATGTTCTGTGTATATCTGTTAGGTTTAGTTCATTTATCATATTATTTAAGCTCTCTGTTTCCTTATTGATCCTCTGCCCAGATATTCTATCCTATGATTAGTGTGGTGTATTGAATTCTCCATCTAATATTGTGGAGACATCTATTTCTCCCTTCAGTTTTGCCAGTGTTTGCCTCATGTAATTTGGAGCATCCGGGTTAGGTGCATATACATTTATGATTATTTCTTCCTGCTGAATTGCCCCTTTTATTAATATATAATGACCTCCCTTGTCTCTAATAACAGCTTTGCTTTTAAAGTCTATTTTAAAGTCTATTTCATCTGATATATAATATATATAATATAATATATATATAATATATATACATATATATTACTATTTCAGCTTATTTTGGTTACTGAATGCATGGATAACCTTTTTCCAGCCTTTAACTTTTGATCAAATTGTATCCTTGTATCTAAGGTGAGTCTCTTGTGTCCAGCATATAGATGGCTCATATTTTCTTTTCCATTCTACCTGTCTTTGTCTTTTGATTGGCTAGTTTAATCCATTAATATTAATATTATTACTGTAAAGGCAGTTTTTCACCCATTTTGACCTTTGGATTTCATCTGTCATCTTATTTTCACCACTCTTTTTACATTTTTAGTAACTTTTACTGATATAATCTTCATTTCCATACTCTCTTTTAAGCCTCTCTCTCCTGTCATTTCAGACTATTGCATTCCCTTTAGTATTTTCTGTAAAGCCAGTCTCTTGGTTACAAACTATCTCAGCTTCTATGTGTGAATATTCTAACCTCACCCTTATTTTCAAAAAGCAGTCTTGTTTTAAAATGGATGTGGTGGGAGGTGTGGGAGGTGGGCAACATGGGAATCCCAGTGGGTTCCGTGTAATATTTTGGGTAATCTAAGCACCTCTTAAAATATATTTATATATATGTATAAATAACGTTATTGTAAGCAAATACACATATATGCATATATATTTATATATCATTTTGCAAATGTTTGTATGTATTGTGAGAATTTTGATTTTTACCCATAATAAAAAAATAAAAAATAAAAAATAAAAAAAAAGCAGTCTTGTCAGATATAAGGTTTTTGGTTGGCAATTTTTCTCTTTCAAGATTTTAAATATAACATACCACTATCTTCTGGCATCCATGATGTCTGATGAGAAATTAGCACTTAATCATATTGGGCATCCCTTGTATATGATGAATTGCTTTTCTCTTGCTGCTCTCAGGATTCACTCTTTATCTTTGGCATTTGATATTCTGATTAGTATGTGTCTTGGAGTAATTTTATTTGGATTTTTTCAGATGGGAGTATGTTCTGCTTCTTGTTAATGGATATCTATGTCCTCCAAAGATTTGGGAATTTTTTTTTCCATTATTTCTTCAAATATTCCTTCTGCCCCCTTTTCCTTCTCTTCTCCTTCTGGAATACCCATGACAAATATGTTTGCACATTTCTTGCTGTCTTTTAGTTCCCTGTGATCCTGTTCAATTTTTTCCCATTCTTTTATCTTTTCTTTTGTATGATCACTTTCAGGGGCCATGTCTTCAAGCTTACTGATCTTTTCTTCTGCCTCTTGAAATCTGCTCTTATATGCCTCCAGTGTGTTTTTACTTTCATTTACTGCATCTTTCATTCCCATAATATCAGCTACTGTTCTATGTATGCTTCCAAATTCTTCTTTGTGTTCACCCAGTGTTCTCTTAATATCAATAATCTCTTTAGCCATCTCATTGAATTTATTAAGATTTGTTTTAATTTCTATGATTAGTTTTTTCAACTCCTTTATGACATCTGGAGGTTTAGTTTGTTCCTTGACTGAGTCATATCTTCCTGTTTCTTGGCATGTATAGTAATTTTTGTTGGTTTCTTGGCATCTGATTTATGGGATGTATTATACTCTTTAGTCTAGGGTTTCTATTTGATTGGCTCTGTGCTATAGCCTCTCTTTAACACTTGGTTCAACTTAATTTGGAAATTTATAATGGCTAATGTGTAGCCAATCTGAACTTTTCTGCTCTTTTTCACCTTTTTCTTCCCCCTTCTCACTTGTTGGTTGTAGAGGAGGAGCCAAAAATGCAGTTGTTATTTTAAGCCATGGAGTTTGAAGCTCCCAGCATTACCACAGGGATCAGTGAAACTTCTCCCACCTTTCTTCCCTGCCAAGGGTAGGGACCTGTTCAGCAATTCAAGCTGTGCAGTCCATGATCATCTGTAGTTGCCCAGAGAGATTGATAAAGGTCCACCTCCCATCCTCCTCTGCCTGGGGTGTGAGTGGAGTTGCAGGTGTGGACAGCAATCTAAGCCATGTGGGTCAAACTGACCTCAATTTCCCAGAAAGACTGATGAAGCACCAGCCAACCTCCTCTCCTGCCAGGGCTTGGGATGGAGCCAAGGTGTGCACAACAATCTTGTCCATGTAGGCAGAACACTAATGCAGTTGCTTGGAGAGGCTGAGGGAACACTGGCCCTCATCCTTCCTGTCGGGGTTGAGAATGGAGCCACAGATGTTTCTAACAATCTAGTCTGTGTGGGCCAAAAGTAGCTGCAGTTGCCCAGAGAGGTTGAGGGAGCACTGTCTTCCCTTCTGCCCTGGCAGGGGTGGGGATGGTGCTAGAGATGCAACCAACAGTCTAGTCCATGAAAGCTGAAAGTGGCTGCAAATGCCCACAGAGGCTGAGGAAACTCCACAACCCCTCTTGTCTTATTGGAGGCAGGAATTTAGCCACAGGTTTGTCCAAGAATCTAGTCCTTGTGGGCCAAAAGCAACTGCAGGTGCCCTGAGAGACTGAGGGTGCAATATCCCTCCATTTGCCCTCTCAGGGGCCGGGATGGAGTCAGAGATGTGACCAAAAGTCTAGTCCCTGCAGGACGAAAGCTGCCGCAGTTGCCTGGAGAGACTGTAAGAGCACTGTCCTTTCCTTTGCTCTGTCAGGATCTGGGATGGATCCAAAGGAGTGCCCAACAATCTAGTCTATGTGGGCCAAAAGCACCTGCAGTTGCCCAGAGAGATAGAGTAAATGACACTTCTCCTCCTATATTATTGGTAGTGGAGATGAAGCCAAAGGTTTCCAAAATCCTATTCTTGCAGGCTGAAAGCCCCTACAGAGAGTCTTGGGAAACACTGCCCCCCTCCTCTCTTGTTGGGGGTTGGGGATTAAGCCACAGGTGCCCAACAATCTAGTCTGTGTCAGCCAAAAATGACTGCAGTTGCCCAGAGAGGCTTATGCAGGTCCCCCCCAGTTTCCTCCCTGCTTTATGTGGGTCTGGAGCTTAGACTAGGGCATTAATCTGACCTGGGTAGAAAGAAGCCAGTCCCTATTGTCATGTGATTTTTCAATTGGTCCAACTTCCTTTCATACCAGGGTCAGAGTTAAAATGGCAGCTACTGGCCTTTTTCTGACTTGGAGAGGTTCAAACTTAAGCTGTTCTTAGTACTGTATTTAACTAGCCAAATTTACTATTCAGTAGCTGAATTTGGTGACCGACCTTCTCTTCCTACCTCATTTTTTGAATATGGATCGTCTGACTCCAGCCAGGGAATAGTACCTAAGGCATCTTGCAACACCAACAGGGGATGGGTATCAGCCTCCGTGGCATGAAGTGCTCTCTTCATGAATTTTCATTGCAGATGGACAGTCTCCTCCTTCTGTTCTTCCAAGAATGTTATAGGATGCTCTTCTGGTCTCCTGCCCCCTCCCCCAACAGATTCTTTAGATAGTTCTGGCTGATTACTAACTGCCCTGTAGGATGACCTGACTCTTCAAGCTCCTTACTCTGCCACCATCCTGTCCTTCCTCCCTAAAGTTATTTAAAGATCTACTCAGCAGTGTACATATTGGACTTATAAAAATAGTTTAAAATCATCTCTAAAATCACTTTTAAAAATTGACACCTTAGTATGGAATTGAGGAAAGGACAATTCCCAAAGAAAGAAATGCAAATTTAAAATGAAGATTTAAAAAAATTCAAAATAGATAATTGCGAATTAAACAAACAATATTAGACTTTCAGATTGACAATGATGAATAGATTGATAATACTCAGTGTTGACTAGTGTATGTGTGGGGGTTAGGTATCTCAATACACTGCTGATAACAATGTAGTGTGCTAATACCTTTCTATGGGGAAATTTACAAAATAAACTTTAATTGAAAATTAGATACACTTTCATCCAATTATTCAACACCTAGTAATCTATTAATTTATTTAGCAATGTGTATATGTAAAGGGATGCTCATTTCAATATTGTCTGTAATTGATAAATCCTAGAAGCAATCTAAATGATTACTAATAAGAAATTTTGTTAATTCTTATGGTAGAATAATATGCAGCCCTTAAGATAATATTACAGTATTTATTAATATGGAAAGATATCCATGTTTTAAAACATTATGCATATTATCATCTCATCTTTGTCTATATATCTTCCTATCTAGAAGTCCTAATTTTAGCTGATTATACCTGGGCAATGGACATTTTTCTTCTCTATGATTATTCTGCTTTTTCTACTGAAGATTTATAATAAATTGCATTACTTTTATAATAATAAACTGATAAATCCTTTTTTTAACTTACAAATTGAGTAGTAGAGCCTGTCAGCAGTGGTTTGGGTTAAATATTTACACCAATGTCAAATAGGAACTTGTGTCGGAGTAGGCGATGGATATAAGTGAGAGTATATCCAAACATTTGGAGTTTATAATAGCAGAAGCTGCAGATATAGGAAAGAAAAATAGTATTGACAATATGTGTAGAGTAAGGCAGACTGGTGATCAGTTCCAGTGTAATAATGGGGTATTTTAAATCAATATTATTATATGAGGAAAGACTATTCAAACATTTTATGGAGTCAATTTTCCTATATTTTATTAACATATAGTTCCTACTGATAATATCTACAAATTTTCTGATTGGTGCCTTTTAAACCCTTTGGAATGAAAGGGCAAACTGAGTCAGGAGGAAGTCAACTGTGTGTCAGAGGAGAAAGCAGGACCTGGTATGATCTTACTCTTTGAAGCATTAAACTTGGCCCTTATACCAGAGCTGCTCTTGCCTGTCTTTTTTTTTTTTTTTTTTTTTTTTTACAGTCAGCTGTTTTAGTTTCTAAATCAATGTTATTCATACATATTGATAAAGCATAAATCCATCCAAAGTGTACAATATATGGTATTCAGTATAATCGCACTATGCATTCACCACTTTAATCATTTTTAAAGCATTTTCATTATTCTAGAAATAATGTAATAACACTAAAAAACAAAAACCAACCAACCAAAGGAACAAAACTCATCACCACTCAGTCTCTCTGTGCTTCTGCTGCTGTTCATAGCTGTTATTCTGTTTCATTCTCTCTCATTTATTTGTATTTATATTTTGTAAAAAGTCTTATATTTGCGATATCACCCATATTCATATTTTACATGAGGTTTCACTGTGTAATACAGGCCCATGTTACATATTTTTGGCTTTCCTTCCAGTAATTTACATGACCTTAGACTTTTCCTTTAAACCACTGTCATACCCATATAATAACTCTGCTACTTAAAACACCACGATGTGCTCTCAACATTTCCATTCATTTCCAAAGATTTACAAACAGCCTTTTAAACAATTCTGCACAGATTAATCATCAGCTTTCCATTCTCTACCCTCATTCTATTTACTGGTGAACTATATTCTAATTATTAATTCCATGGGTTTACACAATATACCTAGTTCATAATATAAAAATCTTACAGTATTTTTCCTTTTTTGTCTGGCTTTCTTCATTCAACATGTCTTTCAGGTTAATCATGTTGTCATATGCTTCACAACTTCATTTATTCTTACTGCTATATAATATTCAATCGTATGTATATACCACAATTTTTTCATTCATTAATCAGTTGATGGACACCTGGGTTGATTCCAACTTTTGACAGTTGTAAATAATGCTGCTATGAACATCATTGTGTGGATGTCTATTCGGCCACTGCCTTCAGTTCTTCTGGGTATATACCTAGTAGTGGTATTTCTTGGTAACATGGCAAGTCTATATTCAACTTCCTTAGGAACTGCCAAACAGTACTACACAGTGGATATACCATTCTACATCCCCACCAATAGTGAATAAGCATTCTTATCTCTCCAGATCCTGTCCAACATTTACAGTTTTCTGACTTTTTAATAGTGGCCATTTTCATAAGTGTGAAATGATATCCTATTGTAGTTTTTTTTTTTTTTTTGGAAGTTATAATTTAATTTGATTCATATTTCCCTAGTCGCTAGTTATGTTGAACATTTTTTTCATGTGTTTCTTCACCATTTCCATTTCTTCTTTGGTCAATTGTCTTTTCAGGTCTTTTGTCCATTTTTCAATCAGGTAGTTTGTTTTTTTATTGTTGAGATGTATGATCTCTTTATATATCATGGATAATAAACCCTTACTAGATATGTGATTTCCAAATATTTTCTCCCATTGAGTTGGCTGCCTTTTCTTTCTTTTGAGAAAGTCCTTTGGGGTGCAAAAGTCTTTAATTTTGAGGAAGCCCCATTTATCTATTTTTTGTTTTGTTCCTCTTGCTTTGGGTGTAAGATTTAAGAAACTATGGCCAACCATAAGATCTTGAGGATATTTTCATAAATTTTCTTCTAGGAGTATTTTGGTTGTCACTTTTATGTTTAGGTCTATGATCCATTTTGAGTTAATTTCTGTAAAACATTCATGATATGGGTCCACTTTATTTCTTTATTGTATGGCTATCCATTTCCCCCAGAACCATTTGTTGTATAGACTGTTCTGGTGCACCTGGGAGGGCTTGACAACTTTGTCAAAAATCAGTTGATTGTAGATGTGAGGGTCAATTTCTGAATTTAGGATTCGGTTCCATTGGTCAGTCTGTTTTTATGCCAGGACCATGCTCTTTTTAACACTGTAGCTAAGTGATATTGTTTTTCCCACTCAGGCATGTCCCAATTTATTTATTTATTTATTTAGGTGAGAAAATGAATTTGTTGTTTTATTTTTTATAGCTAATTTTTAAATTTTATTTCAAATGCCACAATCCCTTTATTATTATTTTTCTTCTTATTTCTCATTTATTTTCACAGAATAATTTTGTTTCTCATGGATAACTCAAATAAGAGATTTCCTTTCTTTGCTACATTTTTACAATTAATTTACTGTGTGTGTGTGTGTGATGACTTTTATTTACTGATATCATGAGCATATCCATTTCTTTTTTTAGTCTTTTTTTTTATTGTGGGTAAAAATCAAATTTTTAATTTTTAAAGTAGCTTCAGATTACATAAATGTTAAATAAACATATAAGGAATTCTCATATGCCCCACTCCCTCTCCCTCCCACATTTTCCCACATTACAACATCCTTCATTAGTGTGGTACATTTGTTATAATTGATGAATCCATATTGAAGCATTGCTACTAATCATGGACTACAGTTTACATTATAGTTTACATTCCGTCCCTCACAAATTTGTAAGTTATGACAAAATATACAATGGCCTGTATCTGTCATTGCAATGTCATGCAGGACAAATCCAATGTCCCAAAAATGTCCCCATATTACACCTATTCTTCCCTCTCCCATCCCTCAGAACCTCTGTTGGCCGCTGACATTACATCAATGATAAGAGTTCTTCCATTGTTGAATAATAATAAGCTTATAGTAGAATAATAATAAGTCTACGTTATTCAATCATTCATTCTACAATCCTGAAGATTCTGGGATTGTGATGCCCACTCTGCCTCTCATTGAGAAGGGGCTTAAACTCATGGGGCAGATGGATGGATCTATCTTGCTTGCACTTGTAGATTATCTCTGTTCCTTGGGATGGACATTATCCATCATCATCTCCTTGTTAGTTGTCCTGGGTGAGTCCAGTAAGTTTTGCAACTATACTGAAATTCAAGGATCAACTGGTACATGGACAGACCAATGATTTAAGTCTCTGTGACATGTATTTATGAAGTATAGTGCTAATTATGGATTCAAATAAAATGGGCAACAGTGCCATGTGTAGAGAACCTATAAATGAGTCTAACTGTGTTACACTGGGGAGCCTAAATTCCATGGTAAGGCCCACTGACAGGGTGGTGAATTCCTGTGCTCTCCACCATGCTTATAGTTTCTAGATTACTGTGGCAGTCAATGAGATCCTGCTGAGACTTGCATAAGTGTAACCTCTTGGATGACTTCCTGACTCATCTGTGAAATTTCTTAGCCATAAAAACCCATTTGTATTTATCATTTCCCCCTTTTGGTCAAGGTTTTTTTCTGGATGCATTGCTAATTGGTGCTTGGTTATAATCACTTGGTGCCAGGAAGGCTCTTTCCTGGGACTCATTTCCCACTCTAGGGGAAAGGTAGTGCATTTATATGCTGAGTTTGACTTAGAGAGAGGCCACAATTGAGCAACAAGGAGGCTTTCAGGAGTTAACTCTTAGATAGTATATAATACTAGGGTAAGTTTCAATTTCACACAAAAAGTTAAGTACAATCATCAACATTAAGGGCCTGGCATAATAGTCTCTCTTCCTTCACTAGACATTGCCCTTGCAATCAGGGTATTCTTGCTGTCCTATTAGAGAATGTAGCAGAACTCCCCAGGATGGGATTTCAATAATCTTTCAGTTATTAAGTGGATCTCCAACCATCAAGACAATGTCCCATGAACACTTGAACATGTTCATATGTCTTAAAGTCGTGCCCCAGGTGAACCCTTTCCCATGCATCCCCACATCACTGACACACTGCACTAGTGATCCTCCCTTACCACTTCTGTGACCCTTCTGTGATCCAAAACCTCTCCTAAAATGAAACCAACAAAATAACCAAATAAAATTAATAAGAAAATGAAATAATAATATAAAAAATAAGCAATAAAATAAAAAATTAAATCAATTTGAAAGAATAAAAAATAAAAAAATAGACATTGTGTCTTTCATCACTGTAAGATATTTGTCTTGTCTGTACATTGACTTTTTCTTCCATATATTCCTTGGTGTCTTATTTTATTTCATTTTATCTTCAAAGAAGCTTTAGGGTACAGAAAAGGCATATAGAGAACAAGTGATTTCCATGTTCCCAATGTCCTCCCCCTAGTCCCCTCTCCCTTATTAATATTTTACATGTGGATGGTAAGTTTATTACAAATGATGTACAAATATTGAAGCATTGCTACTAACCATGGTCAATGGTTTACATTATGGCTTATATTTAATATATATATCATACAACTTATATTTTATATATATATATCACACACTTTTACAGGTTTTGACAAAATTTAAAGTGGTCTATATCTGCTCAGGCAGGCTGTCATATTTAGCCACACTGAGAGAGAGGAACTAGGTCAGGGAAGGGGTAGAAACAAGTTCCTAACTAGACCAACCCCTGAAAACAGTTAGAAAGTCCAACTCCCCTGAGGGAAAAGGTGGCAGGAAGAACCGGATCAATTTTCAGAAGCTTATTTAACTTATAGGGCTGGTTTAGTTCATTGGAAGAATTTCTGCCTTGCAAGTAGAAAGTCTCTGGTTGAAGTCTTGGTACCCACTAAGTGAAGGGAATGAGGGAGTGATCCACTGAGTTATCAGGCACACAGCTAGCACCTTATGACAGGGAAAATATAGACTGAGATTCTATTGTTTTGTTTTAGATTTTCTGGTTCTGTTACTTTTATTTTTTAATCATTTTTTCTTTTTCTTTTCTTTTATTCGCTATAATTGGGTACATCATCTAGGAGGTCAGGCTGAAGGGTGATTAACCGATGAGCACCAAGCAGCCTAAGGTCCTTAGGGGCCTAAGATGGAAGGCTGTTTATTATGGGTTGTTTTTTGTTTGTTTGTTTGTTTGTTTGTTTGTTTTGTTTCTTGTTTGTTGTCTTTTCTTTGTTTCCTTTTACTTATTTTTCTACTTTATTTCTTTTCTTTCCTTCATTTTTCTATCTTCTGATTTCTGTTTCTTTTCTTTCCTTCCAACTCTTCTTGTTTGGTCTCAATTTTATCTTTTTCTCTCTCTCCCTTTTTTTTTCCTTTTATTTTCTTCTCATCTGCCCAGCCTTTTATTTCATTCTATTTTTCTTCCTCTCTATTTTGTTTCTTGTATCATTTTTTCTATTTCCACCCTTTTTATTCTTATTCCTTTGTATTTTTGTGATTTTTTACTTGTATTATTTATTTAGTTTTCTAAATAAAATTTAAAATTTATTTTAAAAAAAACACACTTGTCTTATGACTCAACATATGGTCTATCTCAGAGAAGGATCCATGAGCACTTGAAAAGAATGTATATCCTGTTGTTAAGGGGTGCAATACTCTATAGTTGTCTGGTATGTCTATTCATTTATTATATTATTCAGGGTCTCTGATTATTTATTTATTCTCTGTCTAGATGGTCTATCCAATACTGAGAGTGATGTATTGAAGTCTCCAACTATGGTTGTAGAGACCTCTATTTCTCCCTTCATATTTGCTAGTGTGTGCCTCATGTATCTTGAGGCATTCAGGTTAGGCGCATACATATTTAGAAAAGTTATTTTTTTGTTGAATTACCCCTTTTATTAATCTATAATGACCTTCTTCACCCCTTATAACAGTTTTGAATTCAAAATCTCTTTTGTCCAATATTAATATCACTACTACAGCTCTCTTTTGTTTACTATTTGCATGGAATATATTTTTCAAACATTTCAGTTTTCACATGGTTGTGTCTGAGGTGAGTATCTTATTGACAACATATAGATGACTCATGTTTTTTATCCATTCTATCTGTCCATATCTTTTGATTGAATCGTTCAAGCCTTTAACATTCAATATTATTACTTTAAATGCATTACTTACTTCATCCATTTTGTCCTTTGGCTTTCTGTTGTCATATTGTACTATTGTCTGTCTTTTTATCCTTTAATTTACCCTTCCTAACAATCTTCATTTCTATACTCTTCTCCAAGTTTCTAGCCCTTGTGTTTTCCTTTCAGGCTGTAGCATGCCCTTTAGTGTCTCTTGTAGATCTGGTCATTTTGTAACATATTCTATCAATATTTATTTGTCTATGAAGACATTGAACTCACCTTCATTTTTTGAAGGACAGTTTTTCTCAATTAAGAATTCTTGGCTGGCAGTTTTTCCCTTTCAGTACCTTAAATGCATCATATTACACCCTTCTTGCCTCCATGGTTTCTGGGGGAGAGGTTGGCACTTAATCTTATCAAGGTTCCCTTGTATGTGATGAATTTCTTTTCTTTTGCCGCTTTCAGAATCCTCCCTTCATCTCTGATATTTGTGATTGATTCTCAATAGTAGGTGTCTTGTGGTAGATCTATTCAGAATTATTCTGTTTGGTGTCCATTGTCTTTCTTGGATATTGATATTTATATCATTCATAAGGGTTTGGAAGTTTTTGGTCATTATTTTCTCAAATACTCTTTCTGCCCCTTTCCATTCTCTTCTATTTCTGGGACATTGACACTGATATGTTTGTGCATTTCATGTTGCCATTCAATTCCCTTAGATCCTGTTCCATTTTTTTTCCATTCTGTTCTCCTGTCTTTTCAGTTCAGATTTTCTGGCTACAAAATCACTAATTCTGTCTTTGAGCAATTCAAATTTTCTTTTATGTGCCTCCAATGTATTTTCAATCTCATCCTTCCTGTCTTTCATTCCCACAAGTACTTTTTCTTTTCTTTGAAGGCTTTCAAATTGTTCTTTATTCTCACCCAGTGTCTTCTTAATATCCTTTTACTCTTTGGTCCTGTTTTCTTTCAATTCTTTGCATTGACTTAGGAGAGTTGTGAGATTATCATTGATTTATTGTCTTAAATCCTGTATCTCTTAAGGATATTTGGTTTGTCCCTTTGGCTGAGCCATGTCTTCTTGTTTCCTAGTATGGTTTGTAAATTTTTGCTGATGTCTAAGCATCTGAGTATGTTGGTTAATATACTATGAAGGCCAATTTCTCTCTCTTGCCTATTGTTATTATTTTTCAAAGCTCTTCTTTGATATCTGGTTCAACTTACCAAAGTCTTTAAAATTGCCCAGCTTAAGTTACCAAAACCTGGCCAGGGACTCACTAATGGGGCACAGATTTTCTCCCAGGAGTTAGGGTACAGAGAAAATCAAAAGCAGTTTTTGTCCATGCAATTTTCAGACCGACAAGTAGATTGCACTCCTCAGTGACCTTTCCATGGAGGTTTTCCAATCTCTGTTTTCCTTTTTGTTTGGTCTGACCAGAGCTGAGATTCAAAGCAGGCTTTGCTGACCAAATTCACTGAAGAAAAGCACTCTGACTTCCCCTCCCTTTTCCCTTGTAACAGCTGACAGGGAGCAAGACATCTGTTCCACTCTCAGTCATCTGCAGTGAGACAGGGCTTTTACCTCATCTTAATATCTTGGGAGTGGGAGGATGGGAACCCTTCATGGCCACCATGGGGTATTGGTATTTCATGTTTGCTGTTTCTGTTTTTCCTCTCTCTGTCCCTCACCCTCCTGGGAGTTGTGTAGCACTCTCTTGGTCTGCTGACCCCCAAGACAGGTCTCTCAGACAGCTTTTGGCTCCTTCTCCATTGTTTTTGTGAGAAAGTTGAGCCCCACCTGCCTATTCTGATGCCATATTACCACAATTGCTTTGCCTGTCCTTTCTCAAACAACTTCACTGAGGTGTATTTACATACCATAAATTCATATATTTTAATAATACAATTCAATTATTTTTAAGTAAGTTTACAGATGTGCAAACATTCCCACAATCTAGTTTTAGATTTTCATCTCCCAATAAAGAAAGCCCATACCCATTAGCACTCATTTCCTATTCCTTCACTTCTCCTCCACAGCTATAGGCAACCACTGATCTACTTTTTGCTTCTATGGAGTTCCCTGTTCTAGACATTTCATATAAATGGGATCATACAATATATGGTCCTTTGTGACTGGCTTCTCCATTTAGCATAATTTTTTTGAGGTTCATCCATGTGTAGCATGGATGAGTACTTTATTTCATAGAGTGTCTTCATAACATTTAAAGAGAAAACTTGTCCTTGCCAATGGCACTTTCCAGTTCTGACGAGAAGCCTTCCATCTGCTGAAAAAGAAAAGCATTTCCCAAAACTAAAAGGGTTGCAGAGTAGATGCTAAAAACTGAAGACTCTGAACAAGTGAAGCATGAAGAGGTCAAAAGGAAAGAAATCAGAAGACTCTGCTTGTGAAATTCAAGCTAAAGAACTCACTCAAAAGAAAAAGAAATAAAGAGGTTGCAGGAACTTGATGACTCAGAGGTTCTTTAAAAGGTTATAAGAACTAGCAGAACCAGAACCAAAATTTAATTCTTTGCTCTGTATAACAAACTGTTTAAAATTAAAGTAAAATTTCAGAAAATGAGACATCATAACTGCTCAAGAAAGAAGAATGAATAGGAGAAAGAATTACCTTAGCTCTTCATCTTTGAAAGTGCCCTAAGGAAAGTCTTTTTTGAGTTAGTTGGTGTGATGGCTAATTTAATATGTCAACTTGGCTAGGTTATGGTGCCCAGTTGTTTGGTCAAACACTAGCCCAGATGTTGCTGTAAAGGTATTTTGTTGATGTAATTAACATCTACAATAAGTTGACTTTAAGTAAAGGAGATTTGACTTCAGAGTGTGGGTGAGCCTTAACAACTCTGTTAAAGGCCTAAGGAACAAAGATCTGAGGGTTCCAGAAGATGAAGAAATTATACTTCAAGACTACAACATCATCTCTTCTCTGAGTTTCCAGATTTATGCCTTCACTATGGATTTTGGAATCAAGAGTTTAACAGTAACTCTTACCAGAATTTCCAGGCTGCCAGCCTACATTACAAATTTCAGACTTGCCAGTTCCAAAATCATGTGAGCCACCTCCTTAAAATTAATCTCTTTTATACAAGCATTCATACTCATGAACACCCACATATGTGGTTCAGTTCTAACTCAAACCACAATAAAAAGTTAAATAAGAGAAATTTAAAAAATTAAGCAGTTAATTTTTTAAAAAAGTAAACAGGAAGGAAAATACAGACACATGATTTTGGAAACAAACACTCTTTATGTTATCTGACTTACTGTCTCTTAAAAAGAGAGCCAGGGGGAACAGTGACCTGTAGAACAAGCCACCTGAGAGAAAAAGAGGAGACTGAAATATATGAAGGGAAAATATGGAAAATTTGAGAGTATTAAGCTAATAAGAAATGAATCAGATGTCTATGGAAATGTTATTGCTTTTTGATGGTTGGAAAAGAATAAGGATGTATAATATGTAAATAACTTTGCTAATTATAAACCCATAAGGACCAAACAAGACAATGTCTGGGAAAACAGTTTGGCAGTTAAAAAGCACAATGCAAATGTTGTTATTGTTGTCATTAAATTTTGTGTTTTAGAATCCAGATTATTCTCTCCCTCTCAAGCAATTCAAAGACATTAAATTAGTCATCCAAAGGGGTGTTGATACAAAATACCAGAAATCTGTTGGCTTTTATAAAGGGTATTTATTTGGGGTAGAAGCTCATAGTTACCAGGCCATAAAGCATAATTTACTTCCCTCACCAAGATCTGTTACCACGTGTTGGTGCAGGATGTCTGTGAGGGTTCAGGCTTCCTTTTCCTTTTAAAGCTCCATGATCCCACCTTCTTCAGTGTCACCTGTAGGCTGGTATATGTCCTCATCTCTCTCCTGGGGCTCTTTTCTCTCCACACTCAGCTGCTCTGCTCTTTCCACAAGGCCATTTATAAACTATCAGGTGAACAGTTTGTCTCTCTTCCAGGGGCCTTTGCCATGTCTAATGGAGCCTTCTCTCTTTCCTCACTTATCTGCTTCTCTGTGTATTTACTTCCCAGGGCTCCAGCATTAAAAACTCCAAACTCCTCCTCTGCCAGGAGTCTCCAGCCTTTTGGTCCTACTGACATGGCCCAATCAAAACCTTATTCATATTTTAATTAAGTAAAAGTGAAACCTCTGAATCCAATCCAATATAATATGCCCAGAGGAAAAGAACAGTTCACAAACATAATCCCATATCTATTTTTGGAATTCATAAACAATATCAAACTGCTACAGACACTGTCTTCTTTCTTGACTTCCTTGGCAAAATCCTACTGTATTTTGTGGCCTTTAGATTTCCAATTTTTCCTTTAGTCACTGTCTTCCCAGTTCTGACGTGTATTCTATGATGCTAATTTCAGTTACTTATCATACTTGTCTCAGCCTTGTTTAATCCCTATGTTTGTAGGCAGAGAAGAGTCAGTGAATATAGAGATATTGAAATATAGGAGAGAAAAAAATAATAGAACAAGTTTCTACAGCAGATAAAGAGCACAAGTGGATAGCTTAATCTTAAGGGGTTGGGAGAACATCACAATACTTTAACCCACTTTGCAATTGGTCTTGTATAAACTTCCTTCATCACAAAACCATTCATTCATGGCTATTACTATAATCAACCCTAATCTAAGACTTCATCACTTTATATCTGAGTGACTGTGGTGGCCTCATAAATTAGTCTCTTCCATAGTCTTGTCCATTCAAAATCTCCCCTGCATGTGGCTGTTGGAACCCTCATTAAAAATATTTTTTTCAGAAACACTCCATTTCTGGAAAGCCCATACAGGCTCTTCCTTTCTGACCTCTTATTTCAGCCTTGCACCATGATGGTTGAGGACATTGTGTTGTCAACTCTAGATTCCTTTATAGGTTTCAATATCAAAGGATAACATGTGACTCTTGATTCTCTTGTTACTTTGGCATTTAATACACTATTTGTTCCTATAACTGAAATTAAAAGATGGTATCTCCTCTTTTCTAATCATTGGCAAGGATTGCTGCCAAGGAGAATTTCTCTAAAAACTTTTTGTTTCAAAGGAATGCCTCTAAGTGTGTAATTGTGTGTGTGTGTTTATTCAAAATTTATTCAGCTGACGAGAATGTTTTGACATCTCTGCCTGTGTGTCCATGAACTTCAATATGGTATGAATTTTATAGTTGCAATGACCCAGTTTTAAGATGCAAAATAGAATAATCCAAATTGATACGGAAATAATGTAGCTAACCTGACACCCCTATAAGGAGAAACAAACATTAAGACTTCAGATCACTCCTGATATATAAAATCATGGAATGGAAACATCATGATTATAGCTTTTTTATACTCTTATTTGCAAATAATAAAAATATTATTTACTGAAGCTGAATTCTAACAAAAAGTTACCAAGAATTATGGCTTCTACCTTGAAAAAAGTTTGATTTAATTCTAGGAATGTTTTAGGCAATATTTTAAAATTTATTTGTATCTTTATGAATCTCCATACTTTCCCAAAATTCTTTGTTTCTTGAACCTCCAAATATACATAAGCCCAAATAATGAATTTTCAACAGAGAAAGTATTTTTTATCAATTTTTCTTTTGTGTTTATTAGTCTAGTAACTGCCTTTATGTAATTCATTGTGATTCATATCTGCTTTTTCATTTCTCAGCTATTTAGTATTTTTTCCATTTAAAAATTTTATTGAAGTATATCACTCATGAATAAAAGTGCATAAGCAATAAGTGTATAGTAAAAGTTGTGACCTTACAAAACAAACCTACATAATATCATACAGGGCTCTTATACCTCACCCTACCACCAATACCTTGGATTGCTTTGAAATACTTTTAACAAATGATGAAAGAGCATCCTCAAAATATTACTACTACCCAAAGTCTCTTACATTTGGTGAGTTTTTGCTCCAACCCACCTTATTATTATTATTATGTCATTCATACATTAACATACTTAGACAATAAGTGTATCATAAAAGTTGTGAACTTACAAAACAAACATGCATAACATCATAAAGAGGTCCAATACATCAACCCATCACTAACACCTTGCAGTTTTGTGAAATATTTGTAACAAATTATGAAGAAATATCATCAAAATCTTACTATTAACTATAGCCCATAACTTACATTATTATTTTTTAAAATATATTTTTATTACGGAACCTGTGAACCTATAAAACAATCATGCACATGCATAATACTCCCATACAACAACCCCTCATCAACACAACACACCATGGTGGAACAATTTGTTACAGATCACGAGACTATCATCAGACTCCAGCCATGGTCCATAGTCCACACTTGACACACTTTCTCCATACTCCCCCAACATCAACACAGTACATCTTTGGCATAGATGCATGAATATTACAGTATTGCTGTTAACCACAGTCTATAGGTCACCCCAATTGTAGTTCTCTCCTGCTTCTCCACATTCCCACCACCCTGCAATAGTGATGTATACCTGCTTTAGCTCACAGAAGGACACCCTTGCATCCATGCCATCAGCCACAATTCTTATCCACCTCTGGTTTCACTGTGTTATTCTGCCCCTACATTATTCTCTATCTTTCTTTCAATTGACATTTACAACCCTAGACTACCTTTACCAGCCACATTCCCATTTATAAACCAGCTATTACTCATTATAATGTGTTACCATCAACTCTATACATTTCTACACTTTTACAATCAAGTTAATTAAAACTTCGACATACATTAAGCATCAGTAGTCCTTTCTCAGCCCTCCTGTTATCTCTTTTAAGAATCTGCCACCTACCACCAGGTCTTGAAGATATTTTCTTACATTTTCTTCAAGAAGCTTTATGGTTCTTGCTTTTCTATTTATTTATTTATTTTTTTATCAATTTTGAGTTAATTTTTGTATAAAGTGTGAGATAAGGGTCCTCTTTTCTTCTTTTGACTACGGATATCCAGTTCTCTCAGCACCATTTGTTGAATGGACTGTTCTACCTGAGGTGGGTGGGTTTGACAGGCTTATCAAAAATCACTTTGGGTAATCTAAGCACCTCTTAAAATATATGTATATATATATATATAAATAACATTTTTGTAAGCAAATACACATATATGCATATATATTTATATATCATTTTGCAAATGTTTGTATGTATTGTGAGAATTTTGATTTTTACCCACAATAAAAATAAATTAAAAATTAAAAAAAAAATCACTTGACCATAAATGTGAGGGTTTGTTTCTGAACAATTAGTTTGGTTCCATTGGTCTATTTGTCTGTCTTTATGCAGTACCATGTTTTTTTTTTTTTTTTTTTTTTACCACTGTAGCTACGTAATATGATCTAAAGTCTAGAAGTGAGAGTGCTCCAAATTCACTTTTCCTTTTTAAGATGTTTCTGGCTATTCGGGGCCCCTTACTCTTCTGAATAAATTTGATAATCATGTTTTCCATTTATTTTAAAAAAGGTTGGTGGAATTTTTATCTGTTATCAATTTGGGAAGAATTGACTTCTTAATGATATCCAGTCTTCCTATCCATGAGGGTGGAATGTTCTTCCAATTATTTAGGTCTTTTTCAAAATTTCTTTTAACAATGCATTGTAGTTTTCTGAATACAAGTGCTTTACATCCTTGAATTAGTTCATTCCTAAATATGTGATTCTTTTAGTCATTATTATAAATGGAATTTTTTCCCTGAATTCCACTTCAGATTGCACATTACTAGTGTCTTTTAAAGTCTGTTTCGTCTGATGTAAGTATAGCTATTCCAGGTTTTTTGTTTTGTTTTGGTTACTGATGTGTGGAATATCGTTTTCCATTATTTCACTTTCCATGTATTGGTATCCTTGGGTTGAAGGTGAATCTCTTGCAGACAATATAAAGATGGCTCATATTTTCTTATCCATTTTGCCAGTCTGCATCTTTTGATTGAGTAGTTTAATCCATTAACATTCAATATTATTACTGTAAAAGTAGTTCTTATTTCACCTATTTTGACCTTTGGGTTTTATCTGTCATATTTTACTTTCACCACTCTTTTGAGACTTTTGGTTACTTTTACTGATATAATCTTCACTTCTAGATTCTTTTCCAAGCCTCTTTCTCCTGTCATTTATTTTCAGACTGTACCACAACCTTTAGTATTTCCTGCAAGGCTGATATCTTTGTTATAAACTTCCTCGGTTTCTGTATATCGTGAATACTCTAAACTTGCCCTCATTTTTGAAAGACAATAGTGCTGGATATAAGATTCTTGGCTGATAGTTTTTCTCTTGCAGTATCATAAATACATGATACCCCTGCCTTCATGCGGCCATGGTTTCTGATGAGAACTCGGCACTTAATCTTATTGGGTATCCCTCACATGTAATGCATTGTTGTTCTCTTGCTGTTCTCAGAATTCCCTCTTTGTCTTTGGCATTTGACATTCTGATTAGTATGTGTCTCGGAGTTAGTCTATTTGGATTTATTTGGATGGGAGTACATTGTGCTTCTTGGACATGGATGTCTATGTCCTGCAATATGGTTGAATAATTTTTTGCCGTTATTTCTTCAAATATTCCTTCTTCCCCCTTTCTCTTCTCTTCTCCTTCTAGAACACCCATGACATGCATGTTTCCATGTCTCTTGCTGTTGTTTAGTTCCCTGAGATGTTGTTCAAATTTTTTCCATTCTTTGCCCCATCTGTTCTTTTGTATGTTTACTTTCAGAGACCATTTCTTTAACTCACCAATCTTTTCTTCTGCCTCCTAAAATTTACTGTTATATGAATCCAGTGTATATTTAATTTCATTTATTGCACATTTCTTTCCCATAGGTTCTGTTATTCTGATATGTATGCTTTCAAATTCTTCTTTATGCTCATGCAATGTATTCTTAATATCCTTTAAATATCTCAATGAATTTATTAAGAAGATTTGTTTGAACCTCTATTATTAGTTGTCTCAAGTCCTTTATGCCATCTGGGGGCTTATCTTGATCCTTTCCCTGGGCCATATCTTCCTGTTCCTTGGTATGGATTGTAATTTTTTGTCATTGTCTTGGCATCTGGCTTATTAGACGTATTTGTTCTGTGTGTGGATTTTCTGTTTAGTTTAGGGCTTTCTCCCTTTCTGGTTGTGCAGTAGGATCTGAGCATGTAGTTGGTGCTGTAATTTGTGGAGGCTGAAGCTGCCTACATTACTACAAGGACCAATGAAGTTTCTCCCATCTCTCTCCTTTGCCAGGGTTAGGGACAGAGCCACAGCCATGTGTCATAATCCAAGACATGCAGGCAAAGACCATTTGTAGTTGCCTGGAGAGACTGATTAAGCTTCATACTCCTTCCTTCTCTGCCTGGGGTGGGGATGGAGTTGCATTTGTGGACATCAGTCTATGTTGTGCAGGTCCCAAAGTACTGCAATTGCCCAGGTAGACTTCTGACTATTCAGTCTGTGATGGCCGAATGTACCTGCAGTTACCCAGAGAGGCTGCTGCAGGTTCTGCCAGATTCCTCCCTGCCAGACGTGGGGCTGGAGCCTAGGCTAGGGTTGCAGTCTGATCATGGTGGAAAGAAGCAGGTCCTTACCATCATTGTGATTTTCAATCAGCCCAGCTTCCCTTCATGCCGGGGGCAGGATCAAAATGGTAGCTACCAGCTTCTTTCCAACTTGGACAGGCTCAAACTTTAACTGTTCTTAGGGTTACACTAAAGCCAGCAGAATTTACTAATCAGTAGCTGAAGTTGGTGGACAACCGTCTCTTCCTCCCTTGTTTTTGGGAAATGGAGTTTTCAACTCCAGCCACAGAATTTCTCCTCAGGCAGCTTCCACCAACAGAGTAGGATGAGCACTAGCCTCTGTGACATGGTTTGTAGTTTCCTGGAGAGGCTGGTGCAGGTCCCACCAACTTCCTCATTCCTGAGGCAGGGCTGGGGCCCAGGCTAGAAGTGCAATGCAATCTGGATGAAAAGAAGCTAGTCACTAACAGCACTGTGATTTTCAGTCCACCCTGTTTCCTCTTATGCCAGGGGTGGAGTTAAAATGGTGGCTACTGGCCTCTTTCTAACTTGGAAAGGTTCAAACTTCAGCTGTTCTTAGGATTATACTTTGGCCACCTGAATTTACTAATCAGTAGCTGAAGTTGGTGCACAACCATCTCTTCCTCCTCCAATTTTAGGAAATGGAGCTTCCAGTTGCAGCCACAGAATCACTCCTGAGTTGGCTTGTACTGCCAGTGGAGTATGGGCACTAGCCTCCCTGGCATGGAATGCTCTACCCATGGATTTTCTCAGCATATGGGCAGTCTCCTCCTTCCATTCTTTCAAGAATGTTCCAGGATGCTCTTCTGATCTCCTGGAGCCCCAAACAAGTGCTTTAGATAGCTCTGGGTGATTATTAACTACTCTGTAGCATGAGCTGACCTTTGGAAATCTTTAATCTGCCCCCATCTTGCTGGCATATAATTAATATATTAATTAACTATATATATATATTTGAAAAACTGGCATCTTTTGCATAGGTGTTCTGTGAACTTTAATATTTAAAAACCTGAAATTCATTCAATATAAGTGCTAAACTTCCATTATTTATTAGAGATGCCTTTACCACAGAAGCAGTAAAATGTCATTCTGCACAAGCTAACAGGGAAAGCAAAGCAATCTGCATTCCCTATAAGTGTGATGTTTCCTCTGCAGGATTGAGTCTGAGTTGGGAGGCTTGATTATACTATTTTATGGGTCAATTGTTGAGTTATTAAACAGTAGATTTTATTTGGTCTTCACAGTGGCCAGAAGGACCAGATAACTTGATTGGAATGATAACTGAAATAACCAATTTGACCAGGAAAATGGTTTGAACAATTGTGATATGTTAACACTGCCCAACTTCTCAAAAACAGAGCTAACATAGAAACTCCAAAGCCTGATTGGTTTCAGAGTCAACTTGTGTCTTGATCGCAAACTCAGAATTAGTATTGCAGTAGACAGATTTAACTGGGGAAGTTTTAAAATTTACCATAATGCATATCAAAAGGATAGAATATTAAAACATCCAGAAAGAAAAATAACAAATTTTTAGTGCTATTGAGAAGCCTTGAAATCATGCCAAGCTAATAAAATGATGGGCAATGTTCTGAGAATGTATAATGCATTTATACACAAACATATAAACTCATAAGCTTGTCACACAAAAATAAATTTGAAAAGCAGTCCTTGCAAATTGATACATGTGCTCCTTGCTCTCTTATATTCTGAAGTGAGATTTTATCACTTATTAGGAAAATGTAAGAAATTTATGAATATGAATAATAGCTACAAAAGAAAAAATAGTGTCATGAGGCAAAGATTTGTATACACTAAGGCTTAAATATGCTTCTAGTTCTATAACTTGGCTCCATCTACCACTGTGGTGTTAATGACTACACATATATTGTGAAAAGTAGGATTGAAGAATTATCAAGATGACTCTGGTTACACTATCTCTGGTAATGGGGGAAATGATTGGGTGGTTAAGGGTATGAAATACTCAAGTTTTGAGAATTAAAAATACAATCCATCCAGAGTGTAAAATCAGTGGTATTTGGTATAATCACATAATTGTGCATTCATCATTTTAGTCGTTTTTAAAGCATTTTCATTATTTCAATAATAATAATAAATAAAAAACTGACAAGAAAATTCCTCACCTCTCAATCTCTATTTTTCCTACTTTACACTACTGCTATTTCTGGCTATTCTTGCACAATTATTTAATTATTAAGCACTTTTATTGAGATATATTCACATACCATATGATCTATTCGAAGTGTATAATCAATGGCTTTTACTATAATCACAATGTTGCATAATCATCATCTCAAAAATTTTATAAAAATTTCATTACTCCAAAAAAAAAAGAGTCCACACCCCTTAGCTTTCCTTTCTCAGTCCTCCATAACCACTAATCTAATCTCATTTTTATAAATTGATTTATATTTACATTTTATATAAATGAAATCACACAATATGTAGTACTCTGTGTCTGGTCTATTTCACTTAGTATAATTTTTTTTGGTCTGATATTACCGTTTTGTAGTATTAACCTACATTTGTTCAGCTTCAAAGAAAAATTATCTTATATATGCAATTTTACCTATATTCATATTTATATAATGTATTTATATTTCACATAACATATTTAGTTCAAATTAGGGCAATCATAAAGTGTTTGTCCTTTTGTGTCTGGCTTGCTTCACTCAACATAATGTCCTCTAGGTTCATCCATGTTGTCATATGGTTCATATCTTCATTTCTTACTGCTGCATAATATTCCATCATGTGCATACTGCAGAATTTGTTTATCCCTTCTTCAGTTGATGGACACCTGGGTTGTTTCCAAATATTGGCTGTCATGAATAACGCTGCTATGAACATCATTTTTGCAGATGTCTATACGTGTCACTACTCTCAGTTCTTCTGAGTATATATCTAGAAATGGTATTGCTGGGTCCCACAGCAAGTCTATATTCAATTTCATTAGGAACTGTCAAACAGTCTTACAAAGTAGCAGCAACAGTGAATAAGTGTTCCTATCTCTCCACATCCTCTGCAACATTTGCAGTTTTATGACTTTTTAATAGTGGCCAGTCTATTAGGTGTGAAACTACATCTCATTGTAGTTTCGATTTGCATTTCCTTAATCACTAGTGATGTTGAACACTTTTTAATGTTTTGCTTCACTGTTTTTATTTCTTCTTTGGAATTTTGTCTTTTCAAGTTTTTTAACCATTTTTCAATCAGATAGTTTGTCTTTTTTGTTGTGGTTGAGTTGTATGATCTTCTTGTATACCATGGATATTAAACCCTTATAAAGGGAAGCAGATGTGGTTCAAGCGATTGGGCTCCTGTCTACCATATGAGAGGTCCCGGGGCCTGGGCATGCTGGCCTGGGCAGTGTGCTGGCCCGCATGGAGAGCTGGTCCACGTGAAGAGCTGGCCCATGTAGAGGGCTGGTGCAACGGAAAAGAGACAATGAGAGCCACAACAAACCAGGGAGCTGAGGTAGCTCAACTGATTGAGTGCCTGTCTCCCTTGTCGGAGGTCCCAGGATCGGTTTGAATGGACACAGAGAGCAGACAGTGAGCACAAAAAACAACAAGGGGGGAAAATAAATAAAATAAATCTTTTTAAAAAACCCTTATAAGATATGTGATTGCAAATATTTTCTCCCATTGAATAGGCTGTCTTTTTAACACTTTTGACAAATTGACAAAGTCCTTTGAGGTGCAAACGTGTTGAATTTTGTTGAGGTCTCATTTATCTAATTTTTTCTTTTATTCCTCATACATAAAGTGTAAGGTTTAAGAAACTACCGCATACCACAAGATCTTGAAGTTGTTTTCCTACATTTTCTCCTAGGAGTTTTATGGTTGTTATTTATATATGTAGGTCCTTGATCGATTTTGAGTTAGTATATAAGGTGTGAGATAGTGGTCTTCTTTCTTTCTTTTGTATATAGCTATTCAGTTCTCCTAGCACCATTTGTTGAATAGACTGTTTTAGATCAGCTGGGTGGGCTTAAGATCCTTGTCAAAAATCACTTTACTGTAGATGTGAAGGCTAACTTCTGAGTTCTTGAGCTGATACCATTTGTTAATCTCTCTGTCCTTATGTCAGTACTGTGCTGTTTTTACCACTTTAGCTAAGCAATGTGCTTTAAAGACAGAAAGTGAGAGTTCTCCAACTTTGTTCCTTTTTTTAAACATTTTTTTTTAATTTTTAAAAAGATTCTTAGATTACATAAATGTTACACAAAAAATATAGGGACTCCCATATGCTCCACCTCCCACACCTCCCACAACCTCCCACATAAACATCCTTCATTAGTGTGGCACATTCATTGCAATTGATTAGCACACCCTGGGGCTTTGCCGTCAATCATGGACCATAGTTCACATTGTAGATCAAACTCTCTCCCACACAGTTCTGCATGTCATATGATGACATAAAATGGCCTATATCTGTCATTGCAATGCCACTCAGGACAATTCCCAAGTCCTGAAAAAGCCCCCATATTAGGAGGTTCTGGGGGCAGGGAGAGGGAAAAGCAGTTGTTCCTTTTTTTAAGATGTTTTTTGCTATTCGGGGTCCCTTCCTGTAGTAGTCAGGGTTCTCTGGGGAATCAGAATCAACAGGAGATATCTGTCAATAATATGAGATGTTATAATATATGAGATGTGATCATGGGGATGCACAAGTCCAGGTTCCACAGGCAGGCTGCAAACCAGGGGTTCTGATGAAAGTCCAATGAAGGTCCTTGATGAGTTTCCGGGAGACATTGGCTGTCCAAAGACCAGCTTGGAAATTCTCTCTGAATGCTGAAATCACTTCCACTTTTAAGGCATTCAAATGATAGGATAAAGTGTCACTCATTGCTGATGGCAATCTCGTTGACTGATGTAGATATAATGAGCTATCTATGCAGTAAACTCACTGGTGACTAAAGCCCTTAAATGTCCTTGTATTGCAATTAGCCCAGTGCTTGCATGACCAAACAACTGGGCACAATTATCTGGCCGAGTTGACATATTAGGCAATCATCACACTTAACATTCCAAATAAATTTGAATATTGACTTTTCAATATCTGCAAAATACTGTTGGGATTCTACTGAGATTTTATTGAGTATGTAAATTTGTTTGGCTAGAATTGACATCTTAATGCTATTTAGTTTCCAATCCATGAACATTGAATGTCCTTCCATTTATTTAATTCTTCTTTGTTTCTTTTAGCAATGTTTTGTAGTTTTCTGAATACAGGTCCTTTATGCCCTTGGTTAAGTTTATTCCTAAATATTTAATTATTTTAGTTAATATAATAAATTGAATTTTGTTCTGATTTCCACCACAGAATGCACATCAATACTGAATATAAGCACTATTTATTTTTGTATATCAATCTTGTATCATGCCAATTTGCTGAACTCGTCTACTAATTCCAGTAACTTTGTTGTGGATTTTTCATGATTTCTAGATATAGGTTCATGTCATCAGCAAATAGTGAAAGTTTTACTTCTTCCTTTTCTATTTGGGTGCATTTCATTTCTTTGTCTAGCCTAATTGCTTTAGCTAGAACTTCTAGCACAATATTGAATAATAGTGTTGACAGTGAACATTCTTATCTTGATCCTGATAAATGGGAAAGCTTTCTGTCTTTCACTATTGAGTACAATGTTAGCTGTTAGATTTTCATATATACACTTTATCATATTGAGAAAGCTCCCTTCTCTTCCTGTCTTTTGGAGTGTCTTCATCAAGAAAGGGTGCTGTATTTTGTCAAATCCCTTTTCTACATCAATTGAGATGATCATGTAATTTTTCTTCTTCAGTTTATCGTTGTGGTTTATTACAGTAATTGATTTTCTTTTGTTGAACCACCCTTGCTTACTTGGGATAAAACCCACTTGATCGTGTTGTATCGTTCTTTTTATGTGCTTTCAGATTCAGTTTTCAAGGATTTTATTGAGGTCTTTTCCATGTATATTCATTAGAGATATTGGTCTCTAATTTTCTTTTTCTGTACTACATTTTTCTGGTTTTGGTATTGGGGTGATGTTAACTTCATAGAATGAGTTTGGCACCATTATTTCCTGTTCAATTTTTAGAAGACTGTGAGCAAGATCCATATTAAGTCATGGTTGATTGGTAAAATTCACCTGTGAAGCCATCTGATCCTGGGCTTTTCATCTTTGGGTGGATTTGAATGACGTTTCAATCTCTTCACTTGTGATTTGGTTGTTGAAGTATTCTATTTTTTCTAGGGTCAGTGTAGGTGGTTTGTGTATTTTTAGGAATACGTCCATCTGTTCTACATTTTCTAGTTTTTGCCACAGAGTTGTTCAGAGTCTCCCCTTATGATTTCTCTTATTTCTGCAGGGTAAGTGGTAATGTTCCCCTTCTCTTTTCTGATGTAATTTATTTGCATCTACTCTAATTTTTTTCTTTGTCAGTCTAGCTAAGGGTTTCTTGATTTTCTTGATATTCTCAAAGAACAAATTTTTGCTTTTCTTGATTCTCTCTATTATTTTTTTGGTCTCATTTTTAGTTTTTTCTGCTCTGGTGGTTACTATTTCTTTCCTTAGGCTTAGTTTGGGAAAAATTTGCTGTTCTTTTTCTAGTTCCTCCAGGTGTGCAATTAGGTCTTCAATTTTATCTCTGTCTTCTTTTTTTAAAGTAAGCATTGAAGGCCACAAATTTCCCTCTCAGCACTGCCTTTGTGGTGTCCCATAGGTTTTTGAAATGTTGTATTCTCATTTTCATTCATCTCAAGATATTTGTTGAGTTCTCTTGCAATTTCTTCTTCTTCTTCTTTTTTTTTTTTAAGAAGTGAATAATATGATTTTTATTTTTCTGTATTCTCTTTTTTTACTATAATTCTTAAAGAGCTGTTGAAAACATTTAATAATGATTGAAGAGAAGAATAATGATTATACAAAGGACCAGGAATGGTACACATTGGATAAGTAATATAGTGGTTTAATATGATTTAATAAAAGAGCTTTTTTTTTTTTTTAAATTGTGGAGATATCTGTGGTGGTACAAATAAGTTGAGCCATGGATAATAGGCATTAGTCATGTTTTTTTAATATATATATGCATATATGTGTATTTGCTTACAAAAATGTTATATATATATATATATATATATACATATATTTTAAGAGGTGCTTAGATTACCCAACATATGATGATTCTAGCAATGCAAGAAATTATAACAATGAGGTGGAGCCAGTGGCCACTTGACACTTTTGGGGCAGGGAGGGGATGAGCAGTTGAAATACAGGGGCTTCTTTGGGAGTTGGAGGTTGTCCTGAGTACTGTTGTGGCAACGGATGTAGGCCATTTTAAATCAGCACACACCACTCAGAACTGAGTGGGAGAGAGTGTGGTCTACAGTGTGAACTGTGGTCTGTGGTTGGTGGCAAGGCTCCAGGATGTGCAATTTCTTCTTTGACCCAATGATTATTTAAGCATGTTGTTTAATGTACATATATTTCTGAATTTTCCCTTTTTCCATCCATTTTTTTATTTCTAGCTTCATTCTATAATAACCAGGGAAATTGTTTTATATAATCTCAATCTTCTTAAATTTACTTAGACTTGTCTTATGACCCAAGATATGGTCTATTTTGAAGATGAATCCATTAGCACTTGGAAAGAATGTATATCCTGCTGTTTTGGAGTGCAATGCTCTATAGATTTCTTTTAGGTTTTGTTTATTTATCATATTATTCAAGTTCTTTTTTTCTTTATTTATCCTCTGTCCACATTTTCTATCTTATACTGAGAGTGTTGTATTGAAGTCTCCAACCATTATTGGAGAGACATCTATTTCTCCCTTTCAGCTTTGCCAGTGTGTGCCTAATGTATCTTGCAGCAGTGAAGTTAGGTGCATAAATATTTAATATAGTTATTTCTTCTTGCTGAATTGTCCCTTTTATTAGTATAGAATGATTTTATTCATCCCTTATAACAATTTTGCATTATAATCTATTTTGTCTGATATTAGTATTGCTACTCCAATTCTTTTTTGGTTACTAGTTGTATGGAATATCTTTTTCTAAACTTTCACTTTTAACTTGGTTTTGTTTTTGCAACTGAGTTGAATCTCTTGTAGCTAACATATAGATGGCTCATATTTTTTTTTATCCATTCCATCAGTCCATGTCTTTTGATTGGGTAGTCCAAGTCATTAACATTCAATGTTATTGCTGTAAAGGCATTACTTAATTCATCCATTTTTACTTTGGCTTTCTGTTTTCATATTGTACTATTGTGTTTTTATTTTTTAATTTATGCTTTCTAATATGCTTCATTTCTACACTCTTCTCTAAGTTTCACACCCTTATTTTTTTCCTTTCAGGTTTCAGCAGTCCATTTGGTATCTCTTGTAATTCTGTTATTTTGGTAACATATTCTATCAATTTTTGTTTGTAAAGAGTTTGAACTCCCCTTCATTTTTGAAGGATGGCTTTGCTGGATATAGAATTCTTGACGGGCATTTTTCTCTTTCTGTACCTTAAATACATCATACCACTTTCTTCTCTCCTCCATGGTTTCTTTTTTTTTTTTTTAAGATTTTATTTATTTATTCATTTATCCCCCCCTTGCTGCTTGTGCTCGCTGGGTCAGCTAACCACGCCCCGTGCGGGCGGGCTTGCCTTCACCAGGAGGCCCCAGGAACTGAACCCGGGGCCTCCCATATGGTAAACGGGAGCCCTACTGATTGAGCCACAGCCGCTTCCCCTCCATGGTTTCTTTTTATATTTTTTAAAGATAATTAGATTATACAAATGTCACATAAAACATATAAGGGATTCCCATATGCCCCACTCCCCACACCTTCCACATTTTCCCACTTTAAAAACATCCTTCATTAGTGAGGTACATTCATTGTGATTGAGGAAGATATTTTGAAGCATTTCCACTAGTGGAGATTAAAGGTTACATTGTAGTTCACACTGTCTCCTACACAATTCTGTAGGTTATGACAAGATTTATAATGGCCTGTTTCTGTCATTGCAATGTCATTCAGAACAATTCTCAAGTCCCCAAAAAGCCCCTGCATTACTCCTGTTTTTCACTCTCCATGACCTCAGAACCTCCAGTGACCACTACCTCAACATCAATGATATAATTTTTTCCATTGCTGGAATCACAATAAGTCTATAGTAGAATACCAGTAAGTCTACTTTAGACCATAGTTCATTCCCCAATACTGAGGATTCTGGGATGGTGATGTCCACTCCATCTCTAATTGAGAGGGAGATTCAATCCCATAGTGCCGATGGATGGGAGTCTCTTGCTTACAGTTGTAGACACTCTCAGTTCCTTGGTATGGTAGTTTTCCATCATCACTTCCTTGTTAGTTGTCCTGGATAAGTCCAGTGAACTGGAGAGTAAGTGTTGCAATGCTGTTGAGATTCAGGGCCCAGCTGGCACATGGACAGCCTAAAGATTTAAGTCTCTTGGACATACACCTACCAACTCTAGTAGTAATTATAAGTTCAGAAGAGCCATGTATAGGGAAATCACAACTGAGTCCAGCTCTCTCACTCTGGGAAGCATAAATTCCAAAGTAAGGCCAACTGGCAATGCACCAAACTCCTGAACTATCTGCCTTGACTATAGTGTCTGGATGTCTCCAGAGTCCTCAGGAGTCCTACTGTTTGGGGTAGTATCTGCTTTGGCAGTCAAAGAGATCCTCCTGATATGTGCATAAGCATAACCTCTGGAATGACCCCCTGAAACACTTTGAAGTCTCTTAGCCATATAAACTCATTTGTCTTTAACATTTCACCCTTTTGGTCAAAGTCTTTTTCCAGTTGCTTTGCTAGTTGGTTCTTGGTAGCAATCCCTCCGTGCCAGGGAGTCTCATCCCCAGGAGTCATATCCCATACTGGGGGAAGGTAATGTATTTATAGGCTGAGTTCAGCTTAGAAAGAAACCATATTTTAGCAACAAGGAGGCTCCCTGGAGGCAAGTCTCAGGCACCCCACAACACTAGGCTAAGTTTCCATTTCAAGAGTAAAGGTTCATAAGCATAGTCATCAATATCAAGGGCCTGTCAATGGACCATCCTCCTTCACCAGTCATTGCCCCTATACTCGGGGGATTCTTGTTGATCTATTAGAGAATGTTGCAGAGCTCCCCAGGATGGGAATTTGATATTCCTTCGGTTATTGTGTGAATCTCCACCCACTGTGACAATGCCTAATGAACATTTGAACTCATTCATATGCCTTATATGTATGCCCAGATGAGCTTCCACCCATGTATCCCCTGTCAATGACACCATGCACCAATGATCATCCCTTGGCACAGTTGTGCCCCTTCTGTGATCAAAAACTTCTTCAAAAATGAAGCCAATAAAATAGCCAAATATGATTAGTAAGAAAATGACTAATAATGATAATTTTAAAAATAAGAAATAAAATACAAAAAATTAAAAAATAAAAATAAAAAATAAAAAATTGGGATGATAAAAATAATGAAAAATATTTAAATTTTTATTCACATTTTCACTTTCATCACTATAAGATCTGTTGTCTTATATGTACAGTGACATTGTCTTTTTCATTTTGTCAAAGAAGTTTTAGATTACAGAAAAGTCGCATACTGAATACAGGGGACTCCCATATACCCAACATCTTCCCCCATTTCCCCCTTTCCCTATTAATAACATTGTATATGTGGAGGGTATGTTTGTTACAACTGCTGTACATGTATGGAAACATAGCTACCAACCATGGTAAATGGTTTACATTATATTTTACATTTTGGACCATGCACTTTTATAAACTTTAATGCAACTCAACATGGCCTGTATCTATCATAGCAAGATCACGTAGAATACATCCATCTCCCCCAAAATGACTCCTGTTCTATCTATTCTATTTTTCCCTCCCCCTCCCCTCAGGACCCACGGCAACCACCAAGCTTCACTCCTGAAGGAAAAAAATCATTGTTACTAGCAACAACACTGAGAGCTTGATACTCTGGTATGCCCTCCCCCATTAGGCAACACCCACGTTCTTGATAGACTCCTGCCCCTCTATTTGAGAACATAACTGGCCTCCCCAGGATGGGAGTCCACCACCTTGCCACTCATTGTGTGGGTCTCCACACACAGATATAACACACTATGTCAAGATGAACACTTACACACTCCCTAGAAGCCTGCTTGATGATGCACTCTGTCCCGAATGCCCCCCACATCCAACACCTCATACCAGTAACACTCACTTGCCATATTGCCAAAAGAGCATTCCAAACATTTTAGTTTCAACCATGTACCCACCAATCCCCAGTATTCACCTGCTTCCTCACCTAATCCTCCCCCCAGTTCCCTGGACAGTCCAACCCACCTTCCCCAACCTGCCCCCCTGACAAACCAGCAACGCCTAACCTAAAAGCATCATTATACCACTGTAATGCACTCCACTACAAAACTACACACTTCCCCCTTATTATAGATTTTGCCCATATGGGCATTGGCTCAAAAACTTCTCCCTTTTTATTTCCTATAAACCTATCTTCCAGACTCTAGCTCTGTGAGTCTGCTCAATTTGCTTAATTTGTATCAGTGAGGTCATGTAATATTTCTCTTTCAGTGCCTGGCTTGCTACACTCAACATTAAGTCCTCAAGATTTATCCATGTTATCCTGTGTGTTAATGATGTATTCCTTCTTAAAGCTGAATGACTTTGTATGACTCTACCAGAATTTGTTTATCCATTCATCTGTTGAAGGGCATTTGGGTTGATTCCAAGATTTGGCAATAGTGAAAAATGCTGCTGTGAACATTGGTGCATATACATCTGTTCGTTTCCTTGCTTTCAGGTCTTCTGAGCATATACCCAGCAGTTGAATTGTTGGATCACATGTCATTTCTACAGCTAGTTTTCTGAGAAACTGCCAAACTGTCCTCCACAGTGGCTGCAACATCTTACATTACCACCAGCAGAGGATGAGGGTTCCCATTCTTCCACTTCCTCCCCAACACTTGTGGCCTTCTACTTTTTTAATAGCCACCAGTTTTATGGGTATAAGATGATATCTCATTGTAGCTTTGATTTACATTTCCCTAATAGCTAGTGATGTTGAGCATCTTTTCATGTGCTTTTTAGCCATTTGTATTTCTTCTTTAGAGAAGTGTTTATTCAAATCACTTGCTTATTTTTTAAATGGGCTGTTTGTCTTTTTATTTTCTAGGTATAGGATTTCTTTATATAAACAGAATATTAGGCCCCTGACATATATATGGTTAACAAATATTTTCTCCCATTGAGTAGGCTGTCTTTTCAATTTCTTCACAAACTCCTTTGAGGTACAAAAAGTTATTAATTTTGAGGAGCTCCCAATTATCTAATTTTTCTTTTATTGCTCATTTTTTGGGTGTAAATTTCATGAAACCATTTCCTACTACAAGATACTGTAGATGCTTCCCTACATTATCTTCCAAAGTATTTGTAGACTTGGCCCTTAAATTTAGATCTTTGATCCATCTTGAGTTAATTTTTGTATAAGGTGTGAGATGGTGTTCCTATCTCATTCATTTGGATATGGATATCCAGTTCTCCAAGCAACATTTGTTGAAGAGGCCATTCTTTCCTAGTTAAATGGGCTTGGTTCATTTGTAGAATATCAGTTGACTGTGTATGCAGGGATCTCTATCAGAACTTTCAATTCAGTTCCATTGGTCAATAAGTGGGGATAGACCCAGAGACTGATGCCTTATCAGTGGGCTCTATTTTGGAATCTGTGCTCCTGAGAGTGACAGAATTGGACTCAAATAAGTCCTCCCTGCACATGGTTCATCAGTCCCTTCTATTCAAACCTATATGTGATGCTGAAGTTTTTAGGTATACTTCCAGAGACAGGAGCCTCTGGCCTACCTATGTGCCAGGTGTGCATGGAATCTCGGTGGAGCTGCAACTCCTACCCTATAGCTCAATGGACTCATCTAAGTCACTTGGCCAGGAGACAACGATGGGCAATGGCCATCCCAGGGAATGGAGAGGGCCTGCATCTGCAGGCAGGATCATCCCACCCACCATATCCATGGGATATAAGCCCTCTCTCACTTGGAGGTGGAGTGGACATCACCATCCCAGTCCCCTCAGGATTGGGGGAAGAACTATGGACTAGAGTGGACTTGATGGTATTCTGTTGTTTACCATGCAGTTTTGACCACTGTAGCTTTGTAGTATGTTTTAAAGTCAGGTGGTGTGATTCTTCTGATTTCATTTTTCTGTATCAATATGTCTTTAGCTATTCATGACCTCTTGCCCTTCCAAATTTCATAGTTAGTTTTTCCAATTCAGTACAAAATGTTGTAGTGATTTTTATTGTGATTATGTTAAATCTGTAGATCAGTTTGCATAAGATAGACATCATAATGATGTTTAGTCTTCCTATCCATAAACAGGGCATATTCTTCCATTCATTTGAGACTTTTTTGATTTCCTTTAATAATGTTGTGTAGTTTTCTGCATAATCATTTACATCCTTAGTTATATTTATTCTTAGTTATTTGATTCTTTTAGCTGTTATTATAAATGGGATTTTTTTCTTGATTTCCTCCTTAGATTGCTCATTTTTGGTGTACAGAAACGCTACTGATTTTGCACATTGATCTTATAACCTGCGACTTTACTGAACTCATTTATAAGCTCTAGAAGCTTTGTTGTAGATTTCTCAGGGTTTTCTATGTATAGGATCATGTCATCTGCAAAGATTGAAATTTTTACTTCCTTTTCTCCAGTTTGGGTGTATTTTATATCTTTTTCTTCTCTAAGTGCTTGAGCAAGTGCTTCTAACATTATTTTAAATAGAAGCTGTGAAAGTGGGCATCCTTGTCTTGCTCCTGAGCTTAGAGGGAAAGCTTTTAGGATTTATCCATTGAATATGATGTTAGCTGTGGGTTTTTTGTATATACCCTTGATCATGTCTTATTCGTTTTCTTCTATTACTTTTTTTGTAGTGTTTTTATCAGGAAAGGTTGCTGTAGTTTGTCTAATGCTTTTTCTGCATCTATAGAGATGATCATGTCGTTTTTTTCTTTCCATCTGTTTATGTGGTGTATTACATTGATTGATTTTCTTATGATGAACCATCCTTGCATAACAAGGTGAAACTCACTTGTCATGGTGTATAATTCATTTGCTGTGTTGTTGTATATGGTTAACAAGCATTTTGTTGAAGAGTTAGGCAATGTTCCCTCTACTTCTATTTTTTGGAAGATTTAGGCAGGATTGGTGTTAATTTTTTCTGGAATGTTTGGTAGAATTTACCTCTGAAGCCATTTGGTATTGCACTCTTCTTAGTTGGGAGGTATTGATGACTAATTCTATCTCTTTACTTGTGATTGGTCTGTTGAGTTCAACAAATTCTTCTTTTGACAGTGTAGGCTGCTTGTGTGTTTCTAGGAATTTGTCCATTTCCTCTAAATTATCCATCTTGTTGTCATAGAATTTCTCAAAGTATACTCTTATGATACACTTTCATTTCTTTGGGGTCAGTGGTGACATCCTCTTCCTTGTTTCTTGTTTTATGTATTTGCTTCTTCTCTCTTTTCATCTTTGTTAGTCTAGCTAAAGGTTTGTCAATTTTATTAATCTTCTTGAAGAAACAGCTTTTGGTTTTGTTTACTTTTTCTAGGCACTCGAGAAGAATTTATATCCTACTGTATTTGGATGTAATATTCTGTAAATGTGTATTAGGTCCTTGTCTTCTAATATATTATTCAATGTCTTTGTTTCTTTATTGATTCTCTGTAGAGATGTTCTGTCTAATGGCGATAATGGTTTATTAAAGCCCCCCCTTTAATTGTAGAGGCATCTGTTTTTCCACTTAGTTTTTCTAGTGTTTGCCTCGTGTATTTTGAAGTGCTCTGGTAAGGTAAATAAATGTTTATGATTGTTCTTTTTCTTGGTAGCTTTCTCCTTTTATTAATATATAGTGTCCTTCTTTGTCTCTTATAAAAGTTTTTTATTTAAATTCTATTTTTCCTGCTATTAGTATACCCATTTCTGCCCTTTTTTGGTTATTGTTTGCTTGTAAAATTGTTTTCCAACCATTTACTTTCAGCCTCCTTACATCCTTGGGTTTAAGGTGGGTTTCTTGTAGACAGCAAATAGATGGGTCTTATTTCCTTATTCATTCTGCCAATCTGTATCTCTTGACTGCTGAGTTTAAGCCACTAACATTCAATGTCATTATTGTCAAGGAATTACTTATATTAGCAATTTTTCAGGTTTATGTATACTATATGTCATTTTTATTTCTCTTTTTATCTTTTTAGTTGTTCTTACACTCTCCTCCGACTCTCTCTCTCTCTCCTGTTTTTTTTCCCTTTCCACCTGCAGAACTCCCTTTAGTATTTCTTGAAGTGCAGGTTTCTTATTGACATAGTCTCTTAATTTCAGTTTATCTGTGAATATTTTGAGCTCTCCTTCATTTTTGAATGCCAACTTTGCTGGGTAGAGAATTCTTGACTGGAAGGTTTTTTTTTATTTTAGCACCTTAACTATATCATACCACTGCCTTTCTGGCTCCATGGTTTCAGATGAAAAATCAGCACTTAATCTTATTGAGTTTCTCTTGTATGTGATGGTTCTCTTTTCTCTTGCTGCTTTCAGTATTCTCCCTCTGTCTTGAGCATTGGACAATTTGACAAGTATGTGTCTTGGAGTATGCCTGTTAGGATTTATACTGGTTGGGGTGTGCTCTGCTTCCTGGACATGTATGTTCATCTTCCACAGTAGCATTGGGGAATTTTTCAGCCATTATTTCCTCTTACACTCCTTCTGTTCCCTTTCTGTGTTCTTCTCTCTCTGGGTAGCCTATATTACATATGTTTGTGCATTTCATGTTGTCATTCAAATCCTTAAGTCCCTATTGAATTTCTTCTTTTTATCTATTCGTTCTACTCTCTGTTTGATTTCAGATGTATTGTCTTCCACATTGCTGATTCTTTCCTTGGCCTGTTCAAATCTGCTGGTGTGTGCTTCCAGTTTATTTTTTATTTCTTAGATTGTACAAGTCATCACAATCATATCCACTTTCTTTTTTATGTATGTTTTCAATTTCTTCTGTATGTTCTCCCATTGTCTTTTTTTTTTAATGATTCACAGAATTTATTTATATTTTTGCTTACCTTACATCATTAACAGTCAATATAATTTTAAATATATTAATTTTCAATTATGTAAGAGTAGGTAGTCAATAATTATGATTACAAATTTATAATATATAAACATGAAATGAAAAGTGTTTTCTTTTTTTTTTTAATTTTTAATTTATTTTTTGGGTAATCTAAGCACCCATTGTCTTTTTAATATCCTTAATCTCTTCCTTCACTTCTTTAAGTTGATTCTTGATATTTGTTTGGATATCTCTGATTAGTTATTCCATGTTCTGCATCTCCTCCTGGCTTTCAGTTTGTTCATTGGACTAGGCTATGTGTTCCTGTTTCTTAGTATGGCTTGTAATTTTTTGTTGGTGTCTAGGCATCTGTTTATCTTGGTATGATTATTCAGTTGATTAGATTCTCTCTCTATTCTATAGTTTTACTTTGTTATTGCTTTCTTTCTGTGGTAAGGTTTCATTTTGACACTTCATAACTCTTATTCTTTTTCCTTGTTTTTGTCTATGTTCTTTTGAATGAAAAAAAATTAGGACCAAAGAAAAAGAAAGAGATAGGAAGAGAAAATGAATAATAGTAATAACAGTAGTAAAAGGTAGAACTGCAACCCCACAAGACCTAGGAGACTGAAAAATTAACACGATTAAGAAACACCAATGAATAAGATTTAAAAAGTGGAATGAAATGATGAAACATTAAACAGAATAGAGAAAAATATATAGAATGAATTAAAAGGCTGGAATGGATAGAAGAGGGCAAAGAAAAGAAAAAAGAGAGAAAGAAAAATGTAATAAATGAAAGTAAACACAGAAAAAAGGAGAGAGAGAAAAACAAGAAAAATTGAAGACTAAACAAAAAGAGGTAGAATGAAAAAAGAACAGTAAACAAGAGATATAAAGATGAAGGAGAGAAAATAAATAGCACAGATCTTCTCAGGCTGCTGGTGTTCATCAATCCCTCACCCTGCAGCTGGCCCTCTGCAGACTTTAAACTGGGTTTTATTGAGTATAGTAAGGGAAATTTTTTCAAAGGGAGCTCTTTTTTTTTTTTTTTTTTTTTTAATAACAGATCCAAGAAATCCTAATACTAAGAGAATGTCTATATGTTCCTGTCATAAAGTTACATCTGAATGCTTGATAACCTGGTGGATCATTTCTCAAGGAAGACCCATGGATCAAACCAGCGACCTCGTCTTTTCTAGGCAGGAATTCTTCCACTGAGCTATTCTGCTTCCTTAGGTTAATGAACCTTTCAGAAGGCTAGCCACCCTTTTTCCTTCAGGCAGCTTAGATTCCCTGCTGTCCACCTGGAGTGGTGCTGATCATCCACCTGTCTCTTCCTCCTCTCTGATGTACTTCCTCTCTTTATCTAGGTGGCTGGGCATGACCATCTGCCTGAAGAGATACCCCTCCCCTCTCTCTGTTGAGTTGGGGTCCCTTCCGAAATTCAAAGGTGGCCCAGCTGGCTAAACTCACCACAAAGAAATCACTCTCCACCTTCCCAGACCTTTCTACCTGCAGGGAATCTGCCATCACACTCCTGTTTGGAGCAGGGGGCTAGGAACTCTACCTAGTCTATCCCCCATGAGGACTGGGTATGTGTGCCACTTCCTGCCACTGAGGCAAGCAACCCATGATTTTCCTCTGGCATCCCTTTCTGTCCAGTACCCTCCTAAATGACTCAGAGGACCTTCCCATGGAGGTAGACATTTGCTCTACTCTCAGTTAGATACAATTCTCCAAGAGTTTTACCCTTGCTTAATATCTTGGGGGTAGGGAAGGGGAGCCCCTCCCTGCAGCCAGAGGTTTAATGACTCCCAATTAGTTATTTTGACTTCTTCATCTCTCTGACCCTCACTCTTCTGGGAGTTGTGAAGCTGTGTCCAGGTTTACTGTATCCCAAAACAGATCCCCAAGGCAGCCTTTGGCTTTTTATCTATTATTTTGGTGATATCTAAGCCTTATCTGCCTAACCTATTGGCCATCTTCCCAAAATCTCCATGGCTTCTCATGAGAGGTCAGCACTTACTCTTTTAGAAGTCCCTTTGTATGTGATGCTTTGCTTTCCTCTTGCTGCTTTCAGAATCTTGTCTTTATCTCTGATACTTGTCATTCTGAATAGTATGTGTCTTGGAGTAGTTCTATTCAGATTTATTGTATTTTGGGTGTTTTGTCCTTATTTAATATTGATATTTATGTCTTTCATAAGGGTAGGAAGTTTCAGTCATTATTTCCTCAAATATTCTTTCTGCCCTTTTTCCATTTTCTTCTCTACCAGAACATGGATAATGGCTATGATTTTGCATTTTGCATTGTTATTCAATTCCCTGAGATCCTGTTCTTTTTATTCCATTACCTTCTCTTTCTGGTCTCCTTTCTTTTCAATTTCAGATATTCTATCTTCAAAATCACTAATCCTGTCTTTTTGCAATTCAAATCTGCTCTTATTTGCCTTTAATATATTTTAATCTCTTCCATTGTGTCATTCATTCCCTTAAGATTTGTTACTCTTCTTTGCAGACTTTCCAATTGTTCTTTATGCTCACCCAGTGTTTCTTAATATTCTTTCTCTTTAGTTATATTTTCTTTCAATTCTTTAAATTTATTTAGCAAAATTGTGTGTATATCATTGATAAATTCCCTTATATCCTGTGTCTCTAGGATATTTGTTTTGTTCTTTTGTCTGGGTCATCTTTTCCTGTTTCTTAGTATAGCTTGTAATTTTTTTGCTTTTGTCTTGGCATGTGAATATGTTGGTGAATTTACTCTAATGGCCTATTTCTCTCTCTTGCCTATTTTATGTTTTTTTCACAACTCTTCTTTGATATTTGGTTCAGTTTGTCTTAAGTATTTAAAATTTCCAAGCTTAAGTTATCAAAATTGTGCCAGATTGTGTATGCAGATTTTCTCCCAGTAGTTAGGGAATGTGGAGACCAATTGCAGTTTTTGTCCATGCATTTTTCAGACTGACCAACAGATGGCACTCATTGGCCCATCTTTCCATGGAGGTGTATCTCTCAGTTTTCCTTTGTTTTGGTCTGGCAGAATCCCTTATCCAAAGTGGACTCTGCTCTTTGAATTCACTGAAGAAAAGCTCCCAACACACCCTCCTTTTTCCCTTGTAACATCTGACAGTGAGGAAGATGTCTGTTTCCTTCCCACTCAGCTGTAATGAGCCATGGGTTTTACTCCCTCTTAATATATCTGGGGTGGGGGAGGAGAGCACTTCCCTGCAGCCAGGAGGTTTAGTAACTCACAGTTTTCTGTTTTGGGTTCTTATTCTCTCTGTTCTTCATCCTCCTGGGAGTTGTGAAGCACTGTCCTGTTCTGCTGGCCCCCAAAGCAAGTCCCTCAGGAAGCTTTTGTCTCTTTTTCCATTGTTTTTTGCTAGAGCTGAGTCTTGTCTGCCTTGTCTGATGCCATCCTGCTCTTTTAATTTTACTTTTTTTTTGTAATGGTGAATAATTGTTAGTTAACTTTTTGTCTTCCACCAAACTTTTTCCTTTCTTGTCCGTTTCATAATGTTACCATCCAGATGGCACAGTACATGAGATGTATTCCTGGGTTTAGAACAGACTGGCTGTCTGACTGGCATCTGACTGGCTGTCAGTCATGATGATCATACATCTGTGTGTCTGGGTCCTCAGTATTCAAGGTAAGAATTGAGATAGGATTCCAGTTTGTGGACAGACCTCTCCAAGGGAGTAGACCATCAGGTTTCTGTTCTTGACTCATGAGGTCTAGAAAAGAGAATACGAATTCGAAGCAAGTTTTATAAAAATAATTTTATAAAAATAGTTTTATAAAAAATAATTTGTTGCATGTCATGAATTTACTCATCATTAAACAAATATTTATTGAGTGTCTATTAAGTGCTAGGCTATGTTCTAAGTGCAATGTATAGAGTACTTAACAATATAGACACAGTTGCTGACTGAAATTAATTGAATAATCTACCAAATATGTATGTAATTAAAAGTTTTAACATGAGATATTACAGAAAAGGTCAGGTTGTTATGAGAAAATAATGGAGATGTTGGTTCCTTTATATTTTTGACCTGCAAACATATCTGAAAGTGTGGTATTTAACCTGAGATTAACCACTCTTTAAGCAGGTAAAGAGTGGTAAGTGTGGGAAATGTCTCAGGAAGCATGAACAAAGGCTTGGAAGGATGAGGCCCATGTGACTGGAGGGCAGAGAGGGGGAAATAGCTCAAGATAAACCTGGAGAGGTAGGCAGAAGCCAGGTCATGCAGGACCTTGGAGGCCATGTTATGTATTTTGGACTCTTCCTAAGTGCCTAGGGTAGCCATTGAAGGATGTTAATTTTTTAAGACCACTTTATCCATTAAGAATAAATTAAAGGGCATTGTGTTAGGTACCTATTGCTTCTGTGATAAATTGCCACAAAAATAATGGCTTAACACAATACAGATCTATTATTTTAAACTCCTAGATGTCAAAAGTCTGAAATCAGTTTCACTGGGCTAAAATTAAGCTGTCAGCAGGATTGTGCTTCTTGGAGGCTCTAGGGGAGAATCCATTTCCTAACTTTTTCCACTTTCTAGAGGCTGCCTTAATTCTTTGGCTCATGGCCTCTTCCTCCATCTTCAAAGCCAGCAGCTTAGCATATTCTCTTCTCTTTGATTTCTGCTCCATCATATATCTTTCTCTGACTCTGAGCCTCATGCCTCTACCACAAGTACCCTTGTGATTACATTGAAAAAGATAGTACAGGATAATCTACCCATCTCAAGATCCTTAACAATAGATCTATAAAGTATCTGTTTCCAAGTAATGTCAATATTCATAGGTTCTGGGGATTAGGATGGGGACATCATTGTGGGACCATTATTCAGCCAACCACTTGGGTCAAGAATGAAAACAAAAAGCCAATTATAAAGATATTGCCGTAGACTAAGCAGGATATGATGGTAACTTGGACTAGGTAACAATGAAGATGGAGAGAAGTAGTCATACTTGAGAATTATGTAAGACACAGAATCAACAGGAGTTGCTAAAGATTTGGATGGGGTAGGGGAGTGAAAGAGATAGGTCATTTGTAGTTCTGTTTATATCTAATATGCTTCCTGGTTATTCTGAGCCTCATCTTTATATCCTGGAATAGGAAATTAAAACTTGCATTTCGAAAATGCTCCTGCACACTTCTAAAAGTAATCATTCTTGCTTTCAAAAAGAATTTTGCTTCAATTTTTATTTTGGCAGAGGTTAAAATTTTCTTTTTAACTCTTTGAAAGAGTTGTGTAAAACAGTTTGCTTTATTGAACTGTGGTCTATGGTTGGTGGCAAGGCTCCAGGATGTGTAAGTTCATTGAGGGTGGTGGGCCACACTTGTGGGAGATGTTTGTGTGGGATGTGGTGGGAGGTGTGGGAGGTGGGCAACATGGGAATCCCAGTGGGTTCCGTGTAATATTTTGGGCAATCTAAGCACCTCTTAAAATATATGTATATATATATATAAATAACATTTTTGTAAGCAAATACACATATATGCATATATTTATATATCATTTTGCAATGTTTGTATTTTTGAAACATTATTAATAAGTCACTTGAAATGACCTACTAAATTTGCTATTTATCCCATGAAGTTTGAAAGTGAAAGATAAATAAGAAGATAAAGCATTAGAAAATAAAGTCAATTAGCAAATGAACCATGGTTGCTTGTTCAAAGTACATAAAGTGTAGGTTACAGATGAAACACTAAAAAGAAGGTTAATTTTCATAAGCAGATGACTGAGCCTGGCACATGTTTTGAATGCCATTATAAGAAGAGAGGTTGATTCTAGTTGGAGGTCTCCATAAAAGTCTAATGGAGAAGATTAATAGTGATAAACCTGTTGAAAATTTCCTTGACTGATTCCTATAGCCAGGAGGTCCAGGGAATAGTTAGGAAAAAAGAAAGGGGGATGATAAACGTATATGGGTTTTCTTCACATTATAGGTTCACCATGAGGCAAATTCAATATATTAAAATAATTGTTTATTGTGTTGATGCAGTTTGACACATCTCCAGAAACACATCCCAGGAACACAATCAATTAAAAATCCCTTTAGAAAGACATCATCAGGTTAAATGATAACTCTGCTTGCTCAGCAGCACTATCTGAAGAAAAGCTATGTGTGTCAGGAGTTGATGAATTTCTGATTTATTTGTTTATTGCAAATTGCCAGCTGAATTTGGAGTAAACACATCAATTACATCAGGTGCTTTCCATTTGAACTATTTCTAGTGAAAATTATAATTGAATATGGTTCTTTATGGCAGGATGTAATTGTTTTGAAGTGTCACTAGAAGTCTTTTCTTAATAACTCCAGGTTGCCCCAAATGAAAAAAAATCAATGCTATTTTTTTAATTTGATTTACTTTCATTTTTTTGTCAAAGGTAGCTGAAGTACAATACAAGTATATAGATAAGCTTACTTAAACTAATCAAACTACCCAGAGCATTATAAACGAGGTAATAGCATCATCTGAATAGACTTCTTAGAGGAGGTACCGTGATGTAAAGCTCATTTGTTCTATCTCTGCTTTCTCCAGCTTCCCCAATGCTGTGCTTGCTCCATTCACCACTTTAAACTTCACTCTTGTCTTACTTCATAATCAATAAAAATGTCAAATAGTATTTAGCCTTTATTTTCCCAATTTTTGGGGACAATTTTGTCTGTAATGGCAGCCTTGTTAATTTGCTAATCCAAACGTGTTTGAATAGTTACCTCACATGCACACTTAACAGATGCCACTTGATATACCAACTACTTAGCTCTAGGTGTTAAGACTAAAGTGTAGCAAATTAGACCACCCAAGAGAGGATCTTTGAATATGAATGCCATTTCTGATTTTGATAGGGACTTAGAAGGAAGCAGGAAGAATATACACATGAATGAATGTGTACTCATTTGTTATTAATATGGCAATAGTTTCCACCTGAAAAAATAGAGAAGTGTACTATATTTTGAAGGTTCCTTCCAGCTCCTATGGAAGATGTCTGGAGGGAAATGTCTGGCTCTTTCATTCCTAGGACCTCTGTCCCTAATACTGTTCTCCAGCAATTTCACCAAAAGAATGATAACATTTTATAGCTGACCAATAGGTGCCATAAAATCATGCCAACTGTGTCTTATTGTGATTGCCACAATATTTCTGAAGCAGTAAGACAATGCTTTGATTATTCGTTTTCTAATGATCTATTTGATTATTCGTTTTCTAATGATCTAATGAGTGAATGGGCAGTGGTAATCCTCTATCAGAAAGGGGAGGACAAGTAGTAAGGTCATGCCAACTGGGAGGCAGCCTAGCTGACTCCATTTGAAATGTGGTGGATGAAATCCTGATGTACAAGCCCACACAATATGGTGGAAAGAGCATGGGTTTTAGAAGCTTATAGATATGGGTTTGAACCCTACCTGTACCCATTTCTATCAGTGTGATCATGTGTAAGTAATTTGATTTCATTAACCTAAGTTTCCTCATTTGTTAAATAGGGACCATAATTCTATTGCCTGTTGGGATAGGTAGTCGGCAATGGTCCTGATTACTCTAAAGCCATTTGCCATCATAAGAAGTCCAAAGTTGGTGTCAGAAAGAAGGAGAAGTTGGCTATCTTAACATTTCTTTGTTCTTCCTGTTGTAGTACTAAGAATCATCTTGCTGCCAGGAATCTGATAATTAGTTCTTGCCTTTAGCTTAGAGGTGGCAATGTTAGGAGTATGAGGTGCTTATTGCTCTTGACTTTCTGATATATGCCCCTCCGTGGTTTAGAAAATCTATATAATAAATCTCACTACCCCACCTGAGTACACTTAGGCTTCCTTACACAGTAAAATGGAAGACATGGTTAAACATGTTAATGTAAGATGATGACATGTATAATATTCAAATTCATATTAGTAATAATAATAATAATAGTAATAGCAACTAACAGTTTCTAAGCACTAATGTTCCAGGCTCTGTGCTCAGTACTTTACCTGCATAATCACTTAATCATCACAACAGTCGGATGATACAGGTGCTATGTTAAATCAAAAATATTAAGGCTCATAGAGGTCAGGTAGCTTGTCAAGTTTATGAAACTGGTAGGATATGAACTGACATTTGCACATTGATGTTCATAGGAACATTATTCACAGTTGCTAAAATATGGAGCCAGCCCAACTGTCCTTCCACTGATGAATGCATAAACAAAATGTGGTATAAGAAGAAATGAAATCAGGATGCATATGACAACATGTATGAACCTAGAGGATATTATGTTGAGTGAAATAAGCCAGACACAAAAGGACAAATATTGTATGATCTCACTAATATGAACTAAATATGATGAGTAAACTCACTGAGGTAAACTCTAGAGTATAGGTTATTAGGAAATAGAATGTGGGTTGAGAATGGGAGCTGATGTTTAATGAATGTAGCATTATTAATAAGGTTAATTGTAAACTGTAGAAATGAATAGAGTTGAGAGAAACACATTATAGTGAATATAACTAACACTGCTGATTTATAAATGTGATTGTGGCTGAAAGGAGTAGTCTATGTATATAAATGTCAATTGAAAGGAAACTAGATAGTAATCTAGGGACTGTATAACATTGATTTTGGTGGTCAATAAAGATTGTGGTTAATAGTATAAATATAAGAATGGTGCTCTTTTACAAAGTACTAAGAATATGGTGATGCACGGGAAAATTATAACTAAAGTAACTTATGGATGGTAGTTAACAGAAATATTGTAATTTTTTTGTAGCAATATTACAATAGAAGATATTATTTCAATACTAGAAATGATCGCAATAGAAGATATGATTTCAAAACAATAGAAGATATTATTTCAATACTAAGGGACAACAATAAGGGGTATAAAGGAGTATGGGATTTTTCCTTTTGGAGTAATGAAAACATTCTAAAGTTGACTGAGGTGATAACAGCACAACTCTATGATGAAAAAGAGCGCCACTGAGTGTACACTTGGAATGGCTTGTATGAACCATGGGACTCTATAACACAGGGAATCAAGTGGTAGATGATGGACTGTGATTAACAGGACAAATATGAGAACGTTTTCTCCTGAAAGATAACAAATATACAATACTGATATAGGGTGTTAATAATTGGGTGGGTTGGGAGAAAATACATCAAATATAAGATATGGGCTATAATTAGGAGTAACATTTAGATGATACTCTTTCATAGTTTGTAACAAATGTTTCACAACAAGCAAGGTGTTTGTAGTGGGAAATGTATGTGAACCTTGCATGATGATATGCATGTTAGATTTATAAATTCACAAATTTTGCAATACACTTATTGTTTATGTATGTTCATGTATAAATTATATACTTCAATAAAATATTATTTTTAAAAATTCATGCAACTAGTAAATATAGGAATGGGAATTTAAGCCCAGATTTTTTGACATTATAGCTTGAGCCTCAACCACTAAGCTATTTTAAATGATTCCCAATTGTTGTGAGACTCAAATGAGACCAAAAATGTAGTAGTGCTATAAAAATCTAGAAGTACTATCAAAATGGAAGTGTTTATTATTACCCAAATGATTAAATGAGCTTACCACTGTTTATCTAGATACTTGGCATCATGTAGACACTAAAGCCTAAAGCTATAGTGGACATTTTCCAAGTGGACAAAGGTTAAATATAATATAAGCTAATTGGTGACATGTCTTAATTTTCTTTTTTAATATATTTTTTATTTATTTTTAAAAGATACTTAGATCACATAAATTGTTACATCAAAAAAAAATATAAGGGATTCCCATATGATTTTCAAAGCAATAGGCAAACTCCTAAGTGAAGCTTCCTAATGGCATACCTTTCTCTTTTAAGTAACTGCACCTGCTCCCCTACAATTCTGAGAGATTACATAACTTCAAGACATTGGTAATTGTTCTTCAGCATTCAATTCTTTTCACAAACATTTATTGACCACTTTCACTCTGTGCAATGCAGGTTTATAGAGCATTTCCTGTGTCCTGAGTTATTCTTTCCCTGGAGAGACTTTGTAACTTACTTTTGGAAACAATACTTTGAAAAACCCCGAGCCTAGAGACAGAGGTAAATGTTGTTTCATGAACTGAGAACAGTTACTTACATGGAGTTCAGAAGTTTAGAGTGGTGGCTTTCGATTTCTATAAATAATATAATCACTCAAATAGATTGCTTGGGTATCACTTTCCAATACTCTTATAGAGATAGTTTGACATATTTTTAACAGCTCCACAGGTAATTCTGATGTCCAGCTAATATTGTTCAGTGACCTGTCTATTACATCTTATTCCAGTTAAGCCTCCAGGTAAGGAGTGAATGGAGTAAGAAAAGACGCCTGCCAGAAATTTGCCTTTAGGTCAAAACTGCTTCATTTTCTCATTTCTTTCTATCCTTCTGGTTACCTTTATCCCTCTAATTGTGTATATATGGAATTTAGGAAAAAATATTCACACTCTGGAGATAGAGGTGTGAATCTGTGTAATCAAGTAGTCAACAGCTCAAAAAGTTATAGAGGTATGGCCAATAATATAAATGAGTGAAACAAGCCAGATGGAAACTGTGGTGAACTAGAAACCACAAGCCCCATCTAAAGTGGCAAGGGGGATGCAACTCTGACTGTAATCCAGCCAATTGTTGCCTCATTGTAATTTTCAAAGTGTGGTTCTTCGAAGAGCAGCATCAGTATCATTACCTGTATACTTATTAGAAATGAAAATTATAAGAACTCACACCAGACCTACTGAATCAGAAACTCTGGGTGGTCGGGTGGTGGCAGTAATCTGTGGTCTAACAAGCTTTTCAGGTGTTTTGATGCAAAATAAAGTTCAAAAACAACTGCCTTATAGCAATGAAGACCCTATGTGGCAAGATCTGATTTTTCAAGAGAAGCCTGGAATCTTCTGGGTTTCAAATATTGGAAACTAATTCTGTTTTATTTAAATACACTCTATGGTCCAATGAAAACACATCTCTGGGCTAACCATCCAATTGTCTCCATCCTGCAGGGGTTAAATAGATTTGAAATATCCTTTGATTCTTAGGGACGTTTTTTACCCCACCCCTCAATATCTTGAGAAACCAATAAAACCATAAAACCTGGAATAGTGGTATAGGTAATTTAGATTTAAGTGCTCCAGTCTAGGTATACACTTTTAGTATTAAGGAGAAAAGCAAACTAGGGAGGATTGATCTAATCAGTTTCACAAGTTTAAATCCCTTTTCTCCCAAATCAAATTTCTAGAGTGGGTCACTACCTGACTTTTTGTAATAAATTAAATGGCTGTCCAGCGAGCCTCCCTTGATTTTTTTCAACCCTTCCACGTATTTTGGGACTGGGGAAGGTCCATAATGACTGGTCATAGTATTTAGAGCTCTAAGCATTTTACCATCATGACTTTAGCACTTTTCATTTTTTTTACATTTGAAATATGTGTGAGTTTGTGTGTGTTTGAGATTTCCTAGACTGTGCTCTTCAAATGATGGTTTGTGAAAGCTATTTGATATCCCAGAAACATTGGAGTTTTAAATACCTCATAGGATGACCAATTATCCTGGTTTTCCTGGGACAGGCAAGGTTCATAGGAAGGAGAACTTCCAGTTTCAAAACAGGAGAGCCCCAGAAAACAGAGGCAAGCTGTTCATCTAGTTTTTGTTTGTTTGTTTGTTTGTTTTTATAGTGACCTTGTTTGTCCCTCATAATGTCTTTTGTTTGTTTATTTGTTTGTTTGTTTTGTTTGTTATTCCAAAGATAATTTTTTATCCCTTGGTAAGTCTAAGTGTACATGCCTTTTTTTATTTCAGAGGTTGTGAGTTAACAAATCAATCATGCATACCACAATTTCCATCACCAACACCTTACATTATTGCGACATATTTGTTACAAATGTTGAAGGAACATTATAATAAAATTACTGTATGTATTGCTTATTTGTTATAGTTCATGATAGAATGCTCTCATATTTCTACTGTTAACCATAGTCCATCATTCACCATGGGGTTCACTGTGTTATATGGTTTCCTGCCTTGTACAATCCATCCAATGTGTACACTCAGTGGCTCTCATTTTCCTCACAGGGTTATGCTATCATAAGCTCAGTCCATTTCAGAACATTTCATTACTCCTAAAGGAAAAATCCCATACCCACTTATACCCTTCCCATTATTGGCCCTTAGCATTGATTTTGTACCTTCTTTGTCATTGCTGTAAAAATATTACAATATTACTGTTAACTATATTCTATACATTACATTCATTGTATTTTTCCCATATATCTCCATATTTGTAACACCTTGTAATAGAGGAACAGTATTTGTACCATTAACCACAATCATCACCCACCACCGAATTCACTATGTTACACAGTCCCTAGATTATCCTTTAGCTTTCTTTCAATTGGCATTAACCTCTTTAGACTACCCCTTTCAGCTACAATCACATTTACAAATCAGCAGTGTTGATTATTCTCACTATAATGTGGTATCATCAACTCTAACCATTTCCCCGTATTTACAATTCCCCCCTTATTAAACATTCTACATACATTCAGCATCAGCGCCTTCACAAACTACATTCTATCTCCTAGTAACCTAAATACTATAGTTTAACTCCATGAGTTTACTCATTGCATTTAGTTCATATTAGTGAGAACATACAAAATCTGTTCTTTTGTGTTTGTCTTATTTCATTCAACATAATTTCCTCAAGGCTTATACATGTTTTCATATGCACACCACTATCATTTCTTCTTAAAGCTGAATAGTATTCCATCGTGTGTATATATGTATATATATACACCACATATTGTTCATCCATTCACTGGTTGATGGACACTTGGGCTGTTTCCATCTTATAGAAATTGTGAATGATGCCACTATGAACATTGGTGTGCAAATGTCTGTTTGCATCCTTGCCTTCAGTTCTTCTGAATATATTCCTAGAAAAGGGATTGCTGGATCATATTGCAGTTCTATATTTAGCTTCCTGTGGAACCACAAAATTGTAGTTCAAAGAGGCTGGACCATTTTACATTCCCACCAACAATGAAGGAGTGTTCCCGTTTCTCCACATCCACTTCAGCACTTGTAGTATTCGGCCTTTTTATTAATAGCCATTCTATAAGGTATGAAATGATGTCTCATTGTAGTTTTATATAGCTAGTATTGTTGAGCATCTTTTCATGTGCTTTTTGGCCATTTGTATTTCTTCTTTGGAAAAATTTCTGTTCTTTTGCTCATTTTTAACTACATTGCTTGTCTTTTTATCATTGAATTGTATGATCTCTTTATATAATATGGAGATAAAGCCCTTCTCAGATATGTGGTTTCCAAAAATTTTCTCACAATTAGTAAGCTGCATTTTTAGCTTCTTAACAAAGTCATTTGAAGCACAAAAGTGTTTAATTTTGAGGAGGTCCCATTTATCTATTTTTTCTTTTGTTGATCATGCTTTGGATGTTTTAGGAAACCACCACATACCAGAAGATCTTGAAGCTGTTTCATTTTCTCCTAGGAGTTTTATGGTTGTAGCTTTTATATTTAGGTCCTTTATCCATTTTGAGTCCATTTTTATATGGTGTGAGATAGGAGTACTCTTTCCTTGTTTTAGCTAGGGATATCCAGGTCTCCCAGCACCATTTGTTAAATAGACTATTATGACCCATTTGGGTGGGTTTGATAGCTTGACAAAAATCTAAGGATCTACTTCTCAATTCTCAGTTAGGTTCAGTTCATCAATATGTCTATCTTTATGCCAGTACCATGCTGGATTTTTTTTTTAATCACCGTAGCTAAGTAATATGCTTTTAAGTCAGGAAGTGTATTAGTCAGCCAAAGGGGTGCTGATGCAAAATACCAGAAATCTGCTGGCTTTTATAAAGAGTATTTATTTGGGGTAGAAGCTTACAGTTACCAGGCCATAAAGCATAAATTACTTCCCTCACCAAACCCTATTGCCACGTGTTGGGGCAAGATGACTGCTGACATCTGCCAAGAGTTCAGGCTTCTTGGATTCCTCTCTTCCTGGGGCTCCATTCCTCTCCAGGTTCAGCTGCTGTGAACTCTCCACAAGGCCAGCTGTAGACTATCAGGCAAACGGCTCTGTCTCTCTCTCCTCTGCTCTGTCTGTAGTTTTATCTATGAGTCCCCTCCCACTAAGGGGGCAGGGACTCAACGTCCTACTGACATGGCCCAATCAAAGCCCTAAACATAATTTAATCATGCCTAGGTACCAACCAGGTTGCAAACATAATCCAATATCTATTTTTGGAATTCAGAAACAATGCCAAACTGCCACAGGAAGTGAGAGTCCTCCAACTTCGTTCTTCTATTTCAAGACATTTTGGGCATTTCAGGGCCACTTACTCTTAGAAATATATTTGATAATTGCCTTTTACATTTCTGTCAAAAGAGCTGTAGGGATTTTTATTGGGATTGTGTTGAATCTGTAAATCAGTTTTGTTAGAATTGACATCTTAACAATATTTTGTCTTCCAATCCATGAACACAGAATATCCTTCCTTTTCTTAGGTCTTCTTTGGTTTCTTTTAGCATTGTAGTGTAGTTTTCTGAATATAGGCCTTTTATGTCATTGATTAAGTTTATACTTAAATATATGATTCTTTATTAACTAGTGTAAATGGATTTTTTCTGACTTCCTCCTCAGATTGCACATTAGTAGAGTATAGAAATACTATTGCATATTATTCTTGTATCCCACCATCTTGCTGAACCCTTCTATTAGTTTCGGTATCTATGTTGTTGATTTGTCAGGATTTTCATGGTATAGGATCATATAATGAGCAAATTAACAAAAAAAAAAACTTTTTCCTTTTTTATTTGGGTGACTTTTATTTATTTTTCTTGCCTAATTGCTCTAGCTAGAACTTCTAGAAAAATATTTAATAATTGTTGTGAAAGCGGGCATCCTTGTCTTGTTCCCTATTCAGCAGGAAGTCTTTCAGTCATTCACCATTGAGTACAATGTTAGCTGTGGGTTTTTCATGTATGTACTTTCCCATGCTGAGAAAGTTCTATTCCCATCTTTCAGAGTGTTTTATTAAGAAAGGATACAGTATTTTGTCAAATGCCATTTTGGGCATCAATCGAGATGATTATGTAATGTTTCTTCTTCAATTTAATAATGTGGTGAATTGATTTTCTTGTATTGAACCACCCTTTTATACCTGGAATAAAAACCACTTGATCCTGATATATAATTCTTTATAATGTGCTTTTGAATTCAGTTAGCAAATAGGTTTTTTGAGGATTCCTGCATCTATATTTATTAGAGAAATAGTCCTGTAATTTTCTTTTTTTTTTCCATCATATTTTTGTCTGGTTTTGGTATTGGGGTGATGTTAGATTCATAGGAAGAGCTTGGTAGTGTTTGTTCCTGTTCAGTTTTTAGGAAGTTTCAGCAAGATTGATATTAGATCTTCATTGAATGCTTGGAGGAATTCACCTGTGAAGCTCTTGGGTCATAGGCTTTTCATTTTTGGTAGTTTTTTTGATTACTATTTCAATATCATTACTTATGTTTGTTTTGTTGAGGGCTGTTCCTGTGTCTCTAGGAATTTGTCCATTTTCATCTATGTTGTCTAGGTTTTTGGCAAAAGTTGTACATAGTATTTTCTTTTGATCTCTTTTATTTGGGCAGGATCATTGGTAATGCCCCCTTCATTTCTGATTTTTATCTATTTACATCTTCTCTCTTTTCTTTTTCAGTCTAGCTAGGGTTTGTCAAGTTTTTTCTTCTTCTCAAAGTACCAACTTTTAGTTTTTTAATTCTCTCTGTTGTTGTTTATTATTTTCAATTTCATTTACTTCTGCTCTAATCTTTGTTATTTCATTCCTTCAATTTTCTTTGGGATTAGTTTGCTGTTCTTTTTCTAGTTCCTCCAGGTGTGCAGTTAGGTTTTTTTTTTTTTATTATTTTTTATTTTTTATTATGGGTAAAAATCAAAATTCTCACAATACATACAAACATTTGTAGAATGATATATAAATATATATGCATATATGTGTATTTGCTTACAAAAATGTTATTTATATATATATATATGCATATATTTTAAGAGGTGCTTAGATTACCCAAAACACTACATGGAACCCACTGGGATTCCCATGTTGCCCACCTCCCACACCTCCCACCACATCCCACACAAACATCTCCCACAGTGTGGCCCACCAACCTCAATGAACCCACACATCCTGGAGCCCCGCCACCAACCACAGACCACAGTCCACACCGCAGACCACACTCTCCCCCACTCAGCCCTGAGCGGTGTGTGCTGATCCAAAATGGCCCACATCCATCGCCACAACAGTACTCAGGACAACCTCCAACTCCCAAAGAAGCCCCTGTATCTCAACTGCTCATCCCCTCCCTACCCAAAAACTGTCAAGTGGCCACTGGCTCCACCTCATTGTTATAATTTCTTGCATTGCAAGAATCACCATATGTGAGCAAGAGAATACCATCAAGTCCACTTTAGTCCATAGTTCTTCCCCCAATCCAGAGGCGACTGGGATGGTGATGTCCACTCCAACTCCAAGTGAAAGAGGGCTTATATCCCATGGATATGGTGGGTGGGATGATCCTGCCTGCAGATGCAGGCCCTCTCCATTCCCTGGGATGGCCATTTCCCATCGTTGTCTCCTCACCAGGTGACTTGGATGAGTCCATTGAGCTGTAGGGTAGGAATTGCAGCTCCACCTAGATTTCATGCACACCTGGCACATAGGTAGGCGGGAGGCTCCAGTCTCTGGAAGTATACCTAAGAAACTCCAGCATCACATGTAGGTTTGAATAGAAGGGACTGGTGAACCATGTGCAGGGAGGACTTATTTGAGTCCAATTCTGTCACTCTCAGGAGCACAGATTCCAAAATAGAGCCCACTGATAAGGCATCAGTCTCTGGGGCTATCTCCCCTTATATAGGACCTGGGTGTCTCCAGAGCTCTCAGGAACCCCACTGAGTGGGGTGATAGGCACTTAGATGTTCTATGAGCTCCTACTGAGGTGTGCATAAGAGTTACCTCTGGGATGACCTCCCGACTCTCTTTGAAGTCTCTTAGCCACTTGAACTCATTTGTCTTTACCATTTCCCCCTTTTATTCAAGGTCTTTTTCCGGTTGTGTTGCCAGTTGGCACTTGGGAAAAGTTTTCAATTAGCAATAATCGTGCCTCGGATAAACCTCATTGGCTACGATACTGCCACTGCACAAAGCTGCCAGTTGGCACTTGGTATTAATCCCTCGTTGCCAGGGAGGCTCATCCCCGGGAGTCATGTCCCACGTTGGGGGGAAGGTAATGCAATCATATGCTGAGTTTGGCTTAGAGGGAGGCCACATTTGAGCAACAAGGAGGCTCTCAGGTGGCAACCCTTAGGCACCCCACTACTGCAGGCTAAGTCTCATTTGCAAGAGCAAAAACTCACAAGGGTAGTCATTAATAAAAAACAACAACAACAACAACAAAAAAACATCAGTGGGTCATCCTATTTTGACAGGCACTGTCCCTACACTCAGAGGACTATTGCTGCTCCCTTGGAGATTGTGGCAGAGCTCTCCAGGCTAGGAATTCAGATTCCCTCATTTATTGTGTAATTATCCACCCATCGTGACCATGTCCCATCCCCCGATCCTTTGAATGATTTTGTATATCTTTCATGCATATTCGTTTGAACCAATCCCAACGACCCCCCCCCAGACACCCTCCCCCCAATAATCCCCCGCAGTACCCATTGTAACCCTTCTGTGATCCAAATCCTCCATGAACATTTAGTCCATAAAATAATCAAAGGTTTTGTTTTTAGCTCTTTCTTCTTTATTAATATACACATTTATGGCTATAAATTTCCTTTTCAGCACTGCCTTTGCTGTATCTCATAGGCTTTTTTTGCATTGGAATAATATTTTTTCCCTTGGCAAAAAAAGTCAAGTGTTACATTTTTAAAAACAGAAAATCCTGAACAATCAAACACAATACTAATCACAGAAGAGGGTCAGACAATAGTACAAAACATCCTACTTAAGATCTTTTTTTCCCCTTAATATACAAGTCAGTTTAAAATGATGGAAGTTCTGTGAGAACTAAGAAATCTACAGCCTGTAGTTTAATAATAGAAAAAAATTAAGGCAATTAAAAGATCTATAGCATCCAGCATTTTACTTAATTCCCTGTTTATAGCACTTATTTCTCTAGGTTAGGTGATGAGAATTCCAGAACAAGTGGTGTATGCACTGTACCACCAAGTTAGAGTGGACATCCTGTGTCTCCTCCCTGTTCATCAAGAAGAGAACACCCTTTTTTCCAGTCACATTCCTGATACCCAGAGAAGGGGAGCCATAGGTTTTGATAAATTGTGTTCTTGTTTTCATTCATCTTGAAATATCTACTGATTTCTCTTGCAGCTTTTTCTTTGACCCACTGATTATTTAATAGTTTGTTGTTTAATCTCCATATATTTATGAATTTTCCCTTTTTCTGTCCGTTATTGATTTCCAGGTTCATTCTATTATGAACAGATAAACTGATTTGTATAATTTGCCTTTTAAAATTTATTGAGACCTGTCTTGAGACCCAGCATAGGGTCTATCCTGCAAAAGGATCCATGTGCACTTGAATAAGAATGTATAGCCTGCAGATTTCCATTGTAATGTTTTATAAATATTTCTTAGGTCTAGTTCATTTATCATATTATTAAGCTTTATAATTCCTTATTTATCTTTTCTTCAGATGTTCTATCCAACGCTGAGGGTAGTGTATTGAAGTCTCCAACTATTATTGTCAATATGTCTCTTTCTCCCTTCATTTTTGCCATTGTGTATCTCATGTATTTGGGGTACCCAATATCGAGCATAAATGTTTATGTTTCCTGTTTCTTCTTGGCGAATCACCTCTTTTATTAATATGTAATAACTCTCTTTATCTTTTGTAAAAGTTTTGCATTTGAAATATATTTTGTCTTATATTTATATTGCTACCCCAGAATATTTTTGTTTACTATTTGCACAGAATAAGTTTTCCCAACCTTTCACTTTCTACCTGATAGTGTCCTTGCATCTAAGGTAAGTCTCTTATAGACAGCATATAGATGGATCATATTTTTTGTATCCTTTCTGCCAATCTATGTCTTTTGATTGGAGAGTTCAAGCCATTAACATTCAATGATATTATTGTAAAGGCATTACTTATTTTGTCCATTTTATGCTTTGGTTTTCCATTGCCATATCTTGTTATTGTCTGTCTTTTTATCCGTTTAGTTACCCTTAGTAATAATCTTTATTTTTACCTGTTCTTCAAGTCTTTCACCCTTGTCTTTTCCTTTCAGGCTGCAGAATTCCCCGCATTGTCTCTTGTAAATCAGGTTTTTCAGTAACAAACTCTCTCAGGTTTGCTTTGACTGTGAAAATTTAAAACTTATCTTAAATTTTAAATTTTATTTTTATATAAGCTTTTGATTACATAAATAATATATTGAAAATATAGAGGGATTCCCATATACCCACCCCTTCCTCTTAGCACACTTTTCCTCATTAACAACAACTTTCATTAGTGTGGTACATTTGTTACAATTCATGAACACATATTGAAGCATTGTTACTAACCATGGTCTATAGTTTATATTATAGTTTATATTTTGCACTGCACAATTTTATAGGTTTTGACAAAATACATAATGGCCTGTATCCATAATTGTAATGTCATTCAGAACAATTTAATGTTCCAAAAAATGCCCCATGTTACACCTATTCCTTCCTCTCCTTCCCCTCTGAAACTCTGGTGACCACTGCCTTTATATTAATGTTATACGTTCTTCCATTGTTAGAATAATAATGTCTACTTTAGCCATAGTTGCATACCTGACTTATGTTTGTGCATTCCTCAATCCTGAGTATTTAAGGATGGCAATGCCCACAGTTTCTGATTCAGATGGGGCTTAGATCACATAGGGCCAATGGATGGAACTATCTTTCTTGCAGATGTAGATACTCTGTTTTTTAAGGATGAGATTTGTTCATCATCATTTTGTTAGTTGTTCTGGGTGACTCCAATGAACTGGAGAGTGGGTGTTGGCTGCAACTCTGCTGAGATTCTGGGCTCAACCAGCATATGAATAGTCAGGAGATAAAAGGTTCTGGTACATATATTTAGTGGGCATAGTGCTAATTATAGATTCAGATAAAAGGGTCAGAAGAGCCATGTGTAGATAAATTATAAATGAGTCTAACTCTGTTACATTGGAGAACATATATTCCAAGGTAAGACCCACTGACAGGGTGCCAAATTCCTGAGATTGTCTGCCCTTCCTATAAAGTCTAGATGTCTTGAGACCCCTCAGGATCACTGCTGCTTGAGGCACAGTTTACTGTGGCATTCAATGTGATCCTCATGAGATGTGCAAAAGTGCAACCTCTGGAATGACTTCCTGACTCACTTTGAACTCTCTTAGCCATAAAAACTTATTTGTTTTTAATATTCCTCCCCCCTTTTTTATGATAAACATTCTTTTATTTATTTATTTATTTATTTATTTATTGTGGGTAAAAATCAAAATTTTCACAATACATACCAACATTTGCAAAATGATATATAAATATATATGCATATATGTGCATTTGCTTACAAAAATGTTATTTATATATATATATAAATATATTTTAAGAGGTGCTTAGATTACCCAAAATATTACACAGAACCCACTGGGTCCCCCTTTTGGTCAAGGTCTTTTTCCAGATGAATTGCTAGTTGGTGCTTGGTGATAATCCTTCAGTGTCAGGGAGGCTTATCCCCAGGAGTCATTTCTCATGCCAGGGGGAAAGTATTGAGTTTATATGCTGAGTTTGGCTTAGGCAAAGGCCATGTTTGAACGATTAGGCTTTCAGCAGGTAACTCTTAGGCAATATATAACCTTAAGCTAAGTTTCAATTTCACAAAAATGAGGTTCATATGTACAGGCATCAATATCAAGGGCCTGGTGTGTTGGTCTGTCCTCCTTCTCTAGGCACTGCCTATGAACTCTAGGGATTCTTGCCTCTATACTTAAAAATGTAGCAAGACTTCCCAGGATGGGAATCCAATTTTCTTTTGGTTATTTTATGGGTCTCCACCCACTGAGACAGCAACCCATGAACAATTGAACGTATTCATATTCCATAAAGTCGTGCCTCAAGTGCACCACTCCCTGCAAATCCCCCATCACCAACACCCCACACCAGTAATCCTTCCCTGCCACAGATGCAAACCTTATGTAATTCAAAGCGTCCCCCAAAACAAAGCCAACATGTAAATGAATAACAATTAAAAATAAAATACAAGTAATAAAAAACAAAATACTAAAGTAAACAATAAAAGATTAAAAATTTATTCTGCCTTTCATCATCATATGTTATATTTTATGTACAGTGACAATTTCTTCTGTATATTCCCCCACTGTGTTATATTTTTTGCTTTATTTTCAAAGAAAATTTAGGTGACATATCACATAGAAAATATCAAGGATTCCCCTATATCCCACCCTCTCCCCTTCTCACATTTTCCTTTATTGATAACATCTTACATGACTATGGTACATTTGTTACATTTAATGAACAAATATTGAAGCATTGCTACTAACCATATTCAATGGTTTACATTATACATTACATTTTACACCATACACTTTTACAGGTTTTGACAAAAGTTTTAATGACTTGTAACCATCAATGCCAGATCTTGCAGAACAATTCCAATGCCTTCAATATGCCCTATGTTCCATCTTTCTATTCTTCCCTCCACCTCCCCTTGGAACCTATGATAACCACAAAGTTTCAGTTTTTGAAGAATATGGTTCATAGTTACATGCATTAATATTGACGGCTTCACATATTTGTCTGTATTCTTTTATTAGGCACTTCCTATGTTCATTAGAGATTCTTACCCCTTTAATTGAGAGCAAATAAGTACTCGCCAGGAAGGGTGATTAATATTTTCTTGTTTATTTTGTGGGTCTCCACCCACTGAGATAATACACTGTAACTAGATGAACACTTTCATATTCCATAGAAGCATGCCCCAGGTGCACCCTATCCCATATTTTCTTCCACTCCCAACACCCTGCATCAGTAGCCATCCCATGCCATATTTTCCAAAAAAACCCTCCCAACATTGTAGTTTTAACCACAAACCTGCAAATCCCCAGAGTTCACCTGTTCATTCTTCTAGCCCTCTCCCCAGTTCCATGGATAGGCCAATCCAATGCCTTCACCCTACTTTCCTCCACATTCCAGAAATAAAGACCCAATTCACATCCCTGCACCAACATTATGCCCATCCACTGCCCAAACACCCCCTTCCACCTTATCATAGGTTTTGCCCCTATTGAGCATCGGCTCAGCACACTCTAGTCCCTTTCTATCTCTTGATAAATTATCTTACAGACTCTAGCTCTGTGAGTCTGCTCAATTTATTTAAGGCGAATAAGAGATCATGTAATATTTTCCTTCAGTGCCTGGATTACTTCACTCAACATAAGGTCTTCAAGATTCATCCATGTTATCCCATGTGTTAATACTGTATTCCTTCTTACAGCTGAGTATATTCCATTGTATGTATATACCACAGTTTGCTTGTCTATTCATCTGTTGAAGGACAGTTGGGTTGCTTCCAACTTTTGACAATAGTGAATAATGCCACTATGAACATTGGTGTGCATATTTCTGTTCGTGTCCCTGCTTTCAATTTTTCTGGGTATATATTCAGCAGCAGGGTTGCTGGATCATATAACAGTTTTATATTTAGCATCCTGAGGAGCCACAAAACTGTCATCCACAATGGCTGCACCATTCTACATTCCCATCAGCAGTGGCTAAGTGTTCTCTTTCCTCCACATCCTCTCCAAAACTTGTAGTCCTCTGTTTTTTAATTGCTGCCAGTCTAATGGGTGCAAGATGATATCTCATTGTAATTTTGATTTTATTTTCCCTAATAGCTAGTGATGTTGAGCACCTTTTCATGTGCCTTTTACCCGTTTGTATTTCTTCTTTGGTAAAGTGTCTATTCAAATATATTGCTTATTTTTTAAAGAGGTTGCACGTCTTTTTATTTTCGTGATGTAGGATTTCTTTATATATGCTGGATATTAAGCCCTTATTGGATAAATGGTTACCAAATATTTTCTCCTATTGAGTAGTTTGCCTTTTCAACTCTTTGACAAATTCCTTGGAAGCACAAAAGTTTTTAATTTTGAGGAGGCCCCATTTATGTATTTTTTTCTTTGATTGCTCATGCTTTGGGTATAAAGGTGATGAAAACATTTCCTACTATAAGATCTCATAGATGCTTCCATACTTTATCTTCTAGGAGCTTTTTAGTCTTGTTTCTTACATTTAGATCTTTGATCCATCTTGAGTTAATTTTTATATATGGCATAAGATGTTGATCCCCTCTCATTCTTTTGGATATGGATATCCAGTTCTTCAAACACATTTGTGGAAGAAGTCATTCTGTTCCAATTGAGTAGGCTTGGTAGCCTTGTCGAATATTAGTTGACCATATATGTGAAGATCTATATCAGAACTCTCAATTTGGTTCCATTGTTCAGTATGAATATCCTTGTGCCAATAACATGCAGTTTTGACAACTGATTCTTTATAGTATGCTTTAAAGTCAGGTAGAGTGATTCTTCCAATTCCATTTTTCTTTTTCAATATGATTTTTTAAATCAATCATTTTTATTGATACATATTAATAAAACATACAGTTCATCCATGGTGTACAATCAATGGTATTTGGTGTAAGTACATAGTTCTGCATTCATCACTTCAATTACTATTAGAACATTTCCATTATTTCAATAATAGTAGCAAATAAAAACAGAAAAACAAACAAACAAGAAAATTCCTCACCTTTCAATCTATGTTTCCCCTGCTGTACACAGCTGCTATTTTTGGGTATTTTTGCACAATTATTTATTTGTTTATTAAACAGTTTAATTGAGATATATTCACATACCATATGATCTATCCAGTGAGTAAATTCAATGGCTTTTAGTACAATTACAATATTGTACATTCATCTCAAAAAATTTAGAACCAATTCATTACTCCATAAAGAAAGACACCACATCCCTTGGCATACTTTTCCCAGCCTTACATAACTACTAATCTTATTTCATCTATATAAATTGATGATATTTACAGTTTATATATATGGAGTCATACAATAAGTGGTACTCTTTGTCTGGTCTCCTTTACTTAGTAGAATTTTTTGGTCTGATATTAACATTTTCTAGTATTAACCTACATTCTTACATTTTTCACCTTCAAAGAAAAAGTCTTATATGTACAATTTTACCCATATTAGTATTTCACATCATATATTCAGTTCATTATAGGGCAATCATACAGTATTAGTCTTTTTGGATCTGGCTTGCTTCACTTAACCTAATGTCTTACATGTTCATCCATGTTGTCATATGTTTCATGACTTCATTTCTTCTTACCACTGCATAATATTCTATCATATACATAAGTCCACAATTTGTTTATCCATTCATCTGTTGATGGAAACCTGGGTAGTTTCCAACTTTTGGCTATTGCAAATAATGTTGTTATGAACATTACTGTGCAGATGTCTATTCATGTCACTGCTTTCAGTTTTCTGGGTATATACCTAGCAATGATATTGCCTGGTCCCATGGCAAGTCTATAATCAACTTCCTTAGGAACTGCCAAAAAGTCTTCCACAGTGGCTGTACCATTCTACATTCCCAGCAACAGTGAATAAGTGCTCCTATCTCTCCACATCCTCTCCAACATTTATAGTTTTCTGATTTATTAATAGTGGCCAGTCTAATAGGTGTGAAATGTTATCTCATAGTAGTTTTGATTTGCATTACTCTAAAGGTTAGTGATGCTGAAAATTTTTTTCATTTTTCTTCACCATTTGTATTTCTTCTTTGTACAGTTGTCTATTTAAGTCTTTTCAACATTTTTTAATCAGTTAGTTTTTCTTTTTTGTTGAATTGTATGATCTCCTTATATATCATAGATATTAAACCCTTAGCAGGTATGTGATTGCCAAATATTTTCTCCCATTGAGTGGGCTGCCTTTTCACACTTTCTACAAAGTCCTTTGTGGTGCAAAAATATTGAATTTTTAGGAGGTCCTATTTATCTATTTTTCTCTTGTTGGTCGTGCTTTAGGTGTAAGCTTTAAGAAATTACCACCTAAGACAGTATTTTGAAAATGTTTTCCTACATTTTCTTCTAGAAGTTTTATATATATATATATATATATATATATATATTTTAAATTTAAGTCCTTGATCCATTTTGAGTTAATTTTTGTATAAGATGTGTGATAGGGGTCTTCTTTCTTTCTTTTCAAATGGCTATCCAGTTTTCCCAACACCATTTGTTAAATAGACTGTTCTGGCCCAGCTGGTTGGTTTAACAACCTGGTCAATAATCACTTGAATATAGATGTGAGGGTCGATTCCTGAGTTCTCACTTTGGTTCCATTGGTCAATCTGACTTTATGCCAGTACCATGCTGTCTTTACAACTGTAGCTAACTATTATGCTTTAAAGTCAGGAAGTGAGAGTTCTCTAATTTTGTTCTTTTTTTTTTTTAATTAATTTATTTTTTATTTTTTATTTTTTTTATTATCGGTAAAAATCAAAATTCTCACAATACATACAAACATTTGCAAAATGATATATAAATATATATGCATATATGTGTATTTGCTTACAAAAATGTTGTTTATGTATATATATACATATATTTTAAGAGGTGCTTAGATTACCCAAAATATTACACGGAACCCATTGGGATTCCCACGTTGCCCACCTCCCACACCTCCCATCACATCCCAAACAAACATCTCCCACAGTTCTTTTTTAAAGACATTTTTCAGAGCCACTTTCCCTTACAAATAAATTTGATCATTGGCTTTCAATTTCTGCAAAAAAAAAAAGATGTTACAATTTTTATTGGAATTGCATTGAATCTCTAAATCAGTTTGGGTATAATTGACAGCTTAACAATATTTAGTCTTCCAATCCATGAACATGGAATATCTTTTTATTTATTTAAATCTCCTTTGGTTTCTTTAAGCAATGTTTTGTAGTTTTCTAAATATGGGTCCTTTATGGCTTTGGTTAAATTTATTCCTAAGTATTTGATTTAGTCACTATTATAAATGGAATTTTAAAATTTCATCCTGAAATTGCACATGAATAGTGTATAGAAATGCTATTGATTTTTGCACATTAATCTTGTATCCAGTGACTTTGCTGAACTCTTCAATTAATTGTAGTAACATTGTTGTGGATTTTTCAGGATTTTCTAGATATAGGATCATGTTATCAGTGAATAGTGAGAGATTTACTTCTTCCTTTCCTATGTGGGTGCCTTTTATTTTTTTGTCTAGCCTAATGCCTCTAGCTAGAACTTTTAGCACAATATTGAATAATGGTGACATTGGATGTCCTTTTCTTGTTCCTGATCTCAGCCAGAAACTTTCAATCATTCTCCATTGAGTACAATGCTATCTGTACTCATATATGCACTTTACCATATTGAGGAAGTTTCCTCCTTTTCCTATCTTTTGGAGTATTTTTTATAAGGAAAGTGTGCTGTGTTTTGTCAAATGTTTTTTCTGCATCAATAGAGAGGATCATATGATTTTTCTTCTTCAATTTATCAATGTGGTTTATTACAATAATTGATTTTCTTTTGTTGAACCACCATTGCATACCTGGGGTAAAACTCACTTGATCGTAGTGTATAAATCTTTAATATGCATTTGGATTTGATTTGCAAGTATTTTGTTGAGGATTTTTGCATCTATATTCATTAGAGTTATTGGTCTGTAATTTTTTTGTAGTATCTTTATTTGATTTTGGTATAGGGTGAGGTTGGCTTCATAGAATGAGCTCATAGGGTACATTCTTGTTCAAATTTTTTGGAAGTGTTTGAGCAAGTTCAGTATTCATCTTTAAATGGTTGGTGGGATTAATCTGTGAAGCCATTTAGTCTGAGGGTTTTCATCTCTGGGAGGTTTTTGACGACTCTTTCAGTCTCTTAGCTTGTGATTGGTTTGTTGAGGTCTTTTATTTCTTCTTGGGTCAACGTAGGTGGTTTATATGTATCTAGGAATTTGTCCAATTCCTCTATATTTTCTAATTTTTTTTGCTATGCAGCGGTTCATAGTATCCTCTTATGATTTCTCTTATTTCTGTAGGATTAGTGACAATGTCCTGCCTCTCAGTTCTGATATTATTTATTTGTGTCTTCTCTCTTTTTTTCTTCATCAGTGTAGCTAAGTGTTTGTTGATTTTATAGATCTCAAAGAACCAACTTTTGGTTTTGTTGATTCTCCCTATTGTTTATTCATTCTTGATTTTGTTTATTTCTGCTCTGATTTTTGCTATTTCTTTCCTTCAGCTTGGTTTGGTATTAGTTTGTTGTTCTTTTCCTAGTTCCTCCAAGTGTGAACTTAGAGCTTCAATTTTAGCTTTTTCTTCTTTTTTAATATAAGGATTAAGGGCTATAAATTTCCCTCTTAGTACTGTCTTTGAAATATCCCATAGGTTTTTTTTTTTTTTTTTTTCAATTGTGGGTAAAAATCAAAATTTTCACAATACATACCAACATTTGCAAAATGATATATAAATATATATGCATATATGTGCATTTGCTTACAAAAATGTTATTTATGTATATATATAAAAATATATTAAGAGGTGCTTAGATACCCAAAATATTACACGGAACCCACTGGGATTCCCATGTTGCCCACCTCCCACACCTCCCACCACATCCCACACAAACATCTCCCACAAGTGAGGCCCACCACCCTTAATAGACTTACACATCCTAGGGCCTTGCCACCAACCATAGACCACAGTTCACACCGTAGACCACACTCTCTCCCACACAGTTCTAAGTGGTGTGTGCTGATTTAAAATGGCCTACATCCGTTGCCACAAAGGTACTCAGGACAACCTCCAAATCCCAAAGAAGCCCCTGTATTTCAACTGCTCGTCCCCTCCCTGCCCCAAAAGTGTCTAGTGGCCACTGGCTCCACCTCATTGTTATAATTTCTTCCATTGCTAGAATCACCATATGTGTACAACAGACTACCATCAAGTCCACTCTAGTCCATAGTTCTTCCCCCAATCCGGAGGGGACTGAGATGGTGATGTCCAGTCCAACTCCAAGTGAAAGAGGGCTTATATTCCATGGATATGGTGGGTGGGATGATCCTGCCTGCAGATGCAGGCCCTCTCCATTCCCTGGGATGGTCATTGCCCATCGTTGTCTCCTCGCCAGGTGACTTGTATGAGTCCATTGAGCTGTAGGGTAGGAGTTGCAGCTCCACCGAGATTCCATGCACACCTGACACATAGGTAGGCCAGAGACTCCAGTCTCTGGAAGTATACCTAAAAACTTCAGGATCACATATAGGTTTGAATAGAAGGGACTGATGAACCATGTGCAGGGAGGACTTATTTGAGTCCAATTCTGTCACTCTCAGGAGCACAGATTCCAAAATAGAGCCCACTGATAAGGCATCAGTCTCTAGGTCTATCCCCACTTATATAGGACCTGGGTGTCTCCAGAGCTCTCAGGAGCCCCTCTGTGTGGGGTGATAGGCACTTAGATGTTCTATGAGCTCCTACTGAGGTGTGTGTAAGAGTTACCTCTGGGATGACCTCCCGACTCTCTTTGAAGTCTCTTAGCCACTTGAACTCATTTGTCTTTACCTTTTCCCCCTTTAATTCAAGGTCTTTTTCCAGTTGTCTTGCCAGTTGGCACTTGGTATTAAACCCTCGTTCTCAGGGAGGCTCATCCCCAGGAGTCATGTCCCACATTGGGGGGAAGGTAATGCATTCATATGCTGAGTTTGGCTTAGAGAGAGGCCACATTTGAGCAACAAGGAGGCTCCCAGGTGGCAACCCTTAGGCACCCCACAACTGCAGGCTAAGTCTCAGTTACAAGAGCAAAGACTCACAAGGGTAGTCATCAATAAAAAGAACACATCAGTGGGTCATCCTATTTTGACAGACACTGTCCCTGCAGTCAGAGGACTATTACTGCTCCCTTGGAGACTGTGGCAGAACTCTCTAGGCTAGGAATTTAGATTCCCTCATTTATCGTGTGATTGTCCACCCATCGTGACCATGCTCCATCTTTTGATCTTTTGAACGATTTGTATATCTTTCATGTATATTCAGAAGAACTAATTCCCATGAAACCCCCCTCCCAGACACCCCCCACCAATAATCCCCTGCAGTACCCATTGTAACCCTTCTGTGATCCAAATCCTCCATGAACATGTAGTCCATAAAATAATCAAATACACTTACTAGGAAAAAGAAACAAGTATGATAAGCTTACATGCAAGAGACAAACATAAGGAAACTCAGGGGAAAAAAAAAAAAGAAAAGAGAAGGAAAAAAAATACAAATAATCAAACAAAAAACAAAACAATATAAAATATAATTAGTGGATTGGGACATTCAAAAAATGGGCAAAAAGGCAAAGGAAATGCCTTTAAAATATATATATTCATTTTTTTTCCTTTCTCTTTTTTTTTCTTTCCTTCCTTTTATCACTGTGTTATCGGATGTCTGGTGTGCCGGGAAACCTTCCCCCTCTCAATTCCCATTGTCTCCCAATTTTTCATTTGATTTTCAAAGAAGTTTTAGGTCTCAGCAAAGTCACATACGGAGTGCCGGAGACTCCCAGATACCAAACCATCTCCCCTTCCCCACCCCATAGAACCCCCCCCTTTTTTTTGAATGTTAGCATTGTTATAATTGTTTTACAGATAGCAAAATGCAGCACCTAAACATTGTCAATGATTTACAGTATAGTTTACAATTTAGATGATACAGTTTAATAATTTTGATGATATTTACCATGTCCTGTGTCCATTAATGTAAGGTAATGAAAAACCTTCTCCATGAACACCAAACACCCCATTAGATCTTGACTGTTGCCTTCTCCCCAGCCCCCCCCAGGGCCCATGATACCACCCTCTCCCGACCCATGGAATGTCAAGACTCACAGTTACATGCCCTGGGGATTTGAACCTGCCCTTCCTAATCCACCCACCCACCAGCGCTGCACCACCAAACCCAGGAACACCACCACTCATCTGCCTCATCCCCCAACATGCAACCACACTCTATCCCTTTACCATAGATTATGTCCATATGGGTGATGGCTCAAAGCCTGCTCTTCTCTTATTCTCCTTTGTTAACCTATCTTTCAGACAATGGTTCTCAGAGACTGCTCACTTTCCTCAATTCAGATCAGTGAGGTCATATACTGTTCATCCTTCAGTGCCTGGCTTGCTTCATTGAACATAAGGTCTTCAAGATTCATCCACGTCATTCCATGTGTTAGCACTTTGTTCCTTCTTACAGCTGAGTAATATTCCATTGTATGTATGTACCACATTTTGCTTATCCATTGGTCTGATGATGGGCACCGGGGCTGATTCCAACTTTTGGCAATGGTGAACAATGCCGCTATGAACATTGGTGTGCATATATCTGTTTGTGTCTTTGCTTTCAGTTCTTCTGGGTATATACCCAGCAGTGGAATTGCTGGATCATACGGAAGATCTATTGTTAGTTTTCTGAGGAACCACCAAAGTGTCCTCCACAGTGGCTGGACCATACCGCAGGCACACCAGCAGTGGATGAGGGTTCCTATTCCTCCACATCCTCTCCTACATTTAGTGTCTCCTGTTTTTTTAATAGCTGCCATTCTGATGGGTGTAAGATGGTATCTCATTGTAGTTTTGATTTGCATTTCCCTAATAGCAAGTGATGTTGAGCATTTTTTCATGTGCTTTTTAGCCATTTGTATTTCTTCCCTAGAGAAGTGTCTTTTCAGGTCACTTGCCCATTTTTTAAATGGGTTGTTTGTCCTTTTATTTTCAAGGTGTATGATTTCTTTATATATGCAGGATATTAGGCTCCTATCAGATATATGGTTGCCAAATATTTTTTCCCATTGTGTAAGCTGCCTTTTTATTTTCTTAATAACATCCTTTGAGGTGCAGAAGATTTTAATTTTGAGAAGATCCATTTTATCTATTTTTTCTCTTGCTGCTCGAGCTTTGGCTGTGAGGTTCATGAAACCATTTCCTATTACAAGGTCCTGTAGATGCTTCCCTACATTATCTTCCAAGGTCTTTGGGTTTTTCATATATACCCTTTATCATTTTCAGAAAGTTTCCATCATTCCTATCTTTTGTAGTGTTTTTATGAGGAAAGAGTGCTGTATTTTGTCGAATGCTTTTTCTGCATCTATAGAGATGATCATGTGATTTTTTTCTTTCAATCTGTTTATGTGGTGTATTACATTGATTGATTTTCTTATATTGAACCATCCTTGCATAACCAGGATGAAACCCACTTGGTCATGGTGTATAATCCTTTTGATATGTTGTTGAATGCGATTAGCAAGTATTTTGTTAAGGATCTTAGCATCTGGGTTCATTAGAGAAATTGGTCTGTAATTTTCCTTTCTTGTGGTATCTTTATTTGGTTTTGGTATTAGGGTAATGTTGGCATCATAGAATGAGTTAGGTAATATTCCTTCTACTTCTATTTTTTGGAAGAACTTAAGTAGAATTGGTGTTAGCTCTTTCCGGAATGTTTGGTAGAATTCAGCTGTGAAGCCATCTCGTCCTGAACTCTTCTTAGTTGGGAGGTTTTTAATGACTGAGTCTATCTCTTTACTTGTAATTGGACTGTTGAGTTCATCTATTTCTTCTTTCATCAATGTCGGCTGTTTGTGGGTTTCTAGAAACTTGTCCATTTCCTCTAAATTGTCATTCCTGTTGGCATATAATTTTTGAAAGTATCCTCTTATGATACTCTTTATTTCTGTGGGGTCAGTAGTGATATCACCTTGCTCATTCCTTATTTTATGTATTTGCATCTGTTCTCTCTTTTTCTTTGTTAGTCTGGTAAGGGTTTGTCAATTTTGTTGATATTCTCGAAGAACCAGCTTTTGCTTTTGTTTATTGTTTCCAGTGCTTTCTTATTCTCTATTTCATTTAGTTCTGCTTTAATCTTTGTTATTTCCTGCTTTCTACTTCCTTTAGGTTTAGTTTGCTGTTGTTTTTGCAATTCCTACAAGTGTTCAGTTAGGTCTTCAATTTTAGCTCTTTCTTCCTTTTTTATATATGAATTTATGGCTATGAACTTCCCTCTTAGGACTGCTTTCTCTGCATCCCCATAGGTTTTGATATGTTGTGTTGTCGTTTTCATTAGTTTCAAGATAGTTACTGATTTCTTTTGAATTTTCCTCTTTGACCCACTGTTTGTCTAAGAGTGTGTTGTTTAACTTCCATATCCTTGTGCCTGACCTGTTTCTCTGGCCCTTAGTGATTTCCAACTTCATTCTGTTGTGGTTAGAGAAATTACTTTGTATAATCTCAATCTTTCCGAATTCGTTGAGTGTTGTTTTGTGGCCTAGCATGTGGTCTATTTTGGAGTATGTACCATGTGCACTCGAGAAGAATGTAAATCCCGCTGTATTTGGGTGTAGTGTTCTGTATATGTCTATTAAGTCCGAGTCTTCTAATGTATGGTTGATTGCCTTAGTTTCATTATTGATCCTCTGCCCAGATGTTCTGTCTAATGATGATAGTGGTGTGTTGAAGTCCCCTGCTATAATTGTAGAGGCATTTATTTCTCCTCCTAGTTTTTCCAGAGTTTGCCGCACGTATTTTGAGGCACCACGATTAGGTGCGTAAATGTTGATGATTGTTCTCTCTTCTTGAAAGATTACTCCTTTTACTAATATGTAATGTCCATCTTTGTGTCTAACAATAGTTTTACATTTAAAATCTATTTTGTCTGATATTAGAATAGCTACTCCTGCCCTTTTTTGGCTATTGTTAGCTTGTAAAATGGTTTTCCAGCCATTCACTTTCAGCCTCCTTGAATCCCTGGGTCGAAGGTGGGTTTCTTGTAGACTGCATATAGGTGGATCATATTTTCTTATCCATTCTGCTAATCTGTGTCTTTTGATTGGTGAATTTAATCCATTAACATTCAGTGTTAGTACTCCTAACGAATTTCTAACTTCAGCCATTTTTTCTTTGGGTTAATGTATGTCATATGTTGTTTTGTTTCTCTTTTTAACTTTTCAGTTGTTTTTAAACTTTTCTCCAACTCTCTCTTCTTTGTTTTTTCCTTTCAACGTGTAGAGATTCCTTTAGTATTTCTTGAAGTGCTGGTATCTTCTTGACATACTCTCTTAATTTCTGTTTATCTGTGAATATTTTGAAATCACCATCATTTTTGAATGCCAATTTTGCTGGATAGAGAATTCATGGCTGGATGTTTTTTTCTTTTAGTGTTTTGACTATGTCATACCACTGTCTTCTTGCCTCCATGGTTTCAGCTGAGAAATCAGCACTTAATCTTATTGTGCTTCCCTTGTATGTGATGGTTCTCTTTTCTCTTGCTGCCTTGAGTATTTTCTCTTTGTCTTGAGCATTGGACATTTTGACAAGTATATTTCTTGGATTTGGCTTTTTGGGATTTATACTTTTTGGGGTTCGCTGTGCTTCCTGGATCTGCACATCCATCTCTCTCAATAGAGTTGGGAAGTTTTCAGCCATTATTTCCTTCAACACTCCTTCTATTCCCTTTCCCTTCTCTTCTCCTTCTGGGATGCCCATAATGCATATGTTTGTGCATTTTGCATTATCGGTTAATTCCCTTAGACCATGCTGGATGTTTTCTATCTTTTTGTCTATCTGTTCTACAATCTCTTTGATTTCAACTGTATTGTCTTCCATATCACTAATTCTTTCCTCTGCCTGTTCAAATCTGCTGCCATGTGAGTCCAGCGTCTTTTTCATTTCTTGGCTTGTGCCTTTGTTCACCATCATATCCATTACCTTTCTAGGCATGTTAGCTATTTCTTCGGTATGTTCTTCCAGTGTCTTCTTTATATCCTTAATCTCTTCCTTCAGTTCTTTAAGTTGGTCCATGATATTTGTTTGGATAGTTTTGATTAGTTGTTCGATGTTCTGCATTGCTTCCTGGTTTTTATTTTCTTCATTGGACTGGTCCATGTTTTCCAGTTTCTCAGAGTCATTTGTATTTTTTTGTTGCCCTCTGGTCATCATATTATCTTGATGGGTTTTTTCAGTTGATTAGCTTTTCTCTATGCTCTAGAATTTTATTTAGCTATTGGTTCTGCGTGTTAGTTAAGTTTTCTCTTTGGCAGTTTTTCTTCTTCTTTTATTTCCTTGCTTCTTTCTATGTTCCCTTGAAGGCAAAATGTTAGGGCCAGAGGAATCAAAAGATGTAAGTAAGGGAGAAGGATTATAGTAATATTGATAAAAGTTAGAAGAGGGGCAAAATGAGACTTAATGAGATGAATATTTAACTTGTGTAGGCAGTGTAGAAAACTAGGAAAAAATATGGGGTTCATAAAATGGACTGGGAAAACAAATGGAGGAATATATATATAGTGATTTAGAAGGCTAGAATTATGAGGAGGGAGAGAAATAGTAAAGAAAAAGGTCTGAAAGGAAAAAGTTAATACTAATTAAAAAAAAAAAAAAAAAGAAACCAAAATAGATGGAATAGAAATTGACACCCTTAAGTTGTGCGCCTATGAAAAAATGTTCTCTCTAAGAGCCACAACAGAAAACAGAAGGCAGAATGATGCAGGAAGGATAAGCGATATTTTGTAATACAGAATCAATATATAGAGCGAGTGGGAAATTATTGTAAAAGAAGCCCAGCAAAGAAGCGACAAGTTGGCAGCACCTAATTAAAAAAAAAAAAAAATAGAAGGAAAAAGGAAGGGGGGAGGAAAGAGGAAAGAATAGCAAGAGACCAGAAAGAAACAGAGAGAAACCAAAGATCCACATAGGCAAGTAGTCAAACAGAGCTAAGGGGGGTCAATGATTCCCCTAGCGTCCACGTGGATTCTTCCTGCCTACTTGTGTTTATCAATCAATTTCCCCACAGGGTTCTATATGCAGGTCCTGAAGCAGCTTTTAGCTATTAAACTAAATTAAAAAGAATTTATTTTTCATTTTTTGAGGTGACCTCACTTTTTTTTTTTAATTTTTATTTTTTTAGCCAAATGCAGGACCCAAAATATTTCCTCCTCTAGACCAACCCCCTTACGAAATGGACCCTAGCTGGGCCCATGGAAATTAATCAAGCACGTCCCATTTTCCGGCCTCCCAGGTTAGCTGTAACTCTGTTGTTATTCAGTGAGGAGTGCTAAAGACGGCCGATTCCGCCCCTTTTGGAGCCGAGCTCGAGCGTCACCAGGCTGCTAAGTAAATCAGTTTGAGTGCAGATTCGCATCTGCTCTCAGCCTAATGCTGCTTCAGGTCGGCTTATCTGCTCCCCAAAGCTATGGGGCTGTGCAGGCAGCCAGATCGATATCTAAAAATAAAAAAATACCCTTCTCTGTCCTCCAATAGAACCCTCCCTCTTTTGGGAAGTGTCCCTTCTTCCTGGCTCCACAGTGGCCCGGGTCTTATCCCTTGGTGGCTAGGGAAATCAGCTTTGTTCCCCAACCAGAATCCCCCCTCCGGTTCACCAGGTACTGATTAGCTCATTTGTTCTGTTCACACAAGGTCCAAGGGGCACCAGGCAGCCAGATCTCCAGAAAATAAAACTTTTTCGCCCTGCTCGTGGCTCCAAATGGCCGTTTTATTTTATTTTATTTTATTTTTCCTCCCTAACTGCGGGGCTCAGCCGTCTGTGCCAACCACCACCGGGAGCCTTAAAACTCACGAATCTCTACTGTTCCGTCCACGTCGTCGATCCGCGCAGATAGATGTCCCAAGCTTCTCACTCCACACGTGCACAGCACAGACCCCCGGGCAGGACCCCGACCAAAATTGGCCTTGCTCTGGGAGCTTGCAGTGCGTGCCCTCCTACACTAACGCCATCTTGGCCCCTCTCCCCCCATAGGTTTTAATATGTTGTGTTCTCATTTTCAATAGTCTCAAGATATTTGCTGAATTCTCTTGCAATTTCTTCTTTGTACTGCTAATTATTTGAGAGTGTTCTTTAATATCCATATATTTATGTATATTCCCCCTTTCTGTACATTATTGATTTCCAGCTTCATTCCTTTATGATCAGAGAAAGTGTTTAGTATACTTTCAAATCTTTTAAAATTTATTTAGACTTGTCTCATGACCCAGCATATGGTCTGTCTTGGAGAAGGATCCATGATCACTTGAAAATAAGTCCCTATCTTATATTTGGTGTATTTTCCCCCAACCCATCCTACTTTTTAAAAATATTTTTATTACAGAGGTTGTTACCTTGCAAAACAGTCTTACACATGTGTAGAATTCCCATACAACACCCCTTCACCAACACACCACACCATGCCAGAACATTTGTTACAGATTATGAAATAATTTCATCAGACTTTTAGCACCAACCATGGTCTGTAGCATATATTTGGCACACTTTTTCCACACACCTCCATTATCAACACAGTTACATCTTTGGTATTGCAGCAAGAATATTATAGTATTATTGTTAACCACAGTCTATAGGTCACACCAATTGTAGTTCTTCCATGCTTCTCCACATTCCCACCACCCAGTAATAGTGATGTACATCTACTCTAAATTCACAGAAGGGCACTATTGCATTTGTACCCTCAACCACAATTCTCATACATCTCTGGGTTTACTGTGTTATTCAGTCCCTAGATTATTCTTTAGCTTTCTTTCAATTGACATTTACTTACTCAGACTACCATTTTCAGCCACAATTTCATTTATAAAACAGTTACTACTCACTATAATGTGTTACCATCAACTCTATCCATTTCCACACTTCACAGTCAAGTTAATTAAAGCATCTACATACATTAAGCATCAGTAGTTCATCTCAACCCTCCTCTTATCTCCTAATAACCTATACTCTAAGTTTTAACTCCACGTGTTTATTCTTCTTATTTATTTCATGCTAATGAAACCATACAATATTTGTCCTTTTGTGTCGGGCTTACTTTTCTTAGTATAATGTCTTCAAGATTCATCCATGTTATCACATGTGTCCCAATTTCATTTTTTCTTACTGCAGCATAGTATCCCATCATATGTATATATCACATTTTGTTTATCCATTCATTGGTTGATGGACACTTGGGTTGTTTCCATCTTTTGGCAATTGTAAATAACACCATTATGAACATCGCTGTGCAAATGTCTGTTCAAGTCATACTTTTTAGTTCTTCTGGATATATTCCTAATAGAGGGATTGCTGGGTCATATGCCAGTTCTATATTAGGTTCCTGAGGAACCGCCAAACTGTCTTCCACAGAGGCTGCACCATTTTACACTTCCACTAACAGTGAAAGAGTGTTCCTATTTCTCCACATCCTTTCCAGCACTTATTGTTGTCTGTTTTTTAAAAAAATAAAGGCCATTCTATGCATTGTTAGATGATATCTCATTGTTTTAATTTGCATTTCCCTAATAGCTAGTGATATGGAACATTTTTTCATGTGCTTTTTGGCCATTTATATTTCCTCTCTGGAGAAATGTCTATTCAAATCTTTTGCCCAATTTTTAATTGGATTGCTTGCTCTTTTATTGTTGAGTTGTGTGATATCTTTATATAGAATGGAAATCAAACCCTTATCAGATATGTGGGTCCCAAATATTTTCTTCCATTGAGTAGGCTGCTTTTTCACCTTCTTGATGAAGTCCTTTGAATCACAGAAGTGTTTATGTTGGAGAAGGTCCCATTTATCCATGTTTTCTTTCTTTGTTCGTGCTTTTAGTGTAAGGTTTAAGAATCCACCACCTAACACCAGGTCTTGAAGATGTTTCCCTTTATGTTCTTCTAGGAGCTTTATTGTACTTGCTTTTATATTTAAGTCTTTAATCCATTTTGAGTTAATTTTTGTATAAGGTGTGAGATAGTGGTCTTCTTTCTTTCTTTTGGCTATGGACATCAGTTCTACCAGCACCATTTCGTGAATAGACTGTTCTTTCCCAGCTGGGTTGGTTTGACAGGCTTGTAAAAAAACAGTTTGTCATAGAGGTGAGGGTCTGTTTCTGAACCATCAATTCAGTTCCATTGGTCTATGTGTCTATCTTTATCCAGGACCATGCTGTTTTTACCACTGAGCTAGGTAATATAATTTAAAGTCTGGAACTGAGAGTCTTCCAACTTCACTTTTCCTTTTTAAGATGTTTCTGGCTATTTCAGGCCTTTTATTCTTCCAGATAAATTTGATAATTCTGTTTTCCATTTTTTAAAAAAATGCTGGTTGAATTTTTATTGGGATTGCTTTGAATCTGTATATCAATTTGGGTAGAATTAACATTTTAATGATATTTAGTTTTCCAATCCATGAGCATGGAATGTTCTTCCAATTATTTAGGTCTTTTTAAGTTTCTTTTAGCAATGCATTATAGTTTTCTGAATAGAAGTGCTTTACATCCTTGGTTATGTTTATTCCTAAATATTTGATTCATTTAGTTGTTATTGTAAATGGAATTTTTTTCCTGACTTCCTCCTCAGATTGCACATTACTAGTGTATAAAAACACCACTGATTTTTGCATATTGACCTTGTATCCTGACACTTTACTGAAATCATTTATTAGCTCTAGCAGCTTTGTTGTAAAATTTTTGGGACTTTCTCTATATAAGATCATATCATCTGTGAATAGTGAAAGTTTTACTTCCTCCTTTCTGATTTTGATCCTTTTATTTGTTTTCCTTGCCTGATTGCTTCTTGCTAGAATTTCTAACACTATATTAAACAACAGTTGTGACAATGGTCATCATTGTCTTGTCCCTGATCTCTTTGGGAAAGCTTTCAGTCTTTCACCATTGAGTACAATGTTAGCTGTGGGTTTTTCATATATCGCTTTTATTATGTTGAGAAAATTTCTTTCAATTCCTATCATTTGTAGGATTTTTTATCAAGAAATGATGCTGTATTTTGTCAAATACCTTTTCTGTATCAATCAATAAGATCATGTGATTTTTCTGCTTTGATTTATTAATGTGGTGTATTATGCTGATTGATTTTCTTGTGTTGAAACAGTCTTGCATGCCTGGTATAAAACCCACTTGATCATGATGAATAATTCTTTTAATGTGATGTTGGATTCGATTAGCAACTATTTTATTGAGAATTTTTGCATCTATATTCATTAGAGAAATGAGTCTGAAATTTTCTTTACTTATAATATCTTTACCTGGCTTTGGTATTAGGATTATATTGGCTTCATAGAATGAGTTTGGTAGCATTCCTTCTTGTTCAATTTTTTGGAAGAGCTTGAGTAAGATTGGTAATAAATCTTCTTTGAATGCTTGGTAGAAATCACCTGTGAAAACATCTGGTCCTGAACTTTTCATTTTGTGGACCTGTTTGATGGCTGTTTCAATCTCTTTAATTATGATTGGTTTGTTGGGGTCTTCTGTTTCTTCTAGGGTCGTTGTTTGTATGTTCCTAGGAATTTTTCCATTTCCTCTACATTGTCTAGATTTTGGCATAACGTTGTTCATAGTATCTTTTTATTTTTTAAAGAATTTATTGAGAAATAGGGGGAAAGAATAGAGCTTGCTGAGAAATTGGAGAGAAGGCCAGAAATATGCACCAAGATTTGGTGCGGGCTCCTCCAGGCAGATAGAGCTCATAATATTCTCTTATGAGCTATCTTATTTCTGTGGGGTCAGTAGTAATGTTCCCGTTTTCATTTTTTATTTCATTTATTTGCATCTTCTTTCTCTTTTTTTCTAAGTCAGTCTAGCTAAGGGTTTGTTAATTTTGTTAACCTTCTCGAAGAACCAACTTTTGGTTTTGTTAATTCTCTCTATTGATTTTTTGTTCTCAATTTCATTTATTTTGGCTCTGATCTTTGTTATTTCATTCCTTCTACTTGCTTTGGAATTAGTTTGCTTTTCTTTTTCTAGTTCCTCCAGCTGTGTAATTAGGTCATTGGTTTTAGCTTTTTCTTCTTTTTTAATGTAAGCATTGAGGGCTATAAATTTTCCTCTCAACACTGCCTTCACTGCATCCCATATGTTCTGATATGTTGTATTCTCATTGTCATTTGTCTCGAGATATTTATTGATTTCTCTTGAAGTTTTTTCTTTGACCTCTGTGGCAGTTTGATGTAATTATGAATTCCAAAAATATAATTGAATAATGCTTGTAAACTGATCTGTTAATCTGGGCATGATTAGGTTAGGATTAGGGCATTGAGCCCCACCCCTTGGTGGGTGGGGAATCGAATATAAAGGGCAAGGCAAAGGATGGTTGAAGCAGTGTTTTGAGAAGCAGGCCCCAGGAGAAGAGAAGCAAGCCGTTCGCCTGATCGCCCACAGCTGACCTTGTGGAGGAAACAGGAGCTAATCCCGGAGAGAAATGCAGTCCCAGGAAGAGAGGAACCCCAGAAGCCTGAACCCTTGCAAACGCCGGCAACTGTCTTGCTCTAACATGTGGCAATGGACTTTGGTGAGAGAAGAAACTTAACGCTTTATGGCCTGGTATCTGTGGACTTCTACCCCAAATAAATACCCTTTATAAAAACCAACCCATTTTTGGTATTTCATATTAGCACCCCTTTGGCTGACTAATACAACCCCCCTGATTATTTAAGACTGTGTTGTTTAATTTCCATGTTATAAATGAATTTTCCCTTTTTCTGCTGTTTTTTGATTTCCAACTTTATTCCTATTATGATCAAAGAAAGTGCTTTGTATAATTTCGATTTTGTTGAACTTATTGAGATCTGGTTTGTGACCCAACATATTATCTATCCTGGAGAAAGATCTATGAGCACTTGAAAAGAATGTATATTCTGCTGTTTTTGGGGTGCAATGTTCTGTATATGTCTATTAGGTTTAGTTCATTTATCATATTATTCAAGCACTCTCTTTCTTTATTGATTCTTTGCCCAGATTTTCTATCCAATGCTGAGAGTAGTGTATTGAAGTCTCCAACTATTATTGCAGAGATGTCTATTTTTCCCTTCTGTTTTGACAGTGTTTGCCTCATGTGTCTTGAGGCATCCTGGTTAGGTGCATATACATTTATGATTGTTATTTCTTCCTAGTGAATCATTCCTTTTATTAATATGTAATATCCTTCCTTGCCTCTAATAACAGTATTGCTTTTAAAGTCTATATCATCTGATATAAGTATAGCTACCCCAGCTTTTCTTGGGTTACTGTATGCATGGAATATCCTTTTCCAACCTTTCACTTTCAATCTATTGATATCCTTGTGTCTAAGGTGAGTCTTTTGCAGGCAGCATATAGAAGGCTTATATTTTCTTATCCATTCCTCCAGTCTGTGTTTTTTGATTGGGGAGTTTAATATATTGACATTCAATGTTATTACTCTAAAGGCAGTTCTTATTTCATCATTTTGATCTTTGAGTTTTATCTGTCATTTTATTTTGGACACTTTTAGTTACTGTTACTGATATAGTCATCATTTCTAGACTCTCGTTCAATCCTTTCTCTTCAGTCTTTTTTTTTCAGGCTGTAACACTCCTTTTGGTATTTCCTGCAAAGACGAGCTTTTTGTTATAAACTCTCTCAGTTTCTGTTTATCTGTGAATATTCTAAATTGGCCCTAATTTTTGAAAGATAATCTTGCTGGATATAAAATTCTTGGCTGGCAGTTTTCCTCTTGCAGTATCTTAAATATATCATACCATTGTCTTCTTGCCCCTATGGTTTCTGATGAGAAATCTGTACTTAATCTTATTGGGTACCCCTTATATGTTATGCATTGTTTTTCTTTTGCTGCTCTCAGAATTCTCTCTTTGTCTTTGGCATTTGCCACTCTGATTTGTATGTGCCTCAGAGTTGGTCTATTCATAGTTTTTCGGATGGGAGTACGTTGTCCTTCTTGGACATGGATATCTATGTCCTTCAATAAGGTTGGGAAATTTTCTACCATTATTTCTTCAAAAATTACTTCTGCCCCTTTTCCCTTCTCTTATCCTTCTGGGACACTCATGACACATATGTTTGCACGTCTCTTGCTGCCATTTAGTTCCCTGAGACCCTGTTCAATTTTTTCTATTCTTTTCTTCTTCTGTTCTTTTGTATGTTTGCTTTTGGGAGCCATGTCTTTGAGTTCATCAATCCTTTCTTCTGCTTCCTCAAATCTGCTTTTATATGCCTCCAGTGTATTTTTAATTTCATTTATTGCAACTATCATTCCCATAATGTCTGCTATTTTTCTATATATGCTTTAAAATTCTTCTTTTTGTTCATCCAATATATTCTTAATATCCTTAATCTCTTTAGCCATCTCACTGAATGTATTAAGGAGATTTGTTTGAACATTTATGATTAGTTGTCTCAATTCCTTTATGTCATCTGTAAGCTTATCTTGTTCCCTTAACTGGGCCATACTTTCCTATCTCTTGGTATGGTTTGTGATTTTTTTATTGGTGTCTTCATGTCAGACTTCCTAGATGTATTTATCTGGGTGCATTTTCTTCCCTTAGTTTAGGGCTTTTTTTGGTCTCTTCTCCCTTGCTAGTTGTGTAATAGGAGCCAAGTATGTAGTTGGTGCTGTAAGCTATGGAGGCTGAAGTTGCCCACATTGCCCCAGGAATTGATAAAGCTTCTCCCACCTTTCTTCTGTCAGGGATAGGGTCAGAGCTGCAGTCGTGTATAATAATACAAGTTGGACTTACACATCCTGGAGCCTTGCCACCAACCATAGACCACAGTTCACACTGTAGACCACACTCTCTCCCACTCAGTTCTGAGTGGTGTGTGCTGATTTAAAATGGCCTACATCCGTTGCCACAACCGTACTCAGGACAACCTCCAACTCCCAAAGAAGCCCCTGTATTTCAACTGCTCATCCCCTCCCTACCCAAAAAACTGTGTTGGATGTGGTGGGAGGTGTGGGAGGTGGGCAACATGGGAATCCGAGTGGGTTCCGTATAATATTTTAGGTAATCTAAGCACCTCTTAAAATATATGTATATATATATATATATATATAAAATAACATTTTTGTAAGCAAATACACATATATGCATATATATTTATATATCATTTTACAAATGTTTGTATGTATTGTGAGAATTTTGATTTTTACCCATAATAAAAAATAATAATAATAATAATAATACAAGTTGGGCAGGACAAGACTGTCTGTAGTTGCCCAGAGAGACTGATAAATCTTCACACCCCTTCCTCTCCTCCCATGGGCAGGTATGGAGTTATAGCTGTGGGCAGCAATCTATGCCATGTGGATCCAAAATGACCAGCTACTCAGGTAAACTGACATAGCACCAGACCCCCTCCGTGCTGGGGGTGGGAACTGACCCTCTGGAGTGCCCAACAATCTAATCTGTGTGGAGTAAATACAACTGCAGTTGCCCTGAGAAGCTGAGGGAATACTTTCCCTTCTGCCCTTTAGAGGTGGAAATGAAATGACCAAAGCCCAACAGTTCAGTCCCTGGAGACTCAAAGTGCCTACCATTGTGCAGAGTGGCTGAGGAATCACCAGCCCCCTCCTATCCTATTGGGTGGTGGGGGTGGTTCTACGGGTGCCCAAAAGTTCAGTCCCTTTAGGCTGAGAAAGCTGCCATTGCCCGGAGAGGCAGAGGAAACTCCAGCCCCCTCCTATTCTATTAAGGCATGAGGTTGTACCCACAGGCACCCAACAGTTCAGTCCCTGTAGGCCAAAACTACCTGCTATTGTCCAGAGAGGCTGTGGGAACACCAGCCTCCACCTATCTTATTGGGTGTGGGGGTGGATCCATAAGCATCCAACAGTTCAGTCCATGCAGGCTGAAAGTCTACTATTGTCCAGAAAGGCCGTGGAAACACCAGTTTCCTCTTTTCCTATTGGGGGATGAGGGTGGATCCACAAGTACCTACCAGTCTAGGCTGTGTGAGCCAAAAGCACCTGCAGTTACCTAGAGAGGCTGGGTAAACACAGTCCATCTCTTGTCCTGTTGGGGATGGGCGTGGAGCCACACGTGCCCAATGGTTGGGTTTGTGTGGGTGGAAAGCACTGCAGTTGCCCTGAAAAGCCAAGGGAACACCAGCCCCCTCCTATCCTATGGGGGCAGAGGTGGAGATGGACTGGAAGGCACTTAACAAACAGTTCATGTGGGCTAAAAACTTCTGCTATTGCCCAGAGAGGCCGAGGATACCCAGCACCTCAGCTATCCCATAGGGGTGAGGGCATGCAGCCCCAGGTGACTGACTATTCAGTCTGTGGTGGCAGAGAGTATTTACAGTTGCCTGGAGAGACTGGTGCAGGTCCTGCCAGCTTCCTCTCTGCTGGAGGTGGGGCTGGAGCCTAGGTTAGGACTGCAGTTCAGTCTTGGTGGAAAGAAGCCAGTCCCTAACCTCACTGGCTTTTCAGTCAGACAGGCTTTCCCTCATGCTGGGGACGGAGTCAAAATGGTGGCTACCGGACTCTTTTCAACGTGGACAGCCTCAAACCCTAGCTGTTTCTAGGATTATAGTTTAGCCAGCCGAGTACACTAATCAGTAGCTGATGGTGGACAATTTTCTCTTCCTCCACCATTTATGGGTAATGGAGCTTCTAACTCCAGCCACAGAATAACTCCTGAGGGGTCTTGCACATCTAGAGTAGGTTCAGCATTGGCATCTGCAGTGTGACTTGGAGTTTCCCAGAAAGATTGTGCAGGTCCCCCTAGCATCCTCTCTGCCAAAGGTAGGACTGGGGTTTAGGTTAGACCTGCAATCTGATCTTGGTGGAAAGAAGCCGGTCCTTAACAGCCCTGTGATTTTCAATCAGCCCCGCTTTCCCACAGGCTGGGGGCAGGGTCAAAATGGCAGCTCCTGGCCTCCTTCTGACCTGGACAGTCTCAAATTTTAGTTGTTTCTAGGATTATAAGTTAGCTCACCAAATTCACCAATCAGTAGCTGAAATCGGTGCCACACAGTGTCTTCCTACCCCATTTTTTGGGAAATGGAGCTTCCAACTCCAGCCACAGAATAGCTCCCAAGGCAGCTTGCACCACGGACACTGACCTCCGTGGCATGGAGGGCTCTACTAGCTAATCCTTTCTGCAGATGGGCAATCTTCTCCTTCCATACTTTCAAGGATGTTGCAAGATACTCTTCTGTATCTTTCTGTCCCCTGAACAGGTGCTCTAGGTAGCTCTGGGTGATTACCAACTGCCCTGCAGCATAAGCTGACTTCAGGAGCTCCTCACTCTGCCACCATATTGTCTTCCCCCCTCTCCTGCCCTTTTTTGTTTGTTGTTTGTATGTAAAATCATTTTCCAACTATTGACTTGCAACCACCTCACATTCTTGATTTTATGGTGAGTTTCTGTAGACAGTATATAGTTGGGTCTTATTTCCTCATCCATTCTGTCAAGCTGTGACTCTTGTTTGGAGAGTTTAGTCCATTAACATTTAATGCTATTACTGTTAAGACAATACTTACATTATCCTTTTTTTCTTTAGGTTTGTATATGTCATATTTTGTTCTTATCTCTATTTTTATCTTTTCTGTTATTCTTACTAGTAATTTTCCTTTCTATACTCTCCTTCAACACTCTCTCTCCTCTTTTTTACCTGCCAGCCTGCAGAACTCCCTTTAATATTTCTTGAAGAACAAGTTTCTTGTTGTCAAACTCTCTTAATTTCTGTTTATCTGTGAATATTTTAAATATTCCTTTATTTTTGAATGCCAGCTTTGCTAGATACAGAGTTCTGGGCTGGCAGGTATTTTTCTTTTAGCACCTTAACTATGTCATACCATTGCCTTCTTGCCTCAATGTTTTCAAATGAGAAATCAGCTCTTAATCTTATTGAGCTTTCCTTGTATGTGATTGATCTCTTTTCTCTTGCTGCTTTCAGTATTCTCTCTTTGTCGTGAGCATTTGACAATTTGGTAAGTATATATCTAGGGGCAGCCCTGTTAGGATTTATACTGTTTGGAGTGTGCTGTGCTTCCTGGACATGTACATCCATGTCCTTCAAAAGAGTTGGGAATTTTTCCACCATTATTTCCCCCAACACTCCTTCAGTCCCCTTTCCTTTCTTTTCTCCCTCTGGGATGCTTATAATTCGTATGATTGTGCATTCCAGATAGTCATTCAATTCCTCAAGTCCCTACTGAATTTTTCTATCTCTTTATCTCTGTTCTACTCTCTATGTGATTTCAAATGTATTATCTTTGATGTCACTAATTCTTTTCTCAGTTTGTTCAAATCTGCTGTTATGTCCTTCTAGCGTATTTTTTATTTCCTCCACTTTGCCAATCTTCACCATCAGATCTGTTATCTTTTAATGTATGTTTACAATTTCTTCTGTATGTTCTCCCAGTGTCTTCTTAATATTCTTTATCTCTTCCTTCACTTCATTAAGTTGATTCATGACATTTATTTGGATGTCCTTGATTAGTTGTTCTGCAGTCTGCATCGTCTCCTGCTTTTTAAAATTTGTTCATTAGACTTGTACATGTCTTCCTGTATCTTAGTATGGCTTGTAATTTTTTGCTGGTATCTAGGCATCTGTTTATCTTGATGGGCTTATTCAGATGGTTAGCTTCTTTTTCACTCTAGGGTTTTGTTTTGTGTTAAGTTTCCTCTTTGACACTTGGTTTCACTTATTCTATATCCTTGTAGTTGTCTGATTTTCTGTTTTTCATTTGGCCACTTGGTCTCTTTGGCCCTCTTCCTTATGGAGGGTGCACAGCATCCTCCCTGTCTGCAGATACCCAAAGCAGCTCCCTCAGATAGCTTTTTTACCTTCCTCTGTTGTTTTTGTTAGAGAATTGAGTCCTGCCTTTCTACCCCAATGCATCTTCCCAGAATTCCTCTATCCTAATTTTGAAGAACTGTTTGCCAGATAAGGAATTCTTGGCTGGCAGACTTTCTCTTTCAGAACCTTAAATATATCATACCACTGCCTTCTCACCTCTATGTTTTCTGATGAGAAATCTGCACAGTCTTACTGGATGTCCTTTGTATGTGACAAATTGTTTTTCTTTTGCTGCTTTCAGCATCCTCTCTTTTCTCTCTAGCATTTGACATTCTGAATAGTAGATCTCTCAGAGTAGGTCCACTCAGATATATTCTGTACGTGTGCATTGTCCTTGTTGGATATTGATATTTATGTCTTTCATAAGGTTTGAGAAGTTTTGGGTCATTATTTCCTCAAATATTTTTCTGCCCCTTTTCTGTTGTCTTCTCCTTCTCAGACACCTTAAACACATATGCTTGTGCATGTAACACTGCCCATTCAATTCCATGAGATTCTGTTCCATTTTTTTCCATTCTCTTCTCTTTGTCTTCTCCTGTCTTTTCAAATTCAGATGCCTTGTTCTCAAATTCACTTATTCTGTACTTAACCAATTCAAACATGCTATTTTATGCCTATAATTTTTTTTAAAATTGCATCCATTGTGTCTTTTATGCTCTGTTATTTTACTTTGCAGGCTTTCAAATTTCTCCTTATGCTCAGCCAATGTCTTCTCAATATTCTTTATCTCTTTAACCATATTTTTCTTCAACTCCTTGAATTGATTTAGGAAATTTGTTTGAACATCATTAATTGTCTTAAATCTTGTGTGCCATCAGGATTTTTGGTTTGGTCCTTTGGGTGGGCCATATCTTCCTGTTTCTTAGTATGGCTTTTATTTTTTTGCTGATATCTAGGCATCTGATTATGTTGGTGAATTTACTCTGATGGTCAATTTTTCTCTTTTCCCTAGTGGTTTTGTTTCACAGCTCTTCTTTGATTTTTGGTTCAACTTACTAAAAACCTTTAAGATTGCCCAGTTTATTTTACCAAAATACAGCTAGATCCAAAAGTGCCTGTACATTAGAGACTCCAAAAAGCTTTTTTACTTATTGCAGTATCCTGTCCTGCTAACAGATGTCATTCTTCAGCAGACCTTTCAATGGAGGTGTCTCTTTCAATCTACACTCACTGTTGATTCTAGTCTGGCCAGAGCTGAGAATCAAAATGGGCTCCACTAGCCAAACTCACTAAATAGATTCCATCCTCCACCCTCTGCTGCACATTCTCTCCTCCCAGGAAGGAAGACCTATGTACCCTCTCAGTTGGACACACTGAGCCACAGGTTTTATCCAGGCTGCTCACCTTGAGGATGGGGGATGTGTGCTTTTCCCAGCCATGGGAGCTAATAACTTAGGTTTACAATTTAGCCTCTTCATCTTTCTGTTCCTCTCCCTCCTGGATGATGCACAATACTTTCTTGGTCTTCAGATTCTTAAAGCAGTTCCCTCAGACAGCATTTTCCCTTCCTCCATTGTTTTTGTATGAGAGTTGAGCACTGCTACCCTACTCCAGTGCCATCTTCCCAGAAGTTTACCTAATTCTTAATGTTAATGTTTTTTTTTTTTTTTTTCTGTATCCCTTTGCATTGGATGTCGAATAAAGGTGAAAGTTTGGCAGAAAAGTTACATTTTATTGTCAATAGCAATTTTATAACTGGTGACAATCAAAAGACAAATGTTGTGGGAAGGCTAATTTTAGCCAGAAATAAGAAGATTTTCAAATCAAAGTGCCACTTTCAAGTGACTGGTTTTGAGATACAAAGTCCCCCAAAACAGGCAGGATCCAATAAAGTATTGACCCAAGAAGGAGCCTAAAACATGGTTAAGTATGGAGGAAAAGGGCTAAAGCATCTTTTCTGAAGGGTAATGGGAGGCCAATGAGTTGCAATGTAATCAAGCTGGGAAGATCCAGAACAGAGTAGAAATTAGAGTATAAGGTGTATCATAGCATATAGTCCAGCATAGAGGTGTTAAGAAACAAGAAGATATTTACAGTTCATTTTTGCTTGAGGGGTAGGTTGCTGTATAGTAAAAGGGCAACAGTCACAGATTAAAGGCTTAGGCAGTGAAACACTCACTAGAATGTATGCAGTTAGTGGAAGTTTGTGTTAACTGACCTAATATTCTCATTCAATTTTAGTAATTTTTGAAAATTAATGTTCTGTTAAAAATAGGTGCTTAGCAAGCTTATCTTATTAATCTCTGACTTGATATTTTCATTTCTAAATTGATAATAGATCCTACTTCATGGGATTGATATGAGGATTGAATTAAGGAAAATTTAGTGTCATGAAACATTTAGCATGGAACTTGGAACAAAATAATTGCTCAAGAAATATAGCTATTGTTATGAAAATTCTTAAAATATATTTTCTTAGAACTAGTCTTTCTTGATAGAAAATGATATTTCTTTTTTGTCCCTTGCAAGTTGTGGAGCTAATTTTCTAAATTATTGACATGACTTATAGTAAACATTTTACCAAATTATTGATGCTTGATGCAAATATTTCAATTCTTCTTATAATTTTTTTTAGGAGATACTAAGGATTGAACCCAGGACCTCATACATGGGAAGCAGGTACTCACCCACTGTGCTACATCCACTCCCCAATAAGAGTTGGTGTTTTTCATTTGTTTGTTTTTAGGAGATACTGTGGATCAAACCTGGGACCTCTTACATGGGAAGCTGGTACTCAACTACTTAAGCTTCACCTGCTCCCTATAATGGGTTTTTGACATGATTTCAATAACAATAACTTTTACATTTGTCCATAATTTAAATTTGAATGAAATAAAGTTTGTATTGCATTTCTAATTACTTTGTATGTCATTCTTCCTTATTTTTATTAAGGCATGTCTCTGAGTTTTTTGGGATACAATGGAATCAAATTAATGAAATATACCCAACTTATTGAACTTAAATTATAGGCTATACAACTATAAATCATTATATATTATTTTTTTTCTCTTTTACTTTATTTTGTACATTTAATAATTGAAAATATAAACAATTAAAAACTAAAAAGTAAACACAGATGAATAAATATATACATTTCTAAATTAAATGTAATGGATACATATAAATATTTTTTTT
>JAKSZT010054503.1:3274912-3291244 GCA_026826555.1 Tolypeutes matacus
TCCTACCCTACAGCTCAATGGACTCATCCAAGTCACCTGGTGAGGAGACAACGATGGGAAATGGCCATCCCAGGGAATGGAGAGGGCCTGCATCTGCAGGCAGGATCATCCCACCCACCATATCCATGGGATATAAGCCCTCTTTCACTTGGAGTTGGAGTGGACATCACCATCCCAGTCGCCTCTGGATTGGGGGAAGAACTATGGACTAGAGTGGACTTGATGGTATTCTCTTGCTCACATATGGTGATTCTTGCAATGCAAGAAATTATAACAATGAGGTGGAGCCAGTGGCCACTTGACAGTTTTTTGGGTAGGGAGGGGATGAGCAGTTGAAATACAGGGGCTTCTTTGGGAGTTGGAGGTTGTCCTGAGTACTGTTGTGGCAATGGATGTAGGCCATTTTAAATCAGCACACACCACTCAGAACTGAGTGGGAGAGAGTGTGGTCTACAGTGTGAACTGTGGTCTATGGTTGGTGGCAAGGCTCCAGGAGGTGTAAGTTCATTGAGGTTGGTGGGCCACACTATGGGAGATGTTTGTGTTGGATGTGGTGGGAGGTGTGGGAGGTGGGCAACATGGGAATCCGAGTGGGTTCCGTATAATATTTTAGGTAATCTAAGCACCTCTTAAAATATATGTATATATATATATAAAAAATAACATTTTTCTAAGCAAATACACATATATCCATATATATTTATATATCATTTTACAAATGTTTGTATATATTGTGAGAATTTTGATTTTTACCCATAATAAAAAAAAAAAAAAAAATTCCCTATGGGAGATGTTCAAACTCTTCCACTTTTCTCAACCTGCCCTTCATTGTTTGCTGCTCCCTATTCTGAGCAAATGGCTCTATATTTCACTTTATAGAGAAGTTTGAAGTCATGCACTATGAGCTGTCTCACATTTCTTAGGATCTCTTTTGCTCCCCTCCTGTCTTAAAAGAGAGTATCTCTATTCTTTTTCAGGGTTAATATTCCATTTATGCCCTTGATTAATTGAAGAGATAGCAAAAAATTAAAATGTTTTTTTCTCTCTTCCTTACATCTTTATAGAGCTCATTTTCCATTTGGATTGTTGGGATTGCTAGTTATAATGACAGTGTTAATTTGGATTTGACAGGGGCCACAACTTGAAGAAAGAGTTCCTGAAAAAGAAACCAGTAAAAAGAAATGCAGGAAGAAGAGAGATAGATGGCCAGAGAGGAAAAGAAAGACAGAGAAAAATAGATACACACACACACACATGCACACACATGCACACACACACAGAAACCAGATGATACTGTTTAAGCTCCCTTGGCTCTTGCTTAGACAAAAGACATATATCCTTAGACTTTTAATTTATATGGGATTATATATTTCATCATTTTTTTTTTCTTAAGCTAAGTTGAGTTGGGTTTCTATCACTTGCAACCTGTTGAGTCCTGAATAATATTCCTTCTATGGTGTCCCCTGAGGCAATCCTGTAACTCTAGGAACCACACTGAAAATCACTGCTCTTGAGCATAGTTTTCAAAACCATTTTTTAGGAGATCAGGAAAGCTTGAACATGTTTTCAGAAAAGGGAGAAAGAACCTTTGGGAAAGAGAGTTGTTTGATGGACAAAGTCAGAAGAAATATGCTCAAGGACATAGTTGGGCAGTTAACCTTAGAAATGACATGGAAAATCTGAATCAGAGAGGGAGATGAGAACTCTTTCTGGATCTATTGAGTCTAATTGAACCAATTTTGTTTACATGCCTCTTCCAAAGCCAAAAATTGTGTCTAGGTACATGAAAGATTCTAGCAGGACAGACCGAAGGCATAAGCCCCTAAATCCATGGGTAAGGACTACAGGAACCACAGGAATAAAGAAGAGATGCCATGACTAGAATAAAAACAAAACCAAACAAGAAATGTTGGGCAAGACAAGTGAACAGATATTTTTTCCAAAGAGTGAAATTGTGCGTACGATGGTAGGGGTGGCAACTAGGAAAAATTCTGACCCACACTTATCCTGCTTCAACCAGAGCAGCTTTGTTTTTTTTTCTGTGTGTTTATTAGTGTGATATACACATTTTTTTGTCATAAGATTTCATTTGAAGAAAGTATTCCAATGCATCAAAGGTTTGAAAACCAATGTCCTACATATGAGGTCAGCAAACATTTTTTGTAACAGGTCAGGCAGTAAATGTTTTAGGCTTTGCAGTCCATATGGTCTCTGCAGCTATTCAACTCTCCGTTTGTACTGTGAGAAGAGTCAAGAGACAATATGTAAACAAATGGGTGTGGCCATGTGCCAATAAAACTTCATTTACAAAAACAGGAAATGGGCTAGATTTGGCCTGGGTGCTGTAGTTTGTCAAGCCCCATCTTAGAAGAATAGCAGTGATCGTGATTGAAAAAGCCAAGGAATTTTCTTAATGCTCATCTTCCTTGATCAGGAACTTGGAAATAGTCCAGGTTACAGAAAAAAGGAACAGTTATTAAAGCAGCGATTCTCAACTTAATTTTTAGACCTGCACAACTGCAGTGATTTCTTATTTTATTTTCAGTCTATCAACACCAACAAAGAAGATTTGTCAAGTAATGTTACCCAGAATTTGATATATACACCACTAGAATTTCATGAAATGATTTCAGGTATCATAAGGATAAACTTAAAAAAAAATTAATAGTTATACTACCGTTTGAAATCAATGTTTGAACAAATATCATTGCTTATGATGGCATTAAGTTTAAAAAGTGGTTTAATCTAAAGAAAACAATACAAATGGCACAAAATAATTAGAAATCGGGAAAAATTGTTAAAGAGAATTACTCTTAGTTGTTTGTACTCTAATATCTTAAAAGTTTTTTGTGTATGATTTTTCAAATTATACATGTACTCTTTTATTTATTTATTTATTTATTTTTTTATTATGGGTAAAAATCAAAATTCTCACAATACATACAAACATTTGTAAAATGATATATAAATATATATGCATATATGTGTATTTGCTTACAAAAATGTTATTTATATATATATATATACATATATTTTAAGAGGTGCTTAGATTACCTAAAATATTACACGGAACCCACTGGGATTCCCATGTTGCCCACCTCCCACACCTCCCACCACATCCCACACAAACATCTCCCACAGTGTGGCCCACCAACCTCAATGAACTTACACATCCTGGAGCCTTGCCATGTACTCTTTTTACTTCCTCCATGCCTCACCCCTTCCCCAACCAAGAAATTTCAATATATCTTTCTAGGGGGTAGGCTTCCCCATTTTATCCCACTTTGAGAATCACTCCAGTAAAGAGTATGCCTTGCTGATTTTTTTTTTTTTGACTATTTGGGACCTATGATGTTTGATTTCTTTCCAATTTCTCTTTATGTTAATGCAAATGTTTATCTTGTAACTAAACCACCTTTGCATATTGAAAGCAGATAACTTGTTTTCGAAGTTTCACAGGTCTGTAGCCAGAAGGGAACCTTACCTCAAGACAAACTGCATGCCTATAACTGATTTCTATGAGATTTTGCACTTAACATTGTTACTAGAATGATTTAAGATTTTTGGAATATTGTGATGCAATGAAAGTATTTTACATATGGAATGAACATGTCTTTTTGGGATTCAGTGAGTGGAATGTGACAGTTAAAGTTATTTTATGAATCCCATAAAGATTATGCTCTTAAGCTTAATCTTTGATTGTTTTAGATTCACTTTAGATTATGTGATTTGATTGCCTTTGATTGGACTAGGTTAGTGAGGCATGACTCAGGTTGAGTCTCCAACAACTTACTAGAGCTTTATATAAACAGAGGCACACAGGAAGAGGGATTTTCTCTTTTTGATCCTGCCATGAGAGAGGACTCGAGGATTGCTTAAGGACAAAGCTCCCAAGAGGCTGGGCCCAAAGAGCAATTCAAGGCTGAGGAGATGAGCCCTACCATTTTGCTTGATCATCACGTGGCAGGATGCTAAGATCAACAGCAACAGACTTTGGTGAAAAAGCATCTCTGAAAGTGCCTTGATTTGGACATTTTATGGCTTTTACCTAATATATTCCCTACTATAAAAGCCAACTGATTTCTGGTAGTTTGTATCTGCAGCCCTGTGGCAAACTAAGACAATAGTCTCTCTATATAATGGAATGTTTTGTGACCATTAAAATGATGGTTTACAATGGACTTTAGATTTTATTCATTCATTTATATAACAAATATTAGATAATGTTTTCTACATGCCAGGCACTCCTTCAGGTGCTGAGAAAACAGAGATGAATATAAAAGACACAGTGGGATACCATCATGAAACTTATGTTAGAGATAGGAATTCAGAAATTAAGCAGCCAAATGGAGGCATCCTGAGTGCTTGGGCAATAAATGAGGGCTGATGTGGACATTTAACCACATCTAGGGGTAAAAGGAAAATTATTGGCAGTAGTGATGATTAAGCATGTCCTAAAATGTATGGTAAGACAGTGGATTTCAAAATTTTTGGTCTCATGCTCCTTTTACATTCTTTTTTTTTTGTATTCTTTGCTGTGTTTATTTATTAAAACTGTCCAAAGTTTTTTTCTTTTTTTGCTTATTTATTTATTTATTTTATATTTTAAAAGATGCTTAGATTACATAAATGTTACACAAAAATTACAAGGATTCCCATGTTCCCCACATCCCACACTTCCCATAACCTCCCACATAAACATCTTTCATTAGTGTGGCACATCACCTGCAATGGATATACACATCTTGGGGCTTTGCCACTAACCATGGACCATAGTTCACATTGTAGACCACACTCTCTCCCACACAGTTCTGCATGTTATATGCTGATGTAAAATGGCCTGTATCTGTCATTGTAATGTCACTCAGGATAATTCCCAAGTCCGGAAAAAGCACCTGTATTACAACTGGTTTTCCCTCTCCCTGCTCCGAAAGCATCCAGTGGCCACTGGCTCCACCTCAATGTTGTAATTTCTTCCATCGCTTGAATCACAATAGGTCTACAATAGAATACCAGCAAGTCCACTCTAGTCTGTAGCTCTTCCCCCAATCCTGAGGAATCTGAGATGGTGATATCCACTCCACCTCCAAGTGAGAGGGGGCTTATATACCATGGATAAGAAGAATGGGATTATCCTGCCTGCAGCTGCAGACTCTCTCCATTCCCTGGATGGCCGTGGCCTATCATCGTCTCCTTGCCAGGTGACAGGTGAGTCCATTGAGCTGTAGGGTAGGAGTTGCAGCTCCACTGAGATTCCAGGCACAGCTGGCACATAGGTAGGCCAGAGGCTCCAGTCTCTGGAAGTACACCTAAAAACTCCTGTATCACAGATAGGTTTGAATAGAATGGACTGATGGACCATGTGCAGGGAGGACTTATTTGAGTCCAACTCTGTCATTCTCAGGAGCACAGATTCCAAAGTAGAGCCCACTGATAAGGCATCAATCTCTGGGGCTCTCCCCCCTTACATAGGACCTAGGTGTCTCCAGAGCCCCCAGGAGCCCCTCTGTGTGGGGTGATATACACTTTGGTGTTCTATGAGATCCTACTGAGGTGTGCATAAGCGTTACCTCTGGGATGACCTCCCGAATCTCTTTGAAGTCTCTTAGCCACATGAACTCATTTGTCTTTACCTTTTCCCCCTTTTATTCAAGGTCTTTTTCCAGTCATGTTGCCAGTTGGCACTTGGTATTAATCCCTCGTTGCCAGAGAGGCTCATCCCCGGGAGTCATGTCCCACATTGGGGAGAAGGTAATGCATTCATATGCTGAGTTTGGCTTAGAGAGAGGCCACATTTGAGCAACAAGGAGGCTCTCAGGTGGCAACCCTTAGACACCCCATAACAGTAAGCTAAGTTTCAGTTACAAGAGCAAAGACTTGTAAGGCTAGTCATCAATAACAACAACCCATTAGTGGACCATCCTCCTTTGCCAGACACTGCCCCTGCACTCAGGGGACTGTTGCTGCTCCGCTGGAGAATGTGGCAGAGTGCTCAAGGCTGGGAATTCAGTATTCTCTCATTTATTGAGTGATTCTCCACCCACTGTGACCATACCCCACCCCTTGATCATTTGAACAATTTTATATATCTTTCATGTATATTCAGGTGAACTTCCTCCCATGAAATCCCCATCCTAACACCCCCCCAAAATGATCCTCTCCTGCCCCTGTTGTAAACCATCTGTGACCTAAATCTTCCTTGAAGATGAAGCCCATATAATAGCCAAATATAATTAATAGGAAAATGAAATTATAATAAGTTTAAATGTAAGAGATTAAAATACATGGAAACTTAAAAAAACACTAAAAATAAAATTAAATTAAAGGATTAGGATGTTCAAAAAATGGGAAATTTTTTTTTTAATTTTAATAAACATTTTTCCTTTTATCACTGCATTATTGGGTGTCCAGTCTGTACCATGGCACCTTCCCCCTCTCACTCCCCAGTGTCTCCCAAATTTTCATTTAATTTTCAAAGAAGTTTTAGGTCACAGCAAAGTCACATACAGAATTCTAGAGACTCTCATATACCCAAACTTCTTTTTTTTTTTTTCTTTTTTTTTTTTTTAATTATGGGTAAAAATCAAAATTCTCACAATACATACAAACATTTGTAAAATGATATATAAATATATATGCATATAAGTGTATTTGCTTACAAAAATGTTATTTATATATATATATATATACATATATTTTAAGAGGTGCTTAGATTACCTAAAATCCCCCTTTCCTCACTCCATATTAAAACCTTTTTGTATGTGGATGGTAGCATTGTTATGACTGTTATACAGATAGTGAAACATAGCTACTAAACATTGTCAATGGTTTACAGTATAGTTTACAATTTAGATGGTAGAGTTTAATAGTTTTTGATGAAAATTTACCATGTCCTGTGTCCATCACTGTCAGGTAATGAAAAACATTTCCCCTGACCAATAAATACCCCCTGTTTGATCTTTTCTGTTCCTTACTCCCCATCCCCCTGGGGCACATGACACCCCCCATCTTGACTCATTGGATGACAATATTCATAGTTACATGCAACAAGAGGTCTTGACATGCTGATTGTCCTCCTCTATTAAGATCCACCCTTGCTCTTAAGAGACACCTACCTGTATGTTTCTACGTGCACCAGTCCTCCCAAAGATGTGTGTCCATCTCCTTCCCACTCACCGTGTGGGTCTCCACTCCCCGACACAACACCTTATGACAGGATGAACACTCACACACTCTCCAGAAGCCTACTCCAGATGCACCCCATCCTGAAATCCCCCCAACCTACACCCTAAACCAGTAAAAATCAACACTGTATTTTTAAGGAACTGGAAAAACTAACTACAAAATATATTTGGAAAGGTAAGAGGCTCCAAATTGCCAAAGATATATTGAAAAAGAAAAATGAATTTGGAGATATCACATTACCTGACTTTAAAACATACTACAAAACTACAGTGCTCAAAACTGCATGGTATTGGCACAAGGATAGACATACTGACCAATGGAACCGAATTGAGAGTTCTGATATAGATCCATGCATATACAATCATCTGATATTCGACAAGGCCACCAAGCCCACTCAGTTGGGAGAGAATGGCCTCTTTAACAAGGGGTGCCTGAGAACTGTATGTCCATATCCAAAAGAATGAGAGAGGAATACCATATCACACCTTATACAAAAATCAACTCAAGATGGATTAAAGATCTAAATATAAGAGCCCAAACCATAAAGACTTTAGAAGATAATGTAGGGAAACATCTACAGGACCTTGTAATAGGAAATGGTTTCATGAACTTCACACCCAAAGCACGAGCAGTAAAACAAAAAATAGCTAAATGGGATCTCCTCAAAATTAAAAACTTTTGCACCTGAAAGAAAATAAAAAGGCAGCCTACACAATGGGAGAAAATATTTGGCAACCATATATCTGATAAGAGCCTAGTATCCTGCGTATATAAAGAAATCCTACACCTCGAAAATAAAAAGACAACCCATTTAAAAAATGGGCAAGTGACCTGAAAAGACACTTCTCCAAGGAAGAAACACAAATGCCTAAAAAGCACATGAAAAAATGCTCAACATCACTAGGTATTAGGGAAATGCAAATCAAAACTACAATGAGATATCACCTTACACACATCAGAATGGCAGCTATTAAAAAAACCGCAGACTATAAATTTTGGAGAGGATGTGGAGGAATAGGAACCCTCATCCACTGCTGGTGGGATTGTGGAATGGACTGGCCACTGTGGAAGACAGTTTTGCGGTTTCTCAGAAAACTAACAATAGATCTTCCGTATGATCCAGTGATTCCACTGCTAGGTGTAGACCCAGAAGAATTGAAAGCAAAGACACGAACAGATATATGCACATCAATGTTCATAGCAGCATTGTTCACTATTGCCCAAAGTGGGAATCAGCCCCGGTGCCCATCAACAGACGAATGGATATACAAAATGTACATACATACAATGGAATATTACTCAGCTGTAAGAAGGAATAAAGTGCTAACACACGGAATAACATGGATGAATCTTGAAGACCTGATGTTGAGTGAAAGAAGCCAGGCATTGAAGGATGAATAGTACATGACCTCACTGATTTGAATTGAGGAAAGTACATTCTTAAAAATAATTGTGATCCTCAAAGAAATTTTGTTAATATGGGTTATTTACCCATATTTACTATATTAGTAATATTTAAAAATAGCAGTTTAAAATGACAATCATAAATATGTTGATATACACATTTTCATGGTAACTAGGTTTTCCAAAATACATGAAATTTAATGAGAACAGTGGCATTGTTTCACTTTTTTACTAATCACTTTAATATCTGGCTTAAAATAAAGCAGCTTGTTTCTCATGTTAGTTCCTTCATTCAATCTTTTTTTGATATGTTATTTTGGTTAAAGAATCCAGCCCCATATAGCTATGTAGTTAGTAAAGGTAAGAATATTTTAATAGCCTTGTCAGATAATTGTGGATATTCTTTGATACTACACCAAAACTCAACAAATGGCAGTTACTTAAAGGTTAGTTTCAATGTGGAATCTGAAACCTTATCAACAAACTGTTCAAATTCTATTACTTTAAAATCTTTTGGTCTATATTTCACATTGGATGGATCCTATATCCCAGCATGATTTTCACCTCTTAGATATCTATGCTGAAAAAGGATCTGAGACACACAGCGACCCTCAGACCACACTTTAAGGGAATGATTTTTACTTTCATATTTGGCGTAAGGCAAAGAAAAGAGAAGCATTCCAATGATCAAATAGCATGGGAAAATGCTTAGATTATGATGTTAATGAATAAGCAGGATATAATATTTGTAGTATGATCACAGTTTTTTAAGGGAAAAAGATTGGGTAGGAAAAAAAAATCTGTAAGGAAACACTCAAAATTTTTAACAGCATTTCTTTATAAGACATTTTCTGAACTTTATATATTTCCCTATACTTTTATATTTTCCACAATGTGCTGGTTATTACTTTGAACATTAATGAAAAATACATAGGAAATAAATCCTAAGTATCTTTTAAAATTATACCCATATGTTATGTAATTTGTGAAGTCTTTCCTTATCCCCTCGCCATGAAGAAATAATCTCTCCCTGTTTAGTGCTTTCCTAACCCTTAGTTTACACTTTTCTATTGGTATTTTAGATCATTTTGTAATGCATTAAATGTGTGTTTATATGAATTGTACCAGTTTTACTCCCTTGAAGGTAGGGAGTACAATTTGTTTCCCCAGCATCATGCACATTTCTATATATTTGTAAAAAGGGGCTTGTCTTACCATCAAGTCCACTCTAGTCCATAGTTCTTCCCCCAATCCAGAGGCGACTGGGATGGTGATGTCCACTCCAACTCCAAGTGAGAGAGGGCTTATATCCCATGGATATGGTGGGTGGGATGATCCTGACTGCAGATGCAGGCCGTCTCCATTCCCAGGGGCTTCTTTGGGAGTTGGAGGTTGTCCTGAGTACTGTTGTGGCAATGGATGTAGGCCATTTTAAATCAGCACACACCACTCAGAACTGAGTGGGAGCGAGTGTGGTCTACAGTGTGAACTGTGGTCTATGGTTGGTGGCAAGGCTCCAGGATGTGTAAGTTCATTGAGGTTGGTGGGCCACACTGTGGGAGATGTTTGTGTGGGATGTGGTGGGAGGCGTGGGAGGTGGGCAACATGGGAATCCCAGTGGGTTCCGTGTAATATTTTAGGTAATCTAAGCACCTCTTAAAATATATGTATATATATATATATATAAATAACATTTTTGTAAGCAAATACACATATATGCATATATATTTATATATCATTTTGCAAATGTTTGTATGTATTGTGAGAATTTTGATTTTTACCCATAATAAAAAAATAAAAAAAAAAAAGGGGCTTGTCTTAGTTTGACAGGGCTGTTATAACAAATACCACAGACTGGTTGGCTTAAACAACAGAAATTTATTTTCTCAGAGTTTTGGAAGCTAGAAGTCCAAAATCAAGGTCACAGCAAGATCATGCATACTCTGAAGGCTGTAACATTCAGATGATGGCTTGCCAGTAATCCACAGTTCAACTCTACCTTCATCTCTACCTCTGTCACATGGCCACCTATCTTCTTGGGTCTCTTAATCACATTTCCTCCTCCTGTGTCTAAATGTCTTTTGCTTACAGTGACTACAATTATATTAGATTAAGGTCCACCCTGATTCAGTCTGGCCTCATCTCAACTAATAAGATTTACAAAGTTCCTGTTTACAGATGGATTCACACCTACAGGCCCGATGGTTAGGACTTGAAAATCTCTTTGTGGGAGACATGATTTAATCTGTAACAAGAGTAAACAAATATTTTTTTGGAATGAACTTTATTTAATATCTTAAGTGTTTCACACATTTTAAATGATATTTTTATTCCCAAATAGCATACAATTACTCTAGAAAATTTTGGAAAATAGAGAAAAGTATAGGTAAGACAATCCAGCATCATGGTTAATAGCAAAGGCTTTGCAATTCTACTAACTTAGCCTTAAATCCTGGATCTTCTATATGCTTACAACTTTTATTTGATCATGGACAAGTTTCCTAATCACTCTGATTCCCAGTCTCCCCACATATGAAATGGAGATTATAATCATGCCTCCCAGGTCTTTTGTGAGCGTTTGATGAGATAATATATGTAAAATTCCTGTTATATCATCATACTGGATAAATAGTAACTAATTATTATTATTTTTTATAATTCATCCAATATTTCATAAATTCATTTTAGTTAATGCAAAATCTAGTCTATTCAGAGTCACTGGGCACTTATTCCTGTTACTGCTAATCACTTTTGAAAGTGTATATTGATCATTGAATTGGTTTGATGCTTGTAAAACGCCTATGGGCTGTAATGTTATAAAAAAATTGGGAGTGGCAGCAAGATAGTCAGATGAACAAGTAGAGTCTAATTTCCAGTAATGCTTTCTATAGAAGGCTGCAGCTCATATTGTTATTTTCATTACATTTGTTAATGACAGCGCTGAATGACATACTGTACTTTAGTTTAGGGAGCATGTCTGAGGCTACCACTGTGCCAGTCAGCCAAATCAAACATCTTGCTAACTAACAGCTTTACAAACATATTTGTTTCCTGCCTCTTGCCATACTAAATGCAGGAAAATATCATCAATGTCTGAAAATGCTAACTTTAACTCTCTTTAAGGGTAGTTATTTTCCAATGATACTTATGGACCTGTTATGAGTCATACTATCTCCTTAGAATGTACTAGGAGGAGAAGAGTTCTCATAGGAAGATTAGTTTGTTCACTATCACCAATGTCCTATTCTACCCTTTAGGATGTGCACACCAGCATTGGCACTTCAGACCTAGGTTGACCATTCTGTAGCAAGAAGAGACTGGAAGGGAGAGTTTTCACCCTTCCATATTTTGGCGTATTTGTGTCTGCTTCTGCCTATAGGCTGCCTGTCTGGCTATGATACCTTGAATCTGTGTGTTCCTTCAGACAAAATTGGTTTTTGGATATGCTCATTTTCAGCATCATCACCCTTGACTTTTCCCCTGGTCCTGATCAGTGTCTTCCATTGTGGTACTTTGTCCAAGCTTTCCCTAATACCGCAAATGACCCATGTCTTCAAATTGCTTACTTTTGAATCCCCATCCCAATAAAGTCCCCATTTCCCCGGCACATCAAGGGAAAGGAATAATTTTCAACTCATTCACTATAATATGTCCGTGACTGATTGAGAATTTCTTATCCTCCCACACAACATTGCTGGCTTTAAGCAACCTCATCCATCCAGTAAAAGTGTTTTCTATGTGCCAGACCCTTTGCTATGGAATACAAGGGGCTGGCAAGTCCCAATTCCCAAGAATCTTAGAGCCTTGAGAGTGGGTAATATATTTAGACAGTAAATTATTAATATATTACACTGTGATTCATGCAATGGTTGAGATGCAGTGTGTTATAGAGGATAACACCTAATATAAATTTGTGGTGACAAGGAAGTTGACTTGGAAGAAGAAATGTGAACTGTATTTGAAGATGGAGGCCAGATTAATTGGAATTGATATATGGCAACAGGGTTGAGAAAGCATCATGTGTAAAAGAAAACTGCAAACAGTCCAGAGGTGTAGAGAGTGGCAGAGAATGAAACACAAGTCAGGAAGACAAAGGTCATGTCATGGAAGGCTTTTGTAAATCATAAAATGGGAGCTTTGTTTTGAGAGTGATGGGTAGTACTGAAGCATGTTAATAAAGCTGAGGTAAAGAGTCAGCAGAGAGGGAGGGATTGAAGATGTGGAAGAAGAGAGTATATGATAGAATGTGGTGATGAAGATGGGAAGGGATGGAAAACAAGAACACAAATGGAAGGGTTGCTTTTGCAGAAAACAAGCTGTCTTCTGCATTTTGTGTTTCTGCAAACACCTCTTTTTAAAAATCCAGTTTTGAGGAACTCCGTGGGCACAACACAAGCCCTCCTCTTTCTCTTTTAGTTTCCAACCTCTGTCTTAGTTCTTTCAGCTGAATCTCCAAATTGAACCTCTGCCTTAGGTCTCACATGATAGATTCTGTGAAAATAGACCAGAATTGTTCTCTGTAAAAGGTATTTGATGGGCACTTGTAACATTTGAGTGGCATTTGACAGTTTACAAAAGCCCTTTCACATCCATTAACTCACAACAGCCTTGAAAGGCGGGCGGAAAAGCTACAACCATCCCCAATTTATGAGACTTAAAAGTTTTAAGTTGCTTGTTCAGTGTCAAGTCAGTTAAAATGAATAAGTGACAGAGTTTCAACTGGAATCCATATATTCTGATTCTAGGTCCCCTGCCATTTCCTCTGTACTCAGATGCTCATTCAATGCTTGTGCATGAATGAATGGCTTGTATGGATGACTAAGGAATCAAACCCACAATCTAAGTCTTTTGAACACCATTCTATAACCAACTAATCCCATCTGCCAGGTCAGTGTTTTGCCATATATAAACTAAGCAAGTATGGTCTCCTCCATTTAATCCCTTGGACTTTTGGAAACAATGTATATGGAAACTAACTTTTTTCCATAACCTTTTTATTTTGAAATAATTTCAAATTTACAGAATGGTTGAAAAATTAAAACAAAACCCATACAGAGACATCAAACATATCCCACCCCACACCAAGATACCCAGATGCACCAATCTTAATATTTTGCCACATTTGTAGTGTCATTCTTTTTTTCTAGGAGAGAAAGCAATCACTTATTTCCTTTATCATAAAACAAAAGTCGATGAGTCAACATTTTAATAACACGGACCAAGTTATTTACTATACAAGAATTTGCTTTTCAAGTTGTGTTTTTAAAATGTATCCATCCATATATTTGGATTAAATTAAATTTATATATTAAAAACATTTTGCTTAGAATTCTAATCTTAAGTATAAACCATAACTTATCAAAGCATAGTCCAAACACAATACAATAATGCTACCATTTAGATTTATATGCTTCATCTGAAAAACTTTTCTTGCAAACAGGAGTTTTGTCCTGTTTCTCCAGAATAAATGTCCCTATGTCTAAAATTTTAAATGCTAATCAAAAAAGACAGATTCAAATTATTCATGCTATGCATTTTCCTTCACCAGACTTTGATAAAAACAGAGTCATCTGGTGTTGAAGCACCATCTTCCTTCTCAGTTACAGTCTCCACAGTCCCAGAATTAGACACAATAGCCATTGCTTTATTCGTTGAAGCTGTCTTCTGTTTCTCAGTAATAGCTGCACAAACTGCAACCATCTCATCATTTTCAAAGTCCCAGCCAGGAATTGACTTTGGTGAGAAATCTGTTACTTCTGCTGATGATTCACTCTTTTTAATCCTTTGTGCTACTTTCTGCTTCTCCTGGAGTGTTCCTGCCCAAGAAAGGTCTTCATTCCATATTTCAGGGTTCATTGGACAGATGTAAAGGACTGCTTGAAAACTTCAAATGGCTTGATCCATTTTGTCCTTTGGCCCTCAATATTGATCTATTGTCTGTCTTCTTATCCTTTAGTTTACCCTTCCTAATAATCTTCATTTCTAAACTCTTCTCCAAGTCTCTCGCTCCTGTTTTTTCCTTTCAGGCTGCAACACCCCCTTTAGTATCTTTTGCAAATCTGGTCTTTTGGTAACATAGTTTATCAGTTTTTGTTTTGTCTGTGAAAACTTTGAACTCACTCTTATTTTTGAAGGACAGCTTTGCCAGATAAAGAATTCTTGACTTGCAGTTTTTCTCTTTCAGTGCCTTAAATACATCATACCAGTTTCTTCTCTCCTCCATGGTTTCTGATGAGAGATCGGCACTTAATCTTATCTAGTTTCCCTTGTATGTGATGCTTTGCTTTTCTCTTGCTGCTTTCAGAATCCTCTCTTTGTCTCTGATAGTTGTCATTGTGAATAGCAGCTGTCTCGGAGTAAGTCTATTCATATTTATTCTGTTTGTGGTGCATTGTCCTGCTTGGATATTTATAGTTATGTCCTTCATAAGAGTTGGGAAGTTTTCATTCATTATTTCCTCAAATAGTCTTCCTGTCCTTTTTTCATTCTCTTCTTATGGAACACCAATAATGTGAATGTTTGTACGTTTTGTGTTGTCATTCAATTCCCTGAGACTGAGTTCCATTTTTTTCATTCTCTTCTCTTTCTGTTCTCCTGTCTTTTCCAGATCAGATGTTCTGTCCTCTAAATAACAAATTCTGTCTTCAAGAAATTCAAATTTGCCCTTATGTGCCTCTAATGTATTTTTTAACCTCATCCATCGTGTCTTTCATTCATATAAGGTCTGTTACCATTTTTCTGCAGGCTTTCAAATTCTTCTTTATGTTCATCCAGTGTCTTCTTAATATCTTTTATTTTTTTTTCGTCATATTTTCTTTAAATTCCTTGAAGTGATTTAAGAGAGTTGTGTGATTGTCACTGATTAATTGTATTAAATCCTGTATCTCTTCAGGATATTTGGTTTGTTCTTTTGCCTGGGCCATCTCATCTATTTCCTAGTATGGCTTGTAGTTGTTTGCTAATGTCTAGGCATCTGAATATGTTGGTGTATTTACTCTGATGGCTAATTTCTCTCTCTTGCCTATTTTTCCTCCACAGCTCTTCTTTGATATTTAGTTCAAGTTATTCTCAGTCTTTAAAATTTCCCAGCTTAAGTTTTGAAAATCATGCCAGGGACTCACTAGTGTGATACAGATTTTCTCCCAGGGGTTGGATATAGAAAGCATGAACAGTTTTTGTCCATGCAGTTTCCAGACTGACCAGTGGATGGTGCTAGTTAGCAAACTTTTCCATGGAGGTGTATCAGTCTGGGCTTTCCTGTGTTGAATCTTCAGATTGGACATTGAAAGTGGGCTCTGCTGGCTGAACTTACTGAAGAAAAGTACCCTAACCTCCTTTCCCTTTCCCCTTGAAACAGCTGACAGGGAAGAAGATACCTGTTCCCTGCTCAGTTGGTTACAGTGATCCAGGGCTTTTACCCCAACTTAATATCTGGGGGTGGGGGAGGGTGCCCTTCCTGGTCATCATGGAGGCTTGGTAAATCATGATTGTCATTTTGGCTTCTTTATCTCTCTGTCCCTCACCCTCCTGGGAATTGTTAGCTCTGTCCTCATCTGCTGACCCCCAAAGCAGTTCTCTCAGACAGCTTTTAGCTCTTTCTCTGTTGTTTTTGTGAGAGCATTCAGTTCTGCCTGCTAGTCTGTTGCCATCTTCCCACAATTCTCCTGTGGTGTCATTCTTGCTGTCTGTCTATCTACTATCTATCATCTATCTATCTATCTATCTATCTATCTATCTATCTAT